>JANIJU010000012.1:25916440-25971806 GCA_025504685.1 Leucosticte australis | reverse complement strand
ATGTAATGTAATATAATATAATGCAATGTAATGTAATATAATATAATTTAATATAATGCAATGTAATATAATATATGAATGATATAATATGATATAATGCAATGTAATATAATATATGATATAATATTATATAATATAATAAATATAATGTAATGTAATGTAATATAATGTAATGTAATATAATGTAATATGATATAATATTATATAATGTAATATGATATTATATGATACGATATAATATGATAAATATAATATAATGTAATGTAATATAATAATAATATAGTATAGCATAATATAGTATAATATAGCATAATATAGTATAATATAGTATAATATAATATAGTATAATATAACAAGTATAATATAGTATAATATAATACATATAATATGTAATATGATATAATATAATATGTAATATGATATAATAC
Organism: Leucosticte australis; assembly: GCA_025504685.1. Lineage (NCBI taxonomy): Eukaryota > Metazoa > Chordata > Aves > Passeriformes > Fringillidae > Leucosticte > Leucosticte australis. Next base: position 25,971,378 of record JANIJU010000012.1, on the reverse strand, counting down.
ATAATATAACAAAATATAAATGTTTCCCTCTTTCTTGCAACTGACACTGCATTATATCCTTTTCTCTTCCCATCCAATCAGCAGGCAGCCAAATCAGGTACCCTTGGGAGTACTTCCCCCAATATTCATGAGCTTCAGATGATGCCAGTGCAAACCAATTCTCCACCATACAAATTTACAGTATTTTTCTAGGTTGTGGGAGGACTTTAAAAAAATTTATGTGGTCTGCATTTCTGCTCCTCAATGGTGGTTATTTATAATCCCACAGACAAAGAATTTCTAAGCTGGTGGCCCAAAACTAAGGTTTTAAATACATAATCAGGTGCCTATAGAAATAAAAGAAACTGCAGTGATAAATGATGTTCTGTTCTTGTTGGCCTCACCTTATCCTTGAGATAAACATTGGATGTATTTTCAGCTTGAACTGAAACAGAGAAAAAATTAACATAAACTCAGCAGCAGTCTCACTGTGCTGCCTCCAAATAATTTCCATTTTCCATTGTCCCACGGCAGGAGACAATGTAGAAATGAGATGTGGTGTTGTCATTCAAAATAGAACACTTTCAAGAGGTTTAAGGTGCTGGATATGAGATGTTCTGCAGGGAACAAGGTTTGCATTTTTCAGTTGCATTGATCACATGTAGCAGGAAAAGATCCATAGCCAAAGTGGCATTTTAAAATTTCCTGACTGAATATATGTATCTAAATTTATTTTAAAATATTTTATAATCACTATAAAGCCATAATTTCTCTGAAAAACTGGATTTAAGCAAAACACCACATTCTAAGTTTTTTTTTTTTTTTTACTTAACTGATATAATTCAAGGTCTTGAGAATCCTGTATAATCCAGAAATTCAAATTGCCCCTGTAAAGTTACAGCTCATGTGTGTGTTTTCCTTCAAAGTAGTTCACAACCATTATCCAGTGTCTTAAAAAAAAAAAAAATCACATTGCTAAAGTTAGATCAGCATGTTGTGACCAAAATATTTTTAAGACAAATATCTGAATGTAAGATTTTTATTAAAGAATCCTAGAATGGACAGAATTCAAAAAAGATAAATCATTGACTTGGCCCTCCTCTTTGTGGAATTCCACATATTTTCCAGGGTTCCAAATAAGGCTGTGTCGAGGTAAAGATTTCTCTTTAATTAAAGATGTCTTTGTAATTTATAACAAATATTGATTGCATTATGAACCTGAAACATGATTTCAGCTCTAAAATAGTGCCCTAGAGCTGTAGTACAATTTCTCCTTACTTTTACATCACTGGACTGTCAAAACCTGGACTTAAAAGCATGTATTGACCAAGCAGCTGCTACAAATATTATAATGACAAGTCAGTTTCTGGCAAGAAAAGAAACAAATCTATAGAAGCAATTCTCAATTAGAAGCATTTTCAAAGCAATTTGCCTCCCCAGGTGGCTCCAGGTCTGACAAACAAGTGAGCATGGCTCTACAGTCCCCTTACAAATTGCATATATAAATGAATGTAATTGCTGTTTTGACTTCATATTATGTAAACTTCATGACAGCTGAGAATTTGTCACCCAAGTTCTAGCTGGAGGTTATTTGGCTTACAAAATGAAAAAAAAACAACTTTCCATTGAAAACACTGACATGCATTCAGCAGCAGTGTTTCTATAGAAACTTGCTTTAATTACAGAATAGAATACATTTCCATAACAACCCTGTTCCATTGTCTTCATATTATGGCAACTATTGGCACATCTGAATTTTCCAGACATTAAAATGAATTAATTAACATAAATTTCCACGAATATTTAAAGAAAAAAAAATTTGATTTCTTTAAAATTTATCTTAGCAGGACAAAATAAATAGCTTAAAATATGGATTTTCATAAATCCAGCACACTGATGTAAATCTGTAAGTTGCTCCTTGAAGAAAAGGATAATTTTGTTTTGCAAAGTGGGTGAACAATCTTTCACTTTCCAAGTACAGATCTTAATTATGCAGACACTTAATAAAGGCATGTTGCTTCTGCTTTCATTGTTTGTTACTTTTGGAATACCCTTCATAAATCACTCAAAGAGGGAAAGCTAAATATCTCTGGCTGTACACACACACAACCCAACTGTTAACCTGTGGGTAAATACCAGACTAAAATGTTTTCTTTCAAAGAAAAATTCACATTCAGGTCTGGTCTGTGCATGTTCCATTCAATTAAACTGTGCTCAGCCTACAGCCTGGGGGAAATTTAGGTTCACACTGCTCAGAATAAAGGAGTTTTTGGAGCAATTACCAATTGCTGAGCACTGTAGGTACACCTTGAGGCCCAAACAGACTGGAAGTGTCACCTTGTAATAAAGAAAAATGATAAATTTGCCATTACAGTTGTTAAGTAGGTGCATTATTTAAAACAGGATTTTTTTTTATTGGCACAATTTTATATTACTCTATGCTCAAAAGTTGATTAAAGGAGAAACATGGGGAAATCCATTATAACAGAGCTAAAAAAAATAATCTATGAAAACCCAACCAATTTAACAGTTTAAAAGGTTTTAAACAGTTTTAAGAGTTTAAAATTCCAGCTGATGTACTTCATACTGAGTACTTTCCTTGGGATAGGGAAGTGGTCACAGCAACAAAGCTGGCACAATTCCAGAGCTCAGGAACTGTAAGCCAGAAAATCCCTAATGCCAATTCCTGTCTTCTGTTGTTCTGCTCATTTTTTCTGCAGCCTAGGAATGACAAAACCCCTGCACCTATTAGCCTGCAATTAACACAGTGTACAAATCATTAAGGACATTTAGAAGTGGTACAAATTCAAGCCCATTAAAAAGTTAAAATTTCATCCATCTTTTCCACAATACTGCTTGACTCCATGTTCAGGTTGGATCCCTGATAATTCTCTTCCATCTTTTCCTTTATTTCTGTTATTGTCCTGCCTTTTGAAGTAAACATTAGCTTTTGTCATTCTTATATTTATGCTTTCCCTGTGCCCGTGGAATTTTTGGATTCCCTTTGTCTTTATCTTGGCTTTCTTTTCTGTCCTTCCTTCCTGTGTAAATAAAATAACAGTAAATGGTGGTGACAGAACTCTGTTCAGTGATACAAGGCACCACAGAGGACTGAGTAAACTAAATTTCTATTTTGGATCTTCTCTGGTTTGCCTGAATTAAATAGATTTGAGCTTGCTGTGTTGTTTTCCAAAGGGCAGTAAAAATGAGGTTTTTTAGAATGTCAGTTTAGAACTAAAAATGAAAAGCACCATGTAATTTAAATGACTATGTTATTAGCAATAAATATTATTTTCCATTTATTTTATTATGGCTGCTAATAAGTTATCTTTTATTTATAGAACTTTTTAATAGGCTTTTCTTTATGCTTATTTATATTCTGATGCTGTAGAAAAATGTTGTGTTGGCAATTATATACATCAGACAGAAGCTTATCTGATAAGCCATTTCACTGAGATTCTTTGGGTACAAATCCACAGCAATAAAAGCCTGGTTTAAACAAGCTCTGTCTCCACAAGCATCCTTTACAAAATACAACCATTGTTAAAGAAAACTGCTCCATGAACTTTGACTACTTTACATAATCTGGATAAATATTTTATAGACATAGAACCTGTTCCAGAGAATTGATGTGCTGGCACAGGCATCCTGAATGGCAGCAGGTGGAAATTGTGTCACCATCACACAAATGTCACCATCACACAAGTGCTGGTGTTGCATGTAGGATGAATGATCAGCGTGGGGAAATCACTGGAATGAGAAAAAAATTAGAAGTGTGTGCTTGTGAGCAAGCCATGACAATTTTTGCAATCATCATGTCCTGTAAAAAAATGGAAATATTGGAAAAGATTTAATTTTTTTATTTCCTTGTATTTGAAAGTGCTTACCTAATCATTATCTGTATTTGTGTCCTCAGCTGGTTTTATTTGTTTGTTTGTTTTGGTTTTTTCTTGTTGGTTTTTGTTTGTTGGTTTGTTGTTTTTTTTTTTTTTTTTTTTTTTTTTTGTGGAGACTTTAATTCCTCAGTATTTTTCAAAGCTGGGATAAGGAATGTGAAACTGCTTCCTCGTAATTTTAAGGTGAGACACATATATCAAGTTGTAGTAGGGAAAAATTTCCAAAGAAATACCTGCTGGATGAAGCAAACATATGGAATTCTTGATGTTAAAGTTGATATTTCCCTACAGCTGATATTTTGATCTTTGACCTTCACATTTATAATCTGTATCCAGATAAAGGCACATGATTCAATTGCAAAGTCACCTGCAGCTGTGGGAAGGGCTGAGGAATTCCTTAAAGATAAGGAAAAACTCATGATTGTGCAATTTATAGTTTATGTTTTCAGCTGATGAGAAAGCAAAATCTATAAAGTTTTCTATAGCTGCATAAAAATAATCTTTCCTAATTAAACTGCGTCTTTCTGAAGATCTAAGGGTACCTCTAACTAATATCCTTGTTTAGGTCTGTCAATTGCACACTGAATGCAGCCAACAAAAATGCTGCACTGCTTTCTCTGACCAAAAAATAGATTTGTGGTACAGAGGGGTGACATTTGGGATCTGTCTGGAAAAGGTCTCCTCTACCCCAGGTGGGATATTTAAATCCCCTCCATACACAGGACTCTTGGAATTCCTCTCTATCAGCCTGCAGCTCTGCCATAGCCTCTGTTTGTGTTTCCATGTCTGAGGCATGCACACACAAACTGCATCCAGCACCTTCTCCACTCTGGCTTTGGTTTTTTTTCCCCTTTGTAATGTAATCAGTTCAAGTTCAAGGATCAGAATTAACAATGAAAGTGATAAGGCACAAATTTATTACAAACCAGGGAATACAGGATAAACAACATCTATCTTCTAAAAAATATCTTCTCTATTCCTCCATTAAAGAACTCCTGTCTTGTGTGAAACCATTGATTTCTTGGGGTATTTTCCTGTGAGTGAAGTGCCAGCTGGAATCTCTAATTTCAGTCTTCTCACTGCAGTATAAGAAAAGCTGTTGGTTTGTTTCTATTCCCGCTCTAATAATTTTATATATATATATATTATCAAATGGTATGCTGTGTATACATAGAGGGAGTCCAAGCATATTCCTGTGGTAGTAATACAGAAATTTATTGAACATTTCCACAGTTTCCTGAAGCACATCACAAATATCTATATCATTAACTCCAGAGCAATTAATTAATTCTTATTTTTTACCCAGTTTACAGATAAACAAATACAGACAAGCTTTCTCATTCAGCTTCTTTGAAGTGCCTGGTAGGAAACTTATTGCAATTAGAAAGAAATCTGATGTATTGATATGTTTATTATCTTGGACAGGTAATTTAAGGCAGAAGAAGATCAAGAAAGTAATCCTATATGTTAGTCCACAAACCTTGTCCTCTTACTCTCACAAACAATGTTTGGTTTTAATATTGTTAACTTAATTTTATTTCTCTTTTCTCCTTGGTTATCCCTCTAGCCATTCTGAGGTTGTACAGGAAAAGACCCTGGCCAAGAAAACAGGTCTCAAAGTTGTTTTTGCTGTGCTGCTCACACAAATGATGTAATTCTCTTTTAGACTTATTTTTCTAATTACTGCTTCAGCTTTACCAAAGATAAATGGCAGAATTGCCTTTCTCTAGATTAATGATCTTCCCTTAAAATAGCCACTAGGGCTAAAGTTTTGGTAGCTAATGTTGAGAACTACTCTGTGATTCTAGGCCTTCCTAAGGCAAGGCAATTGACTTTTTAAGGCTTTTTTTCTGGCTCTGATTTGGTTTGGTAGCTGAGTCTGTGTGCCTTAAACAAACACGTGATGGCAAGAAGCAATAACTAGCACCCAGCCCTCTCTTATGTGCTCCCTAAAAGCTGTGGTTGATTCATGGAGATCTTATTCAGAGAGGCAGCTACACCTGACACAAACCATGAGAGGAAAGGTAAGCATAAAAATGCAGCTTTCAACCCAGAATCAGATGAAAACAGCACTATTTATTTTTATAAAAGGGAAATTCTTCACCTACTACACCAAGAGTGAATCAGCTGTCTTGGTAAATGTGATTTGAACATCATTTCAAGTTGCTCAGAGTGAACATTTCCCCAAGACAGATGTGAAGATGTTGTATCTCTCTAAGTGGCAGTTTCAGCCTGTCAGGAGGGGCAGAAAGATCCACGAAATTTTACCTGCTGTACATGTGAAAGTCTTCTTTGCATGCAAGCAGTTTTGATTCTTGGGAGATAACTTCTTGATACATAATGAATTCTGTCACAAACAGCTCATCCAAGAACTACAGAGTGTAGCTGCAGACAGAAGAGGGCTTGCAGGCTGACCTGTGTGAGATAAACAGAAGTAATGTCACTGGTTCTCAAATCCAGGGGCATTCCACACTGTCATCTGGTCAGGTAAGAAATTTGCATCATCATCACAAGGCAAGAAGGTCTGTGCCATCACTGCACCATGTACCTTAGCATGCATAAATGAAGGTAAAATGAGAAATCTGCATTTTAAACAACATCATAGGACAGGATTTCCTGAGTGGGAAGGGACCCCCCAGGATGATCCAGTCCAACAATCCCACCCTTCACCTGAGAGCATTGCCCAAACCCTCCTGGAGCTCTGGCAGCCTTGGGGCTGTGCCCATTCCCTGGGGAGCCTGGAGATTGTTTATCCAAACACGTGAATTGTTGTTAATTAATGGCCAATCACAGCCAGCTGTGTCACTCTCTGAGTCAGTCACAGGTTTTTATTATTCATTCTTGCCAGCCTTCTGATGCATCCTTTCTCTATAGTTTAGTATAGTTTTAGTATATAATGTAATATAATGTAATATAATGTAATATAATATAATATAGCCTTCTGAGAACATGGTGTCAAATTCTCATCTCTCACCTCGTCCTGGGGACCTCACAACACCACAGAAGGAAGGTCCCAAGGAGGCATCCAAAGCTTCATTTCCTTTTCATTTCCTTTCTCAAGGTGTCAGCTCCTTCTCCCTGCTCTGCTGGGCACCTTCACTTTGCACACAGGCACATATCCACAACCCCAAAAAGCCTGTCAGGTTTAGAGAATGCCTCCCCAGGCAAAGCAGGGAAGAAAAATCCTCTGTGATGCTAAAAGTGTCACTCATGAGTGAAGATTTTTAAACAAGATGTTTTTCTGTTCAACTCTCACTTTCTCTGCAGACCTATGAGGACCCTCAGAGCATTTAAGCAGTGGAGTCTATTTTTATTCTGTCCCCATGGATCTTCATTTTTGGTTTCCATTCACCTTCTTAAGAAAGAGAACTGTGACATTCTTCCTGTGTCAACACATTTATACAGTTTCACTTATCCTATTTTACTTTTAAGCTGCTAATTATTTTCAATTTAATTGTTTAATTATTTTTACCAGATCTGGGTCTTGCATTCAGGGCATCAAAAGCCAATTTGCTCTCCCTTGACTGAAATGAGAGACTGGCTCAAAATGATTAAAAAAAAGCAAGAAAAAAGATGGCCATATAGAATTTTATGGAATTCTGACTCAACATTTAGGATTCCTAGCTCTTGTAATATTCATATATTAGATAATTGGTTAATTTATTAGGTGATATATGCAGGTATATTGGTATTAAAGATCAATGTACAGTTTGGAAAGGTTTTCCTGCCTAGCTTACAGAAGGTTTCATCAGTGATAGAAAGAGAACTTCTAACAACTGCAAGGGTTGATAGTCACACAGATTGAAATCCTAAGACTTAGGACAAAAGAGTACAAAGTTTTGACACTACAAATAGCTAAAACTTTAATTATTTACAAGAAAGATGCAGAAACTGCTGATGCTTGGGAAGCTTAAGAAAACTCCAAAGGAGCAGCTGGCATTCATATTCCAGAAAAGATGAGAGAAAATCTTGACATTTGCATCTTCCATCTCTCATTTAAAGTTTATGTCTTTTACATTTGAGCAGACAAAAACCTTGCAAAGATGGAGAAGAAGGAGAAGAACAGTGCTAAGAATCCATTATAAACTCTTAATTAGGACAAATAATAGCCTATAATGTGTGACAAGCTATCACACACTGATCAAAATGTGTGGATTCTGAATGCTGACTCTGCAAGACAGACACACTAGGCAGCTCCCAAGGACATTCAAGATGTCATTTAAATTAGGTATTGTCCTGACCCTGCTACTTGTGTCTTCCTAAGACAAATTCTCGTGTTTCAGAGAAGACAGAGAAAAATTTCAAGGGGTAAAAATATTAAATATGGGTGATAAATTAAATATCTCTAAGCATGGGCTGGAATATATGTAATGAGAAGGAGATAGTTTTCATATGCACTTAGAGATAAAATCATAGAATCAAACTTTGGCTTCTCTTTTGGGGAAGTCTTGATGCAGTCCTTTTGGACTCTTTGAAGCTCCTCATTTTAGTCCTTATTCATTCTCAAAGAATATTTATATTACAAAGAAGTCTTTGGGAGAGGATGGTTTCTTTGACTGTTCCCTTCTGCTTCCTGGGTTTTAAGGAAGGTGTTTCAATGCCCAGCAGAATTGTGTAATTAACTGTATTTATCAAAAGCAGTACGAGCAAATGTTCTGAACATCTTTGCTCTTCTAAAGCTGAATGCAATTTGGGTGAGTCACTCTCCTCAAAGAGATTTAGAGAACACCATTTGGGCTTTTTGTACTTGCAATCAATGTGCTTACATTTCAAATAATTGGATTACACCCCAAGCTGAAAAGGCTTGAGGAAGCAGAGGAAACCAAATGGCCTCGTTACTGGTGTAGCTGCACCTCATTCTCCAGCACTGAAGTGCTAAGAAAATCTCCCAGTGGAACACTGAACAGAGCCTAATTTTGTATCATTCTGTGATCAATTGCAGCTATTGTTGCTATGAATTCTAAGGAGAGGAAATTCAACAACCACGATCCAGGCTTTACCATGGAGCTTTAGAGCTTTTAGCAGATTTTGTCATGGAGCAATTACCATGGCCTGGTGAAGTCAGCCAAAAGGAGATGAAAAAGAGACTGTGTGGTGAGAATAAGAGCCATGAAATGCCAACAAGTTGGTGTTCTCTGCTTGGTGTTGGGCAGGAACAAAAAGTAGCAAAATGAGAACCTTCAGGGATATTTTAAAAATAGAGTTAGCATCATCTTTTTCAAAAATTTCAACACCCAGGGACAGAATACAGTAGATTTGACAATTACACTTTTTTGCTAGACCATAGCAAATGTGTCTCTATCTAGATGTGATGGATGAATAATTTTTCCATGCAATAGAAACATTCAGACTTGACACAGAATGTGACTGCTGAATTTAGTTTCCTATTATTTTCAAATGCAAGCATTAATTGAAATTTGATTATAGAAACAATCAATCTAAATTCTATATAATTAAGAATTAAAGATGAAGAAATTTTAAAAAAACCCACATTTCCAATCTTCTTGCTTTGCTCAATTCACCTGCAGAACTGTACAAGTTTGCAAAGATATGTTTCTTCCTTCCCTCAGAGCAAAAAGGGTCCACCTGTAGGTCACCTGCAGTCTTTAGCATGTTAGTTTGTCAATTTTTCTAAATTTTCTAAATACTTGTTCTATTTTGTGTACAAATGATGGAATAAATAAATAAATAAGTGTTCAACATCCAAGCAAACAGAGCAACCAAGTGTAAAGGGGGAAGTATGAGGAGGAGATGGAAACTAATGAATTATATGGATTAACACATGAAAAAATAACAGAGGATAAGAAAGTGGGTGGCCATGTTTCATCTCTTGATGAGTCTGTTACCTAGGAAACAGAAGACTGAGCTCTTGCATAAATGACCCTGTGCCTGTGGGTTTGATTTGATGAAATTCTATAGGACTACAATTTATGCAGAACAAGGAAGAAGATTGTCAGGGGCATTGTTTATTAGGTGAAATAAAAAGCCTAGAAACCTATTTTCATTTCAATGAGGTTTTAAACCATTTATTACCTAAGTCTTCTTTACTATCAAACTTTCTGACCTAACAAAACTATGCAATAAAAAGTAACCAATCACCTGATGCAGCTGATTAATCACCCTCTTTAAAGGTTCCTGTAGAGGACACGAATCATTCACTGAACTCCAACTCCAGTTGATTCCAGCAGACATCCAGTTGGCATTGTTAGGACAGCGTTTTGACTGCTAACAAGAAGTTCATTAATCTGCTCTGCCTGCTGGGCTTCCACCAAAGGCAATCCAGTTAGAGGTGCCACAGTGTGTCCTCACATGGGGCAGCGAGCAGACATCGCTCAGTTTTATAGCAGGAAAAGCTGGTAATGAATCATCTGCTATTCCTAAGAAAATCTCTGCAAAAATATTAAGTTACCAGAAAAAAAAAATAGTATTTTGCACTTCTTGACACAAAAAAACCCCCAGAGGAACTCAGAGGAACAGCAAAAAAGGCATGGTTTTTCAATATAGTGCAATTAGCTTTTTTAGATATGCTTTTCATCACCAGCTTCCAAAAACTTTAGGAAGGTTTGACTATTTTCAATAATCTTCCAGTTATCTTCTGAGATACCATTTCTTAATTTTCTGTACAAATAAAAAGCTTAGAGTGTGCTTAAGAGATCAATATAAAGATTATTATGTTTGAAATACTTATATTTCCTATATTTATATTTATAATGATATTCAGGATGGTCAAACTGAGTGAGCTCCCACAATTTCCTTACATGATGCCCAAAAAGTAATGTCTGGGAATGAATATAAGAAGTGAGCAGAGCTTGGATCAAAACATTGTTTTGCATTTGCTTTGTACCTAAACTTGAGCAGCTGGCAGTATTAAAAGCAGCACACTCACTTTGAGAATGGGGTTTCAAGGATATCTTGAAACATATAACACAAAAATGTATTAACATTTTTATTCAGAAAAAGATGTGACATCCCACAGCAACAAATTTTTGTTACATTCAACTGGACAAAATGCACTCCTGGTTTAAAGATGGAATTTCACCTGTTGCAGTAGAATCTCTTCCCAGACATGTTCTGAAAGGAACAGCACATTCTGACACTGACAATGAGCTGCTTATAGGTTATATTTTATTACTGTGGAATACACAAAGTGATAAATAGATGATATCATAATCATCTGTTAAAACCAAGTTAAAATACTGAGAGGCTGGAAAACAATATGTGGGAGAAGAGGAACATTTCCTGTGGGAGCTGTGACCCACAGGGAGCCCACTCAAGAGCAGATTTATCTTGGAGGACTGCAGTCTGGGGAAGATTCCTTGCTGGAATGGCTTCATGGGAAGGACTAAGTGAAATGACCTGGCATGGAGGAACAGGGGATAAGTGTGAGAAGGGAGGAGGAGCAGAGAGAAACTTATGGCATGGGGAGATTTCATTTTTATCTTTTGTTCTCATCCTCCAAGTCTCTTTCAAATGGGAATAAATATTGAATTAATTTTCCCAAGTGCCAAGTTTTGCCCATGAGAATCATTGGTAAATGATTTTATGGTCTTTTGTCTTGGCCCACAAGATTTTTCATTTTATTTTCTCTTCTCTCCAATTGAGGAGGGGAAGTGAGAGACTGGCTGGGTGAGGGCCTGATCAAGGTAAATCCACCACCCAACCTTCATCAAACTCCACTTATTCACTGTAGGATTCTAGTGCAAGATTCTCTAGGTCAGTGGCCTTCAAACAAGTTTTGTATTGCAGCCATAACTGGCAGTAAAAGTCAGCTTAACTGAGAAATAAGAATGCATTCACACCATGCTCACATGTGAAATTGCTGATGCCAGCACAGGACTTGAATTGCACTGACACAGAAGTTTAAAGCAGGGAAGTTATTTTTACAAGCTCATTCCATGCATTCCTAATGGCAAAATTGATTTTTTTTTGTTTGGAAGATCTTACTTTATGAAAGTATTTCAGCTGAAAGTATTTCACCCTCTGAAAAGGCAACATATTTTCATAGGAAGTTTAATCAGGAGAGCTGTATCTGACCTTTGCTCCAAACATGACATAGTGAATGATTTGACACATTTGTGAGCCAACCCACCATAAATGTTTATGAAAGATGGTAATCTTGGAGTATTTTAGAAAACAAATTAACTGGAGTTCATTAATACAGCTACTTTTGATCATGGAGAACTTGGGAAAATCTTGGTTTCTGCAATCCCTGTGAAATCTCTTATTGAGAACTTCATCTTGGTTGAAATAAAAAAGTTTTTATCCTTTCCATCTTGGTTCCTGAAACTTTCTTGCTATTGGCTCCAATCTCCTTTTCATTTCTTTGGAGACTTCCATCCTAAATGCTGTGGCTCCACTCCAGTTCCTTCTTACCCACCAATGTCTCCTCTGCTGCACCAGGGCAGCTTTTTAGCACATCCTGAACCAGAGAGAGCAGCTGCAGACTGTCAGACTAAAGAACCCAGCTGGTTTTAGAGTGGTCAGTTCCAGGTAAGGAAATCTAAGAGGGGAAAAAAAATAAAATTAATAAAAGTCTTTTCTGGGGCAGTGGGCACTTGGGGAGAGTAACAAGATGAGGGCAAGGGAACACTGCAGAAGTTGTTACATCCACCAAATGTGGAAGAGTAAATTTAAGCAAATATGTAACCTGAAGATTAAACTCATCTTACCAGGACTATTTTTATTAAGAAGAACCTGATATATTATCCCCATGTTTACATGCCACCTAGAAATACTCCTCCTGAGAAATGAAATGCCAAATCAGCTTTCAGCAAGACTTTGCCTAACACAAGTTTTCTGAAGCTGGGTTAAGTTTCCCTGATTTGTTCCATTTACCAGAAGACAGGTGAATGTTTTCACTCTGAAGGAGATCTGCAAGGCAAAAATTGGCCAAAATGGCCAACATTTTCAGAATTCAGTGCATATGAGGTGCACAAAATGCTATGTATCTGTATTTTCAGAGGTCATGATCTCTAACTAATAATTTAGTGTATAAATGAATAAACCTAGGGTAATAACCCATGAATAAACCTAGGAATTGAAATCCACAGAGGTATGGTTGAATGGTCCTTTCCATTGAATGTTTTGGGAATGATGGGGTGTAAAGTTGCTGTCTGTGGAATTCCAATTACAGAATTCATTTCCCACTGCTGCTCTAACAAAACACAAGCCAACAAAACTCATCTACTAAGAGAACAGATAGTTAGCAATGTTTTATAAGGGACTGACTTGATCCAGCAGAGATTGATTCATATAGTGGGATTTGCCTTTGGATTGCTCCCCAAATTTAATAGTACAGAAGTAACAATTCCAAAATAATTTTGATTTTTAATCTTTGAAGAAAACCTCAGCAATATGTGAGGTTAAAGCATATGTTAACAACTCAATTTTGCAATCATTCATACATGAACAGAGCAATACTAAACTTATGAAAGGGAAAAAAAATTATCATGGGTAAACAAATAAAACTTAGAGTGTATTTATAAATCAGTGCTCTTTATCACTGTAGAACTTAGAGAATCAGGAATGGTTTGGGTTGGAAGGGACCTTAAAGCTCATCTTGTTGCAAGCCCCTGCCATTAGATACAGCTTCAGTGGGGATGTAGGACACAGAATACTCACGTTTCCACCTAAGGGAGCCCATCATATCCCATCTTGTTTGACAGAATTCCAGCAAGTACCCTAACATTTTAGTCATGGGTCGAGAGTGAGCCATTTTAAGGCTGCCTGCTATGGAAAGTGGTGTGGCATCTGTGTGACACTTATCTGAAGGAGAAAAATGCTTTCCTCTTCAGTACTTTGGAGCCCTCCATGCTGAGTTCAATCAGAGACATCTCAAGTGATTGCACCCTTACACTGCACTTAGCAGAGAGCAGGAGTCATGAAGTGTTTCAGGGCAGAGCAAGACAATGGATGTGTGCTGAGCCACCAAATATTTGTGCTCTTTTCCACTTTGTGGAATGTAAAATGCATTCCTTGCAACACAGAAGGACCATCTTGGAATTCAGCTCACAGGTTCTTAACCCTTCTGAAGTGCAAAATGTAATTTATGAGCACGGGGAGAAGACATGAAAAATGAAAGATTGATTATGATAGACCACTTTCAAATTTCCTAAAGTAGCCTTTCTCCAGACTCTGCTACGTAATTCTCATCAGCCTAAGGCAAAAAATAAAATACAGTCTTTATAAAGGTGATGAAAGACACTAGCAAATGGGAATAGAAATGAAGCAAAGTAGTGCATAACATTCCAAATGTGTTTTGTTGAAGTCTTCTCCCAGCTGAGAAGAAATAGCAAGAGTAACAAATGGAGCTGTGAGAATTTCTTATCTCTCTTAAAACACACTATAACCGTTCAGTTTATAAAATGGGGGAGTAATCCTCCTGTTTTGTACATGCTACACAGTTGACCATTCATCCATGGGGGAAACTGCAGAGAGGATATCCTCTTGAAATTTTAAAAAAAAAAGATATTTCCAAAGAAACTTTCAGAAATTTCCTAAAAATTGTACTTAGTGTGCACCCAAATTTCTGAAATGTGGAAAAAAATGTTTGATTATAATCTTCTGAAGAAGTAGGCAGTTGTGGTTTAGGCAAAAAAAGGGGAATAAGACAGCCAAGTATCACACAATGCTTGTTAAAATTAGTAGAAACTTGGCCAAAATCCCACTTGTGACAATATTTTGTGAACACCAGACTTGGCACCATGCTTAAAACCACTGAAAAACCTTTTCCCAGTGACCCTTACAGCTATTGATGTAAATAAAACTAGCATGAGATGAAAGGGACAACACCTGAGAAGCATGTGATAATTCTTTGTTTTCTGTGAGATTCCTACTCATGTGTTTTCTTAGCCTTTACTCAAACACTGGACATGAAATGATCTGTCCCAAATGACCATATAAATTCAGTTGTTATACACTCTATAAGGCATTTCACTTACACTCCTAGAATCTAATTTTCTTGTTATTATCTATGCTTAAAAATGAGAGCTTATAACATGAAAAACTCTAAAACACACTACAAGTTTAACATTTTAAACTCTTGATGAAAAGCAAAGGAAATACTAAAACTATCACAGTTATATAATATATAAACTTATAGATATACTTATATGTACTTATTATTAATTATATACTTATATATATACTTATACTATATCACAGGCATACTTAACTTTAAAAGAAGTATTTAAAATATACATTTTTTCTTTGGAAGTCAAAGCAGAAGATGCTAATTGTCAGGAATGGCTAATTGCATCTTATCTCTGATGACACTAGTAATTGTTTATTACTAGTAATTGTTTATTACTAGGCACCTTCAGGTGGGGAAGAGAAGAAAAACCTTTTTCTCACTAGTGGAAAAGAAGGCAAACATATGCCAAGCCAAACCCAAAAAGGTTAAATATTGCAAGGTGAAAATACTTGTATGGATTTGAAAGCTACCCTGAATCTTTCACCTTTTCAAAGCTTTTCTGGGAAAACGCTGTCATGCTATACAGGAGGTACTTATTAAAATGCTTTGTCATATAATCCTCATTTTATTTTATCCATGTCTTGTCCTGACTCTTTCAGCAAATTGAAAGAGCCTTGGATACTTTCTTAGAGACCTCTTTCCTTGAGAAATATCCTATAGATTTTTCTTAATATGTTGGAATTAGTCAATAAGAGAGATAAACTGAAGGTCACCAAGGCACACCACTCATCTAAATAATTTTCTAGGAATCTTTTGAATTCCCTTGTCCTGAAAAACTTTTGAGGCTTGCAACAGAATGTTCCCATCCCCTCATTTCTTAGTGTTACTGTAGCAGGAGAATAGTTTCCTTCTCATCATCCTCTGTCAGCCTGAAATCCCATTAGCAATAAACCCTCACCCACATTCTGCCCCTGCACACAGAGGCACAGGCTTTGATTCATTCCTCTCCACTCCCACCAAGTCAATTTAAACACCATT
The DNA here is from genome assembly GCA_025504685.1 of Leucosticte australis. NCBI lineage: Eukaryota > Metazoa > Chordata > Aves > Passeriformes > Fringillidae > Leucosticte > Leucosticte australis. Next base: position 25,955,553 of record JANIJU010000012.1, on the reverse strand, counting down.
TGCACACAATTGTCCTCATTTATTGATTTAGTCCTGGAAAAAGAGAAAGGGACAGAAAGCTGCATCATGTAAATCTGACTCCACTTTTATCAAAATACAATTTCTTCCCACTACCACATACATTTATTACATCTCTGTAACAGGGCAGCTAGCAAGCAAACATGCAAAATTATGTTGTTGAAGATGTAAAGAAGCTCATCAGTATGGATTGCAGGCAGAACTTCTGTCTATATCAAAAGAAACAGGCTTTGGATATGTAGTTACCTCAATAAAAGCCTGTAAAATTCTGGAGCCTCAGAGTTTGCAAGACACCAATGAATATTTAATGTCATCTGGAGTAAGTGCCTGCTTCTGGCAGTGCTTTCTTATTTATACTTCAGTCTACCTGTGCCTTGAACAGGTAGACATGCAGCTTCATGAGACAGACTTTGAGGTTAGTAATTCTGTTAAAAAATGATTAGCATATAGAAATGAGAGAAATCTGTCAGTGAAGAAAAAGCAAATGACAATTCTTTAAGAGTTCAGTTTGGGGTTTTGAAGAAGAGGAAGAAGTAATTTTAAAAAAAGGAAAAAATGCTTTAAAACTGGAGTCAGTGACCAGCTAATGTGAAGAATTAATAAAAGCAAGTAATAAAACCAAAAGCATCGATTTTGAAACAGAAAATCAGAAATAGGCACCATCAAATTGATTTGCAGGCTATGGAGCAGTGAAATACAAACAATAGATATAAAATCAATGTTTCCTGCTCTTACTTTTACATTCTCATAATTTTCCTAAATCCTTAGTAGAAGCCAGGGAGGTATTGCTTTCTGTATTTGGTGTCATGGCCAGTTTGGATGTCACTCCCTCAGAGCAGAGGGAGAACTCCTGCTATGGGATGCATTTGATGATGCACATTAAACTGTTTTTACATGGAACATAATCAGCCATCCTTGTTCCATGCTGTGTTGATATTTATTCCCATGAGTTGCATGATATATCTTCATGCCTCCCATCTGATGGGATAGATGGGAAGCATAAAGATAGTTTATAGATATAGGAATAGAAATATATAGAATATACAGAAATGTATAGGAATGGCTTATAAGAAATAAGTGAATAATGATTTCTGTTATTACAACATTACAAAAATATTCTAGGACAAAAATAATTAATAAAGTTCAGGCAGAGTAGAGCTGGTGGAAATGCATTTTGTTCAAGATTTAAAGTTTTTTAAAGTATGTGCTTTTTAATAGCAAGGACCAATGAATATTCTAGCTATTCAAATGTACAATTAGCATCCTCTTAAATTTTAGGACATATTTATCCACACAGCTTAGGGGTTTGGAAAAAAATTGCATGGATTAACACACTCTAAGGCTCCTAAAGTGATGATGAATAAAGTAATTGGTCATTCTCAGGAGTGCATGAATTAATTTCCAAAGGGGCCACATTGCAGCTTTTCCATGTGTCAGTCTCTTGGGCATACAGAGTCTAGTAAACAGACCAACTAAATATTGTGATAGAGGAGCCACATCTGGAAGAGTTAAAGAAGAAATAAATTCATTTTTGTCAGGTTTTGAAGGCACACAGCAGTTGTGTGCACAGCCTAAGGTAATATTTGGTAGAGAAGTGAGAATTTTTAAGTATTGCAATTATAAAAGCCAAAATAAAAGGTGATAAAAGATTCTATTAATCCCAGCAAGGAAAGCACAGACATCCTGTTGAGGAACTATGCTGGTTTCTCAAAAGCTGATAAAGGCTAATGATATCTAAATCTACAAAGATTATTTTCCTTTCCAGGTGTAGCTGGTGCTTTTTCCTTCTGACAATGCTTCCAAGAAAAATTAAACTATGACTTTTAGAGTGGGTCAAAATTGGACTTGTGTTGTTGGAAGATTAACTAACTGTTCTACTATTGCTGTGCTAGGAGTAATTCTAATTATCTACTGGAATACATGGCCATGCTCTTGCAATTCCTTAATAGCAAATGTCATTTCCTTCCTTCTTTTAAAATACTGAATAATCAGGGAGTAAGGGCACACAAAATGGAAAGTAAAGGTTACTACAGGAAAATCTGCTCAGTGAAGTTCAGCTAACAGTTCAGTCGCCCTTTTCTAGCTAATTGGGGAGATTGTTTGAAAAAGTAATTGTTGATTTTATGACCAGAGTAGAAAAGGAAGGGGCTTTGAGGTGGATTAATATCTACCAAAATTATTTCTGAGCTTATTGTTTTTCACAGGTGAGCTTCATGGATCAAGCTGCAACTTTTTTTTGGAAAAGCTACATTACATTTCAGAGAGGGGACTCTTTACTTTTCAAAACCACAGCATATTTCTGTATGTATCAGGTGCTCAGGTTGCCTAGACCTCTCCAAAGGATTTAGAAATATTTTTTTCCAAGAATTGATTATTTTGCTTGAGTAAAAGTTTTTCTGATACCAGTAGAATTTCCAGCTCAACACAAAGAGGTTCCTTCATCAGAAGCAAAGATAGACTTTACTTTTTTCTCATTTCCAGCTCAAATGTGGATCTTGCAGTTCCTCCCGTTCATGATCCATCCTTTCCACACGAGACCTGCTGACCCCAATTAAATCACATATCTGAATAACACAACTCATTCTTAGAGGGGAGATGGGGAGCTGAGGACACCCTGAGAAAACAGAACAAATTGAAAATAAAATGGGTGAACTTTACTGCAAAGCAAGTTTTGTTAGCTGTGACTCTTCAACCCGTGTTACAAGTGAGGTCCTTGCGAACACTTGGCTACAAACCATCTTGCACTGTGACCTTCCCCAAAGGCACACAGACATTAAAAATGCACTCTTTGTGAAGGTCAGGGCAATGAATGGTGTCACAGAGGCTGGGGATGCATCTGTCAAAGACACAAATATCAGCTCTTTCTGGGCAGCTACACCCAGTTGTCTTCTGGAAGAGCTAAATCAGAGATCCTACCCCAGCAAATGAGACAGGAAATGTAAGAGAGCCCAAGGTGGTGTCAAGATGATGAGCTGAAAGATATCTTGACTTATTTTTCAGTTTTATTGTTTTTAACTTCTATGGGCTTCAGAGCCTGAGTTCAGTGAGTAATTAGCTTCCAAGTCACAATTTAGAAATCAAATGCACTGCAGGGTAGACAAGAATCTGAGCCTTAAGCTAGAAAGTCACAGAAACCATTTACCAGCTAGGAAAGAGTTAAGAATTCAGAATCAATCTTTGATTTTTGTGGACAATTTACAGAGGTATTCATAAATTGGTTCTTTATAAGAAGTCAGTTCCAATTTTGTTATGGTCTATTAGTTAAAACCTCCTTTCACATGTACACCAGGAAAGCTGATGATCCCACAATGACACTGAAAAATAGATTTTTAGCTAGGAAGATCAGCATATCCCCAGTGGCATCAGTGCAATTTTATATTAGCTGAGAGTCTTGCTACTTGAATTCTTTCCTTTCTCCAAACAAAACTATCAGTTTAACTACCTACACCAATAACAAACTTAAACATGATGCCAAGGTGACAGCACTGACCAAGGTGTCTTCTCAATTACTGTCAGCAAAGTGGGGAAAGAGATTAAAATTCAGTGTTGGTCTCTGCTCTTTCCCAGTGGCCCCTGTGGCAGTACCAGTCCTTGGTTTTTCTGGGTCTGGATTGAAGGCACTTGAGACAGTAATTCATACACTTTCTGTAAATAAATTATTGTTTTATATTCTTTTATGGAGGAGGAGAAATTTGGACTGCTGGTTTGTCCAGTGTCATTGGGGAGGTGGCACTGTCACCCTCCAATCCACTGCCACTTTTGCAAGTTGGAGTCAGAATAAAACTTACCCTCTTTTTACCTTAGAAATCCCAGGATCCACGTTGTTTTATTTTGTGTCCTAAAGCAGCACACAGGTTCTGTAGCTCTGCCTCAGAGAGAGAGGAATGAAGGGCCAAGGCAGCTTGAAGGCACTGCGGGCTCATGGAGGCACTGCAGACAGCATCCCAAAAGCCAGAACCAACCATTCTTTGGGAACTCAGCAATGTCCTGGGGGTGGGCTAAACACCAGTTTCAGCAGGAGCTCCCAGAGGCAGCAGCATGCTGTGTGACATGTTTCCTGTCCTCTGCCAGGGTGAGGATTCCTCAGCACCTGAGCTTCTGCCAGCAGCGTGCCCTATGTGACATCTCAGATGATGCAGTGATATCCTGCCTGGAAATGTGAAGAGCCTGACACCCTGCCTGTGAAAATGTGAAGGGCCACCTTATTTTAGATATTGTTTTAGATATTATATCTTATTTTTGATCTTCTTTCAGCTTGCTGTTTTTGAAAGTTACAATTTACCCACATACATCTATCCTTGGCCAAGGGGCAGGAGAGATCTTTGTGGGAAAACTGTAACTTTTAAAAACAGCAAGCTGAAATCAGATCTAAAATGACAGGACTCTTAATTGGACTGGGCTGCCAGCTCATCATCAGTTAACCTGGCTGTTGGAAATAGCACCTAAAGTCAGAAAATTTTCCTATGGATGCAAAAAACATTAATTCCCTGGGCAAGAACCAAGCAATCATTTATAATATGCAAAAGTTCAAGCAATCATTTATAATAGGGGCCTTTTGGGTGTAAATTTATGTGCTCCAGCAGAAATTTTTAGGAATTTTAGCTAGTATTGTTTAGGTACAAATGTTTGCTACCACTGACCATCACAACAATGTCACTATCATATTTACAGCTACTCAATTAAAGTATAATATTGGAATGAAAGATGAGCAGGACATGCAGGAGGCTTACATACAGCTTAACAGTCATTAAACAGATTGCAATCATCTGTTAGAGAATGAATGAAAGGTAGGAATTGTGCTCATGTCTAGAAGAACTGAAGTTATTGTTAAAACTGCAATCTAATTGAAAGGAGACACCACTACTTTTATAGCATTAAATACAATACATTCAGTCCCAACTACTCAAATTAAAGGTCAACAAGTATGAAAGCATGTGCTATTAAAAAAAAAAAAAAGCTATTACTGAAACTGTTGTTCAAAAGCAGCTAGTCTGTTACTGCTTGCTCATCCTTTTCATGGTCAGTATTAAGTGTTTAGAAAATCTAAAAAGAAAAATTTCTAGTTTCTTAGATAAGAACCCCCCTCCACTTTATTTCTTTCACTTCCCTAAGAGAGATGTTAGGAATTTCTATTTCTTAAATGTGAAAAATTTGTTTGCCAAGTGAGGGATAAGAAGGAAAAGTGATAAAACAATTAAATAACATTAAGGATGAAACCTAAAACTCTTCTGTTTGCCTTTGAAGTCTCTCAGTCTTGTTTTGTGTCTACTGTGAGAGTGAAGATAAACTCAGTTGTAGAAAGAAAAGAAAGGAATTGAGCTGTTAACTCTTCTTGTACTGATAATTGCAAGGTGTGACAGCTCCTTATACTCCGTGCTTTCCTATGACAAGGCCCTCAATATATTAGTTTAAACACATTCTGCTATTTTTAGAGATGGCTCCTCTCAGTTTTCCTTGTATTTTACTGATCACCCTATTTGGGACAAGGAGAGAAATATCTCAGACAGTTTTGGTTTTTCTTCCTCGGTCTAAGAAGCCAAAAGGTGATTGAGTGCCTATTTCACAAGCCAAATCTGCCAAGCCTTGGAAGGTGGTTTTGCTTTCCCTTTGGTTTCCTGCACTCTCATTGTGGTGGGTGAAGACTTAGGTGAAGATTTTGCTTTGCACTGAGTGCTGGTGGCTGAGAAAATGTGATGGCAGAGAGTGGAACAGGGAACAAAGCACACTGCTTGTTGTCTTGTGGATTTAGCATGCTTTATGTCCTGCCTGTTATTTTATGGGAATATTCCCAGACCAGCTTTTCCCTTGTTTACCTTCCCCATAATACATTTCCATGTAAAACAAGAACTCCATAGTAAAACTTTTCAGGGTTTGCTTATTTAAAATCAGGCTGCATAGAGGTGTTCAGACCACTTGTACCACTCATCACAGAGTTCACAGAATTTTCTTGCAAGGGGCCTCCAATTTGATGGTACCAGAACCTGAAAGATATAAAAGCTCAGACCTGAGGCAATGATGCCTCAGGTCTGAGCTTTTATATCTTTCAGGTTCTGTGCTGCTTTAGTGTGTGGGTCTGAGCTTCACACCAGGGGATGGTGAGCTCTGTGCACAGAGCAGGGAGACAAAACAATTCCTGCTCCAGCTGGGCACCAAGGACAAATGATCCAAATCTCAGCCCAGGAGCACAAACCCCGTGGGCTGGAGAGAGAAAAACAAGCAGGGTGGGAGTGCCTGGGCTAAAGCTGGGATGGGACAGTGAACTGCAAGGTGCAAATGGAGCAGAACTGATAAAAGTGACAGACCCTGGGAGTGGTTGTCCATTTTGTGACCATTTTGGTTCATCTTGGGTGCAGCCCTGGCTGGGCTCTGGTGCTGCCCAAGGTGGGGCCATGGAGGCCTTTTAATAAATCCCTGCTTTATTCTTTAGCTCTGTCCAGCCTCTGTTCTAGCTCAGCCTGCTCAAGGCATCACCAACACCATCACAGAGGTTACTGCAACTGGTGACTTCCTCAACAACATTTATTTGAATACCAGCCTAAGAATGTTGAAGATAACAAAACTGCAAATGGAAGAGAAGTCTTGAAAATGTGTTTTCCTGAGCAGTAGTTTTAGGCCTCTGTCTTAAAATGCATAAACAATGAAATGACCATCATCCAGATTAAAAATGAGCTCATATCTGCAGGGTTTTCCCACCAGTTCATACATTTTATGCACTACTCCCCAGCCTCAGGAAACAAAAGAATCAAGAACACTCTCACTGAAAAAACATTCTTCAGTTAGGGCTTTATTGTGTATGCAGAAATTGTACTATATTTAAGTATTTCTCCTCCTAAGCAGTAAGAAGAAAGGGGAAGTTTTCACTCTGGAACAGAAATTTTATGGGATATGATGCACTAAGTCTAGCTGAGCATCAACCAAACTTAACTGAACATCAGTTTTGCAGAAGGTACTCTTCAGTACTTTAAAGCTTTTAGTAAGGTTGGGTGAAAGAGTAATTAAAAGATGGAGAGGAAAAGGAAAAGGAAAATTTTGTGGAAGCAAGGACTGGAACTATCCAAGGATTTGGACACAGGGATTCAGCCTTGTTTCTTGTGCACCATATTGTTCAATAATGGCAGAATTATTTGTGTATTTTCATCTTCATCTATTCCTTCTCATATTTTATTTGTCATGGGAGAAACCAGTAGAGGTTGAAATGATAGTTCCTTGGTTTTTCTTCAATGTTCTTTCCAAACCTGGCCATGGGAATCGAGTGAAACTGACTTTGTTGACTAAATTAAGAGAAACAGTTGATTCCCTGAAGGGTAGAGAGGCCTTGCAGATAGATTGTCATAAATTAGAAAACTGGGAATCCACCGACAGTATGAAATTCAACAAGTACAAATGGCAGATTTGGCACCTGGGGTGAGGGAGTCCTGGGTGTACATCCAGGCTTGGGGCACTGCCCACATCTCCAGGAAGTCTGTTACTGTATTTAAACACTCTTGCTGTAAAGAAATGCTTCCTAAAATCAAACTGGGACTGGGAAACTGGACACCATCCACTTAAGGTACATGAACTTTTAAGGGCAGGGTGCAAAGGTGGGGCCAGGCTCTTTTCAGTGGTGTCCAGTGCAAGGACAAAGGCAATGGGCGCACACAAACACAGATTATTCTGTCAAACATCAGGAACACAGAAACCTGGTTTCACTGTGAAGGTAAACACTGGCACACTTACCCCAGAGGTGATGTGGGGGCTTCCTCCTCAGAGATACTCAAAAGCCACCTGGAGATTGTGCTGTGCATCTCCAGGTGTCCTGAGCCATTCTGATCCTCTATCGTTCCTGCATGGGCTCATCTCACCAAATTCCTCTTTCTTTCATACCTTCCTGGACCCGTCTTGATGTTTCCAAACTTCTGCTCTAAATAAACTCTGTAAGTTAAAACAATGAATCTGTGAAATTTCCCAGGGATTTCCTAATTCCTGCAGCGCCTCTGTCAAGCTCTTAAACTGAACTGCAAGAGCTATGTCCTGTCTTCAGTTCATCTAAGGATTAGACATTTTAAATGATTGCATTGAAATTTAAGGAAGTTTTGTTATCATAAATCTTGCACTACCTCCTAAACTCATGAATTTCACTTCTTGGGGAGTGGAAAATAAAGATGGACAAGTTTTATGAGCTAGCTCCTATCTTGGGATGTAAATAATTGAATAGGAAATGAAATAGTTTCCATTATGTATGAATGATTGGTTCTCCAACAGACATTCTAATTTAATGCAGGCATGTCTATAATATGACTATATACTGAAAATTTAAATTCAAACATTTTGCCAAGAGGTTCACTCAGATTGTATTTCTTAAAGGACAATGGATGAAGTAAGGAAAAAGCAACATGTTAGATGATACACTGCATAAGAAATTTCCAGAAATTATCTGCATTTTGAGTGTTCTGCCTCCCAGCTGTTCTTCAAATATGAAGCACCAGCCAAAATGACACTGAATAAATAATCCAATGTTTCTAAAGGGCTTTTCATTCCTTCCAGTCTCTTACAGGGTTCTGTGCTAGCACATCAGGCCATGGTGCAAATTAAGAAGTACAGAGTGGCAGAGAAGAGGTTCCACACAAATCTCATTTTGTCAGGTTTTTTCTGTTTCTGAAGTGTCCTCACTTGTAGATATTTATTTATAAAGGTGTTGTGTGCAGGATGTGCCACTTCTCCCAGATGTCATCTGCAGAGCTGAATGTCCTGTAACTCTCAAAACTTACACTTCCAGAATGAACCACAACTTTTTTGGGAAGTTGTTTAAACACTCAGGAGAATAATCTCATTTTCACAGTTATCACTGTGAAAACACATAAGCTAATACTTATTTTCCTACTCTCTACAAAATGAGAGCTTGTTCCAGAAGTGCTTAATAAGGAAAATCAAGTTAAAGTTCAGAAAATGCTTGCTATTTTACAGAAAGGTATAATCTCTTTTTCAGGAGATTTTGGGCCCTATCTTTCCCTGAAGCACAGCCAAGAGGTTTCTCCAAGAGAATTTATTTTCTAGGGTGGAATTTCCTGTTGGAATTAGAAAAACAAGCGTGGCCCTGTGTCAGCAATGCTGCTGTAAACAGCACTCACCTGAGCTGTGACAGGTGACCCCTGACTCCCTGCCCAGAATTAGACTGAGCAAGGATTTTGTATGCAGGTGGCATAAAAGATTTCCTGCTTGGGCTCAATGGCCTTAGAGGCTTTTTCCAACTTTAAATTTAGTTTCTGAATGATGCTAACTTGATGAGGGTGTAGCCAGTGTTTCAGTATGTATGGATGAGTACATACATTCACTTTCCAGTTTCTCTGGGGGCTTTTTAAAAATTTTGTTGCTTTAACAATCTTTGAGAAGTCTTGGATTTTTTTGTATGCCAAATAAGATTAAGAGCAGGCATTTTTTAAAATATAGCTCCAGTCAAGAACGGAGTGGAGATTGCAGGTGTTCAGGTCAGTGGATTTAAAATAGTGTAGCACAAACAAAAGTGTGTAGGTGGCAGACAGAGACTTGTAGAAAGGTGAAAGACACTTTAGCAGAGAGAATATGCATTGTTTGCACAGAGAGGGCACTCACACCACCTCTGTCAGAAATCTTGGGCACTGCTGATAAGACGTTGGAGGCATAAATTTTCATTCAAAGAAATACTGCCAGGTGTTAATTCTATTTAAGAGCACTTCAAATAGGCATGTAGGGGAAGACTTGCACCCCCAGACCAACCAGCTGTGTCCAAAAATACTTTCTTCAACACAGAAATAGCCCACAACCACATTCTAAATGATAGCACAGTATCTGGGAAGAGCAACAGCAACCTGAGACATATGGATTGCTGACCTGAGCACAGAGTTTTTCTCTCCTGCAAATAAATCACCACATTCATGGGAGGAAGGAAGAACACACCAGCTTTTATTCTGTGTTAGTAACACCCCATCAAATTCAACCACTGCCATCATCGTTTTTCCCTCTGAGGTGTTTGTTAAGTGAAGAACTGTAGTATCAGAAAGCAAGTAGAATTAATTTCCGGGAAAGGGAAGTGCTAAGTAGGGCTTCTTGGAGTGCAACAGCAAAGCTGGATTCACTTTGGAACACTTAGGTTGCTAAGGCAGAAAATGAGATCCCTTTGATCACTCTTTATACCTTAACTATAATAAAACAGAATTGAACACTATACAGGCTGCTCCCACTGTTAAGAATAAGAAAATCAGGGAAAATGACAAAAAAATTCCTATTGTTGTGGGGAAAGAAATTGTAAAAGGGAAAAAATTAATGTAATTTGGTAAGGGCCGTTGAACATTGTGTGGAAATGGCAGACATTGCCAAATTGCTATGGTTCTGAAAAATATGAACTATTGATCCAAACACTGGTGGGGAATTATTATTATTCTCTTTCCCCCATGCCTAGCATTCAGAGGTGAGTGGGTAACTGGCTGTATAATGAAAGGAGCAGGATGAAACATCATCCTGTGCAAAACACTGCTTTCATATCGGTGCTGGAAAACATGCAGGCATAATTCACACCAAATACTCAAACACAGGACACCAAGGTCACCAAGCAACAGCTCTGAAAGCAACTCTGTCTTCACATCTGAAGTTTTTAAGCTGGGAAAAACATAATTTACAGATACTTATTTTGAATTCCCTCTCAATGAGTGTCAGGAGCTGCATGGCCTCTCTGAGGGCTGCTGCATTATTTACTTCTCACTGTGTTGTTAGGGAAGAGGCAATACAGATAACACTACAATATCCTAAGACTAATCCTCAGCAAGATCATGTTTCTGGGGAATAATGCTTCTGCCAAAAAGGAATTTAATGAGGTGACAGATTGCACAGGATAATCTCCAGCCTTCCTGGCCAAGAATACAGAAATAATTCTCCAGGTGACCAAAGAAGAGTTTCAACCAGGAACTAAAAGAAGATACAGAATCTCAGCTTCTACAGAACTTCTTGGGAGAGCCTGAAATCTCCTACAATTTGCATTGCCACTGCCATTTCCAAAGGCATGATTCCCCTGCATTTTGATAGGGATCACCAGCCCTTCACAGACATGAGGGACACTCTGCCCCATCTCCATACATAAATAGTGCATATATAAATAGTGTACTATGTAATACAAAATTGACTATTTTGTACATTTGAAAGTGGACTGTGACTGACACTGCTTATGGTCACCCAGAAAATTCTGCATTTGAATAAAATACCATCTGTAACATATGATTTAGGCCACAGAATAAATTAGATTGCAAACCCAACAGTAACAATACAGATACTGTTAATTTTCACCACTATTGTAATGGGACCTAAACTAAATTACTGTGGGGAATCTTCCCAGAACACTATATAGAAGTTATAAACAGTTATAGAATATATAGTTATATTCTATAACTTCTTCCTCAAAGGTGCCTAAAATTCTTTTTCACTTATGGAAACCAAGTTGAACAATTTGAATCTTACAGGAGAAATTCACAGGCATTAGGCAAGAAAGCACAACAATGAGAAGGGCTTATAAACAGCTTTTTTTTTTCCTATGAGCTTAGTCCATACAAGATTTTCCTTTGACAGTTTTTTTTTTTTCTCTTAACTCATTGTGTCTTTTTCTGTTAACTCATGGCCAGCAGGTTTCTTCTGTCCACTCTAAACCCTGTTGGTGCTCATTTCAGCTTCATGTTCCTTCTTCAAAAGCAGAAAGCTTTCAGCACCTTGTCTGACTTTAATTTTCCAAAATTCCCACTCATTTAAAGCCAACCCACCATCACAGTCAGTACTTCTGCCATGAGGTACCAACTTCCCCATTTCCCATTGGGTTTCCATCTCACTCAGCAGCTTTCAGAAGGGTTTTGCACAAGTCCACAATCAAAGGGACAATTTTAATGCAACTTTGTCATAAGGAGGGCTCATCCCACACCACTTCAGAGAAGTTGTCTGCAATTTTAGTGCTTCACAACCTTGTTCAAACCACGTGTTGGATAGCTGTATGAAATTCATATATATTGCTCCTATGCAATGTTTGCACGAAGCAATTTCAGACAGAAATAGGAAGCATTAATTTTATACACAATAAGGAATAATTTCAGTCAGAGAGAGAAACACACAATGCATTGTATGGGCATCACTGCTGTTCTCAATGATTATTCCACAATATTCTGAAAAGGCAAAATAGCAATGACTTTCTCTGGGGCTGAGATTTGGCCAACCACTGCAAGGCAAAGCTATTCAGCTCAGATACACTGCTTATATTGACCAAAGAGTTATTCAAATAATTTGTTGTCTTCTTTTTTTTTGCATGTGTTTTCTGTTGAGCAAGTGCACAGCAATTTCTAAAAGCATATGATGATTATTTTAGATGAAGGCTGTTCAAAATGGTTAATGAAATGCAAATTTTCCACTAGCAGTGGATGTACCCAGTGCTAGCTGGGAGTTTTAAAAAATGCTAAAAATTTAATAGTCCAAGTATATAAAATAAAAAGGTGGGGGAGAAACTTTTATTTGCTTAACTCTTTCAGGATCTCTTTACATCCAGTGTTAGGAGTCAGTATTTGCACCAGAGCAAGAGGTTCACTTATCCCCAGGCATTAGGAAAAAGAAGCTTTACAGATAGGTATTGCTCCTAAAAATCTTTTAGTTTGAAAAAACACAGTCTAACCAATGCTGTCATCTGTGTCAAGAAGGACTAACACAAAGCAGCACGACAGTTCCTGAAGAGCAACTGCAGTGGAAAACACAGGAATGGAGGGGAATCACTGAGTATGAACAAACAAAGCAGTGAGAAATAGTGATATATGAGGAATATGTGTCAGGGAATGGTCCCTAATTCCTTGGGATAATTATAGCTGCTGAGCAGAAGGGCTGAGCACCCCAGGCCCAGCTGGTGTTCATGAGGGACCCTGCTACTCCCTATCCCTAATAAAGCAGCTTGCTGCTTGTAGGGCTTAAAGGAAAACAAACAATTCTCAGTACCACTCTCCAAAAGTAGCAAATGCACATTTTAAAATTAATTAGGACAAGCTGAGTGCTTCCCAGCTTGAGAGATTTATATAAATATTTTAGGCCCTCTATCTGGCGGGTTTTGGGTGAATTGATGTAGCAGAAGAGCAAGGAAAGACCACAAAAGGGAGATTGTTCTAGCACTAACAGGACTGCAGGGCCCACACTCCAAGTTCCTCCTTTCCCATAGGAAACAAGCACCTAAATTACATTTCCTTGCTTCTATAGACCTCTCTATTCTCCGCTGTGTTTTCTCTCTTTACAGCTAATATGGAAACAGAATCAGACATGGCAGTGGTTTGCCTTCTCTAGCATAATTACAGGCATATCTATTCCTGTATGTAAATCAGTTTACAGCTCTGCTGTGTGTTCTACAAGAGCAGAGACTAATGGAGAACAGAATAATATTGAGGAAAAATAAAATTACTGGGAACATGATGAATCACCCAAACGGTGTTGATGTGACAAAATTAAACAAGACAGACATTGATTGACAGGTTTTAGTCAGATATTTATTCTAGGACATGATTAACAGCCAAATGTACATTCTGACAAGGATGTCAGTGCAAGGATAACTTTTAAACTGCAACTAGATTTTATTTTATTGCTTGGTTTACTTTTCAAACAGTTTAGGAATAAAGGTGGGTCCATATTCATCCTTCCAATAATGATGATCACAGGGACTTGTCAGATTTGGTGATATACTCCATAAACATGCAGATAGGACCCTAAAGTTTACTTGACTAAGATCTTATTTAGATAGCATGCTGTACAGCAAAACTAGCACAGCCATTTAGTTAATTTCCTAGGATCTGGCAGTGCCCTGGAATGCTGCACTGCTCAGAACAATGCAATATCATGCATCTGAATTTAGGAACTTGAAAATAACATTGGAATTGCCTCTTTTTTTTATTTTTTTTGCATTTTGCAAAAGGCAGCACAAACCCATGTGAGTTTCTTAAAAGCTTTGGGAATGCTGTGGATCCAGCACATCATGCAGCAGATAGACTGCTTTTCATTATAGCAAGCATCAACTGAAGGCTTTTCTCCTCTTTCTTCCTTTCATTGGGAATGGGAAATAATTTCCCCATTTGAGCAGTTGTCAGGGGAAGGGTAACTTGTTCAGCTCAGTGAAGTGTTCTTGAGTTCAAATGAGCAAGTTGAGCTCATTGACTTATTCCTGGTTATTGACAGACTGAAGGATACAATTCTGATTCGTGTCAAGCATTTCCAAACTAGCTCCACTGTTGATTCAAGCTATTTGTATGGAGACCCAAAAATACCTCCTCTTCACCCCACTCACCATCTTTCTGTCTTTACTTAACAGCTGTGGCAAGTGACAGAAGTTCCAGTTCAAAAATTGCCAGCAGGCTTGGGTTTTTCAAAAGTAGATGAGGCACAAATATATTTATGCTTCTTTTCTTGGACATAATAATTGTTGCCTGTATAAAATTCTTCTGCATAGTTGCTTCTATTAGTTGCTTTTTTACTAGTTTATTATAAATCTCTATGAATTATTTTCAAGTATATATTTTGTCAGGGAAAATAGTCCTGGTTTTCCAGAGATGTATTCCAAAATAAAGAAATCTCATTTATTCTCTCCTTGCATGGAAGTTGATCAAGCAGTTTTGGTAATCCTCCAGGATAATTTGTGAAAATTCATTATATTCTCCAAAGTTCTCTGCATCCTTTATATATGGAGAGACCTGAGTTTCATTTCTTTTGTTGAAAATACCAGCACTCTTTGTAAGCATTTATGTTTTGAGGTTGATTATAATTTTTCTTTTGTTCTTGATTCTTCTTTTATCTGGTCTTACAATACTAACTGGTAATGGAAAACATGCAAGTGAGATCATTACAAACCAGGAAAATATCACAGTGTTCTGGCATTTAAAAACAAAGAAGTCAGTCTTCTAAAGTTCTCTCATCTTCTTCATGATGTGAATGCTCTAATTGATGGAAATGTTTGATTATGGTAATGTTTAATTACTTAGAAAAACTTTGCACACAGACAGAGCCAAGAATCCCAGTGAGAGAGTGGATAATGGTATCAGAACAACATTAGAATAAATCTGTAGGTGTTTGAGAAATCCTGAAGAGAAAACAGATATAATTAAAATAACTGTTAACTCTTCAGCATTAGGTAATGTTATCTTAAACAGATTAAATACTTTAGTGTGAAAAAATGTTTCCATTTTTTTCAACCTTTTCAATTTCCTCTTTCATCTTCTCTCATTGCCCATCTGCCTGTATCTTTCCCCACTCAACTCCTGTTCCTTCTAACCTTTCCATATGATTTTGCAGAACTGTAGGATCCTGATGTATATCTGCCATGTGCTGTGCCACCAAAAGAGGGAAGAGTCCAGATTGTGTTCTGAAAAAGGAGGAAAAATTGGGAGACTCAGTCTACAGCTTCTCCCTGCTTCAACTTTTTAAAAGCCCTTGACACACGAGGGAATTGACAGATGGAGCCTTGGCTCTGTTTCCAAGACAGCATTAAAACCTTGCTCCCTCAAGGGACAGGTCAGCAGGGAGAATAAACTGAAACCCTCCAGTGCATGCTGTGCCCAAGGAACAAAGGGAAAAGTGAACCTTTAACCATGATCATGGTGAGTACTGATGGTCAGCCTCACTGCATTCCTAGCACACTTTTCAGCAGCTGAGTGCCATTTCCTAGAATTCACATCTTAATTCTGAAATCCTGATTATTTTGATTTTTTTTTTGGTAATTCCCTTCACGTCTAGGAATGGAAATGTGCAGGAATGCTGTCTGTTATGTTCCTTTGTCAACTGAAAAGGGGCCTGGACAGCTGTTCCCTTTCCCTTTAGAAAGGGGAATTTCTCAACAAAGACAATGAGTTGTACCACCCCATATTATGGGATATTTCTAAACCCCATAACAGCAATCACTTCTCACCAGCAAGGAAACACACCATATAATGAACATAAATATTCCCAAGCAATATTGCTCCTTCACCTCTTTGCCAAGTACCACTACAATTTTTAACAGACAGAAAAAATTTTAGTCAAGTCCCCCATAATGTCATTTGTATTTAGAGGTTCACTGCAGACCAGAGGAAATTGATGTGGGGATATCTTTTAAAATACCAGAAGCCCTGGCAAAACAGTGAAAGATACAAAACTCTGAATATACATAACTTCTGAGTCACTGGGAGACAACCTATCCAACCCAATGTCTTTGATGACCACAAATTCTCAAGGATGCAAACTTCTTCATTAATATTTAAATGGCACAGCAACTGGCTCACAAATGCTCATGAGTGGCTTTATTATTTTTGATCCCACATTATCCAAAGTTTTCATCGTGGGATGACATTATTAAACTCTGAAGACCCTGCTGCAATTATAAAAATGCAAAAGAAAGCAGGCTTAGGCAATTTCTACTTGCTCTTTCTTTTTTAAACTTTTCCAGCTTAAGAAGATAAAAATATAGCAGTTTGCTGGTGCACAATTCTTTTAGTCTGCAAAGCAAAATTTTCCCTAGAGCCAAAAGCTTCAGGATAATTCTGTCAGCCAATATTTGCCCCAGAGGGAAACACAAACAAGATAATTTATAAGTGTGCTGGGTTTTTTAAAACTCAGCAGGAAAATTAAGCCTGCTCAAACTGCCCCATTTCGATAGTGGAGGAAAAATACCAGGAGATTATGAGCTGGAGTCACAATTTACTGAAGAAATTGCAATAAGCACAATGATATTAATGAAAAAGTGTATAAAAGAATGAATGGTTTGCCCATAAAAAGATTATTCACCACTGAAAGATGTCACCTGGCCCACAGGGACAAAACCAAAGTGGCAGCTCTTCCCAGACCATAAACAACATTCATTTTTTAGGAACTCTTTCCTATTTCTCAAATGCACCTCTTCATCTAGAGCAATCTCCAGGTTCCAGCAAATGCAGACATTTAGGGGTGCCTTGGATAAGAAAGGAGGGTGAAGTTGTCTCTTTGATGTGTTGGCATCTATAGGAATGGCAGGAAAACAGATGTGACACTTTTTAAGCCTCTAAATTTGGTATTTGGCTTCTCTCAAACTTCCACCAAAATGAAAGAAAAGATGAGCTGGGCATCTGATATTGATATAAACTCAGAGTCTTCTGTATATTGTGCTTGCATGTAAATGTCAGCTAAACTGCAGGCCAAGTTGTGAAATATATTAATTTTAAATGCAAACTTTCCCTCTTCTACCAGCAGGTGCCCTACTTAATATCTTTTCTTTACATTCCTTGTGACTGAATGGATTGCCTTGCTGGATTCCTTGTAAGCTCATCCTTTTCCCTGCCAGACTGACAGGTGAAAATCAGCTGTGGGATTCCTTCTCAGGCAGTGATGGCCATGCAGGTGTACCCCACAGCCCTTCTAGGCACAAGGTGAGCTCCCAGGTGTGTGTCTGTGCCCCTTTGCTCTAAAAGTCACATTGTCAAATACATTTAAACTGTAGAGCACAAATGTTGTGCTCCCTCAGCGTGCCTGTGGTCTCCCTGTGATGGTTTGACAGGTGCCCAAATGCCAGGGAAATCAGCACAGGAAAAACAGAGCTTGAAACAAAATGTCACAACACACAGAGAAAGTGAAGCTGAAGGGTGAATGACACTACTCCTTCCCCCCCAGGGGCTCTTATTTTTAAAGCTTTGTGCTTGAACTGAAGGGTACATAGCAGTTTAAAAAAAAAGTTAAATTATGAAACCCCTCTTTTCTTTAATGGCAGCCAGTACAGAGTCATATAGCTAAAGTAATTTCAAAGTGAAAAAGAAGAGAGGAATGAGAGCAGAGGTTGGTAGACAGGGAATAAGTGTGTTCAAAGCAAAGCCTTCTTATCCAAATGAAGAGAAATGAGGAAGCAACAGCAAAGAGAGAAGTGCTGTGCTGTAGGCAGATCTGCTTTGACTCAGCTTGTTTTCTCCATCACTGCAGAGGGAGAGCTGCACCATCAATCACAGCCAGCATGACTTTTCCCTGTTAAACACACAACTTCTCAGGCAGGTAACTCAATGCAGGATATTCTTCAGCAATGTATCTTAGGACAAGAATCCACACGTTGGGCATGACTTTCACAATAAAACAATTAATTACTCAGGTCCTCAGGGCTTCAGATAAAGCCTGGAGGGCAATTTCCCAGCAGCCATTCCCTGAGCTGAAACTTCATGGGAAAGTGTGAACTTGATGGCAAGGGGGACTGATGGAAACAATACATCTCCAACAACAACAAACTTCTCCTATTAGAATAAATTATTAATGTGCAGAACAGCCACTATTTGCTGGGTGACTTCCATCAGAACTTCCTTCTCATCCTGGGATGAGCAGTGTGGCTTTTGTTGCAGGCAGCAGGCACCAGCTGCTGTGAAATTCCTTTTCTCAGGGATTCATCTGTGCACCTTGGAACGGGACTTTTGAATGCTGAAGTGGTGAGCTCAGAGAGGTGGGATTGTTCTGGGAGATCCCTCTGCAGGAAGCAGGAGGGGGAAAAAAAGGTGTTATAATGCAAATTTCCTTTAGAGTTTTGCAAATCCCTGCTAGGGGCATTTTGTTTTCAAGGGTTTCTCTTGCACTTGTACTCTGTCTGTTGAATTCTGGGTCTTCGAGCCAGGATTTTCCTATGTACCAAATCTCAGGCTGATTCTTGAATAATGAGAAGATTTCTTGTTTCTTCCAGCAAAGACACAGCACTAATACAAAAGTTACAAGCACCTTTCTTATATTCAGTGGCCTGTGTTGTTTTAGGAATAATTCCATGAAGGTGAATTATCCCTCTTTGATGACATTTGCAAGGCTGTGCAGAGTGTAGAAAACGATGATAGAGAATTTGGAACCTCTTCACTGGGGCCTGAAACATTCCTCTGCAAACTGTTACTTCCAGGAGCAAACTCAAACCAAACAGGATTTTCAAAAATAATTTCTTAATATTATCAGTGAGATCATGATTTAATAATTATCTTCCTCTGCACAGAGTACTTCCAATGCCTTACATAAAGGACAGGCTCTGTTCTGTATAATTAAATTATTATTTTGCCCTCATAATAATAGTGAAAACAACACCTAATATCTATTTAAAAGCATCCTCAGGTATTTCTTGCATCCTGAATATGCAAAAATTTTACTCCATTCCAGATGTTCATTAAGTTCCCTAAAAAGCCACTTTCATTTAGAAGATATTAAAAGCATCAAGATCATCATTGCTATAATATTTTTCTCTTAGTCTTTCAAGACACTCCTAAAATGTCTTACAGGGTTTTTCATTTCCACATCCAAATGTGGACTCACACAAACAGATTTAATTTTGTAAAGACTGACTTTCCAGCCAGCTCACTTCCTGCTTAGTGAGTGGAGGCAAGGTTTAATGACTTCACTGTTTCATTTTAATGAAGTTTACCACCTTAAAAATAAAATATATATTTTATAAATATCAACAGCTCTGCCTTAATTTCCAGTACTTGCATCCCTGGCCTTCATATTGCATTTGCAGACATCTCAAACTGGGCATGGCACAAAATTTATGACTGAAGGGGCCAAAGTCAATCTCATGCCATGAATGCAGCTCCAATGCATATTCACCTGTTTTCATTTGGGAATTGTTAGGTTTTAAGGTGCAGGGGTTTATCTGCACCTTGTTCCTTCCTTCTGGCCCTACTCCAAGATATTCATGCTCTGAGAGGGGCTGACAAAGGGAACACCCTAAACTTCTGAGCATCTTGAGCTGCCAGTGTATTTGTCAAACCTGAAAGTGAAAAACACTGAAGAATGAACACAGAAATTCACACCACAAGAATTTCTTCCCTCCCAACATTCTGAGTTCAAAATGTAATTTTATTTGTTTGATGTGTCATGGATGTAGTGGACTGAACATTGTAGAAAAAGGGAAAATATCAGTTTTTGCTGTCACAAATAATTTTGAAACTGAAATTGAAATTGATGAGATGCATATCTTGACTTGTCTTCCCACTCCATCTCTTTAAATGGAGGAAGAAAAAGAGAGAAATAAAATTTAAATTCCCTCTTTCTTATGAAATCCACATTTATAATAGACCTGATTTATAACAGATCTGTTTAAAATCAGTGTCAAAGACAGTAGGGGCATAAAAACAAGGCCTCAAATGTCATCTTACTGACCAGCCTAAACTAACTTTAGCAAAAAAAGTTTTATTTCCTGGGTTGTATTAGAACCTGGACTTCAACATCCTCATGTGAGCCCAAACTGTGACACACTTCACAAATTGTAACACTTTATTACACACAATGTAATACTGGTGAAAGTGAGATCTGAAGTTTGTGCAGTGCTGGAGATGCCAAATACCCAACCAGGATATCCAAACCACGTTTTCATTGAAGGAAAAGGGGGAAATTCTGCACCAAAGAAAATGGCAGCCAATTCTTGATATCAGTGCTGTTTCTTTTCTCCTTATCTAATCTGCCTGGTTCTTTACTGATTAAAAAAAGCCCTAATGGCAATATAACATTGGAAGCAATATTCAAAGCTATTTTGGTTGACTTTTTTTCCTTTCACATTCTTTTGATCATTGGAAGTGTTTATTCTCTGCTTTCTCTCTCTGTTTTTTTTTAAATCTGAAATATTTGATTATAAAAAGCATAATGAAAATCATGATTATGGTTTTTCAAACCAATGTTCATATTACCCTGTTTGATGAAAAATTATATAACAATATCACAGAGGGATGAAAAAGGATTATTCAAGAATCCAAACTTGGGTTTGAAAGTTCCAGAATGTTCACACTGTAGAAATGATCAACTTAATAATTTAATTTAGGAAATTTAATATACTTCTTCCCATTTCTGTATTTTCTAAAAGATATACCAAAGATGAAACAAAATGAAAAAGAAAAAAAAAAAGGTTTCATTTAGAGAATAAGAGAAGAAAAGAGGAAAAACCAAAGGAATTTGTGCAGGAATAATTATTGAGAATACTAAACAGTCTGAACCAATCGAGTGCAGTGGTTTTTTATTTAGAGAGGCACAAGGTCAACTTTATTCATATCTGGCTTGTAAAAATGGGTGGAGAATTTCCCATAGAAACACAGGCTGATGACATGAATATGTGCAGGAATTGACTTGGGACTGTAAAAAATAGTTGCAATCTTATTTCAAGGTGTCTCACCCTGATCCCTATGCCCTGGGACACCAATTTTAAAACATTTCCACAGGCAGCTTTGTATTTCCATTTTTAAATTCTTCAAAAGATTTTTTTGGGCTCACATGGATACTCACCTCTTCTGATGAGTCTGCTTTAGATTGCAATCAAGGAAAAAATGAACATTTCCTTGCAAGAAAAGGCCCTGTGTAAGGCACACATGCAAAGGACAATGGCACTTAAGAGAAATGAATGAGAATCAGCCATCATTTGCTCAAGGAGGCTTTTAAAATCTCCACTTAGGACTGTCACCTTGACAAACTGTGTTCCAAGTCACAAAGATTTTTATGTAGTCAGGTCTCCTCTAATGAGACTTTCACAGCCAGTTTGAAGAGCTAGAGTCAATTACTCACTTTTTTCCCTTGTGAAACACAGCTGGGAAATGGTAATGACTCTTTTGATATGGATTCCATTAACTAAATTCTTATTTTGGTTTA
Organism: Leucosticte australis; assembly: GCA_025504685.1. Taxonomy (NCBI): domain Eukaryota; kingdom Metazoa; phylum Chordata; class Aves; order Passeriformes; family Fringillidae; genus Leucosticte; species Leucosticte australis. The sequence continues at coordinate 25,933,944 of JANIJU010000012.1, read as the reverse complement.
AAAAAAAAAAGGTTATTCCAATTGCTAATTATGCCTTTTTGCAGCCTTTTTGTGGATATACTCATTGCACATATTTTACTTTGATTGTCCCATTGTAAGTGCCAAGGTTAACATTTCAGGTTTACATTAACTGCAAGTGTTTCACTTTTAAATTAAAGACACACCTTATGTACAATTTAGAGCCTATTTTAGCCTTTAGAATAAACAGAATAAATGTTGGAATAATACATGCCCTCTGGGCAGCACTTGGCTACCTCTTACTGACTGCTTCATGATGAACCAGGTTTTTGACAACTTGGTTGGTGACCTATCAGGAAATTTCTTTAACTTGATTTTAATGGTAACCAAAACTATTAATTTTTGTTTCTTTCTCAGCTTCAGAGTATTTATTTTTCATGCATTTAATATGTTTCAGCAAAGTCAGAAAATTGAATGTTTGAAGAACTCTGTTTTACAGAGATGAGTGAAAGTGTGAGACTTTTGTGTATTTTTTAAAATTCGTTGTTTATAAGATGTGTATTTATGTGTATTTAATAAAATTTATATATTAGAAGAAGTTTTATGATCTTCACAGACACTGAAGGGCACACTTGGCACTGCCTGAGATGAGGATTAGGGTGGTGTAGGTCTTATTATAGAGAATTTACATAAGTTAAATAGCAGATTCCTGGGAGCTGAAGCAATCAACAGCAATGTTGGATAAGAAAACCTCTGCTACTGGTGTGGGAATAAAAGGAGATCTGTGGCACAGTGGTGGCTTTTCCTCCTGGATTCAGTTCAAAAGCTGGCAATATCACATTAAAAACCTCTGGTACTTCCCCTGGGAATCAGCAACACTTGTGCACACAGGAGATGGAGGTGTGTTATAATAACCATTTATTTTGGATGATGACTGTTCTCATTATAATAATTGTCATAATTAAAAAATTCTTTTTAAAAGAGAGAATCTCTGACTGCTGAAAATAGCAATTTTGAGATTTCCCCTGCCTGTGCTGTTTCTGAACAGGGAAGCAGGCAAGTCATGACACCACCCTGCCTTTTACCAGAAGGAAAAAATCAACAGCTCCACAACAAAGAATGGAAAAAGACCATTGAGTCTGTGCTAATTTTTGTCAGCAGGATGAATTAACTACAGGCCTGTAACATTGGACTTTATCATCTTGGAGGTCTTTTAGAGCCTTAATAATTCTGTGATTTCTTTGCCTTCTCCTCGCTTCTCCTTGTTGTGAAATACACTGATTTTCCTTGCCTAAGCACCTTCACTGCAGCTTTCAGCTCATCCCTCACACCAACTCCTTCACTTCCTGGTCTCCTGCTTCACATGTCAAACAAACCTTGGGGAAAATTACTTTCAGACCCTCTTTAATCTTTTTATCAGGGGTACCATGAGGGCAGGCATGGAGTCACAGGAGTTACAGGAGGGCGACACTACTAAACCTAAATCATACCTTTCCAACATGTAGAATTCCTTTTCATATTTCCAAAAAGCCAATACTACAATATTTATCTATAAGAACCACACATTAACAGAAAGATCCAAGAGTGCAGGATGGCTTTAATGACCCTGCCAGACTGGAAAAAGCCAACAGCAGTGCACAGGTTTGTGGAATTTGCAGGGAACCCTGATGAGGGGGAGAGAGAATGAGGCATTTGGCCCATGGATATCAAAAGGCTAATTAATTACTTTATTATCCCATATTTTTCAATATTATATTACATTACATCTAAACTGAATCTGCCAAGTTTTAACACTGCACACTCTGCTCAGAAAGTTGTGACTGTCACCTGACACACACACACACAGCTGGCCCTGATGGGCCAAGGAAACAAAACCCCATCACTGTGGGTGAACCATCTCCATATTGCATCCTACTTTGGCACAAACAATGGCACAGCAAGTGATAAGAATTGTTTTTCCTCTCTCTGAGGTTCAGAGCATGTGACACCCAGAAATATTCTTGGGAAGAATTGTGCCTTGCTTTTCTCTGTGAAGAGAAATGTGGGGCTGCACAGGTTCAGTGCCCCTGCCCCGGGAGGAGCTCATCCCACAGAGCTCCCAGTGCTGACAAAAGCAGCCCTTTGGAAGCCCTCTTGCTCTTTCATGTAGTCTCAAGCTCAGTGCCCTTCTCTGCTTCCCCTTAGAAGAATAACTGGAAAAAGGAACTGGAATAATTCCAGTCACAGACAGATTTCCTGAAAAATCCTTTGTTGCTAGGATTTTTTCTCCCGAGAAGCCTCAGAGGAGAAGAAAAACAATGATTCTCTGCTGCTGTGGAATGCAACAGGTGCATCTTTGTTTGGTCTCATCTGGTTGTTTTTAATTAATGGCCAATCACAGTCCAGCTGTCTCAGACTCTCTGGTCAGTCACAAGATTTTGTTATCATTCCATTCCTTTCCTTTCCTTGTTTGCCTCCTGATGAAATCCTTTCTTCTATTCTTTTAGTGTAGTTTTAGTATAGAATTTTCTTTTAATATAATATATATCATAAAATAATAAATCAGCCTTCTGCAACATGGTTCTCATCTCTTCCCTCATCCTGGGACCCCTGAGAACACCCCCACAGGCATCCAAAGCAAATCCCAAAGCAGCACTCTGGGCAGTTCCCAGCACACCCCTCCTCTCTCCAGAGCATTCAAAGGAATTCTGATCCCAGATGCTGCACCTAGCCAGCAGTTCTGGGCTGATTTGGAAATCTAATCTTGCCTGGCATTAAAATTTTTTACATCTCCTGACTTGCTAGAAAAATAAGATTACACTGAACATTTGTTACCTGGAGTCAATGAGGATATTACTTGGTCACACAAGGGCAAATCCTCTCATTTCAATTCTGGCAAGGAAATGGATTAAGGTTTTTATCTTCACAGAGTGAAACACAAATATTTAATTCTGGTTTTCATGTTATCATCTCACATGCTTGGCTTTTTGAGATCAGTCACCAGGATAAAAATAAAAAGGATGTACCCACGAATGAGAATAAATATTCAGATTGCTTCATGAATATGGACAGCAATGACAAAAAGGAGACATCAAAAGCCTCACAAGATTTTCTGTCTTCAATAATTCAATTTTGCAGCAAAGTCAGTTAGTGATTGGAAAATAGCAGGTTCAAATGTTGTAGAGTGAGCAAAGGAAAAATGTCTGCTATTATTTTGTTTGCAATCAAACACAGATTTTACAGTACAAATCAGGTTTACAGATGGTTTTACAAGTTTACAGGGTTTCCATGATAAGAGGAGCCCCAAATTCCCACACTGACAGATTTTTCTAAATATCCTTCAACATTTCAATGAACCTTTATGAGCTACAAAACTTCCCAGTACATGATCTTAGTTTATTGGCTTTTCCTTTAAGTCAGAAAGTTGACTTTGCAAGAAGTATGGAAGCCTGAAGTAACTGGTGATGCTTAAGAGAGAGGAAAAATGTCACATTAAAATAAAACAGATATAAATGTCCAACTGCTGCTGTGCAGAGCAGTGACAAAGTCTGACAAATTCAGCTGTTGGGCACCCTCAGCTGGAGGACACTGTTTAATCTGGAAATGTTAATTCTGTGTTTCTGTATTAATGACCACTCTCTCTCACATGGTAAAAGGAAGTCCAGGGTTACAGCATCCATAAAAAAGGAATAAAATAATCTCAAAACCTGTTCAGTTAATACTGAGGGCTTCAGAATGAAGATGTTAATTATGTTCTGAAAAGTACTTCTTCCATATGGGAGATAAAAAAGGAAGAGAAGAAAATTGATTATGAAAGCATGAGTAGAACTTTCCTATGAATTACAGAGAAATTTTAATTACAGTAAAAATTCCATTGCTACAAGCAAGAATTGGCCAAAACACCCATAAATTTAGAATTCTGTCTGTCTTCCTAAGCTGAGAGACAGCAAACCATTTCAAGAAACCATCAAGATCTCTGCCCAGAATAGTTGTGGCTGCCTCATCCCTGGAAGCGTTCCATTTAAATTCTATTTAAATAGATAAATTATATTGATTGCAATGATAGCCAGTATGAAATATAGCAGGGAATTTCCCAGGTAAACATTTTCCCTTGACCATATCAGATGAAAGACACTGTGAACCAAGTGATAAATGAACACAGAAATTTGACTGTAATATTAATTGCAGGTGCAGCTGAACCACAGATGAAGGTCTGCTACCATGTTAATTAGATAGATAATCATGATCTGTTTCTTTAATAAGACTTCCAGGTATGGAAATATAACCCTGGATTCAGGGTTATATTTTCAACTGTGAAAAAGCAATTTCCATCTTTTATGACTATTTTCAATTCTGTACCTACTGTGGCCATATTTTGTAATTTTGCCATCATTTGCAGTGAATTTTGTAATTTGTTACAGCTATTCCTCAGATTAGTCCATCACCCAATATGATATTTTTAGTGCACACAAAACCATGGTAGCTAAGCAACAAAAAAAAAAAAAAAAAAGGAAATTGAGGACTTGATGTTGTCTCAAAATGACCACATTTTATGCTTAACAGGTGTTTGAAATGGACCCTGCTCATTAAATCCAGCCAGATTTCTGCTGGGTGACCAAACTGCCTTCATTCAGCTGATGGGATGGGGTTAAAAACGTTACAGCTTCATGATTTTGGAAGCTAAATGTTTATTCCACGTCCTGGCTGCGCCTCTGCAGCCTCTGGTTCCCTCCCAGCCTCCCTGGGAGATGAAGCTTCCATGGAGGGGCTGATGTGGTCCCCAAGCCCTGCATTCCACCTCGGGGGAGCTGCCACCAGAAAAGATGAAATGAAAGGCTGAAGAGCAGTTCCCAACCGTGGTGGTCATCAATCCCCAGTGACACACAGAGTGAGCTCACATTAGCTCAGCCAGTGGAACTTACAGTAACAAACTAAGTCCTGCTTAAGAGGGAGAAAAAGGACTTGAGTCTCTTTCAGCCCTAAATATCCATCAATAGCATGGAAGTCTAGACTTTTTACATCCAACCTAAAAATTGATCTGGATCACGTACTTTGATGGATAGATATATTTTACTTCAATGAAAGATTTGATTTCTTCTTTTTTTCATGCCTTAAAAATATTTTTTTTTTCTTAAAACTAACCCTCAGGCTGTTTTTGAGAGTTTATAAGAGCTCCTCTCTAGGTGCATATTACAAATACTAATAATTCAGATGGTTTGGGAGAAATTTGTATGAAACTCATGACCTAAGAGTGAAAATCCTGGCTGAGGATAACCATGTTTCTTGTAGTCCATATGCCAACAATACCATCAGTTTATGCATTACACTTTCAAATATAATTGCAAATAATCTCATGGTCTTGAGATTTGCTGGTCATGAAACTGCCCTAAAAGAATTTTCCATTTTCTTCAATTTTAGCTGCTTCTGAGTAATCCACTAAAATTAATATCAACTCTGTTATTGTTAGAAACATTGCCTGTAATTTATTTGATAGAAAAAAGAATAAAAAATATTTTTAGTCTTTATTCTATATGTGTACATTTGAAGACCTGTAATATTTATTTATTGCTTGTCAAAAAACAGTACTTAGCAATGTAGGTGTAGATTACTAGAAAATGACACTATGTAATTTAACATGAGCACTTAGATAATATTTGTTGTCAGATCCCTTTCTACTTTGGCCACTCTTAAAATGCACATTTTAGAGAACTGAGAAATTCTTGAGGTGTCTATTATCTATTTGTGGTTTTTTGTAAACACAATCAAAATGTCTCAGAAATTGTTGAAGGCTTCACTTTCTACAACAATTCTCTATTACACGCCAAGCTAAGACACACTTTAATTTTATTTTATCCTTGAGCTATTCTTTTATCTCAATCACATATTTAACCATTACCTATTTGAGACTGGTTCACTGCCTTTATGTTGTAAAAATATTGACTTTGCAATTCAGAGAGACTATTTCTCCATCTAGTGCTGCAAAACCAGATTATTTTATACAGAATAAATAGAGTACACCATAAATAAGATAGACTTAAAAAAAACCCCACCAAAACCAACCAATGCAAAAAAAGGCAAACAAAGCTAAGACAAAACAAAACAAACAAATCCAAAACTTAAGTTTATCCCTATCCTCTCCAAAGTTCCCTGATGTAATGTGAACTCCAAATTCACTGTCAGTGCCACAATAACTCGGCACTAGGGCTCACTGCAATTCACCCACACCTTTAACCTGCACCTAAACTGAAGGTTATGTAGGACATTCAATGTAAAAATTCCCTATTTGTCATGGAGCAGTGTGATCCTTCAGTGTTACCAGTCTGTTAAAAGATATCTCTTCAAGCAAGAACACTGTCTTGGGGGGCAAATGCAAGATGTGGCTGGGTGTGGGTTCTGTTCCCATCTCTCAGAGGTGGGGCAGTTCTCTTCTGTTCATGGGGCAGTTTTCTGTATCTCTCCCACAGCCAATCCTCCCTCCAGGAGATCTCTTCTGTCCATGGGCCATTAATTATTAATTACCTTCTGTCCATGGGCCATTAATTATTAATTACCTTCTGTCCATGGCCAGTGAGTGTCCCTGCAGGGCTGATCAAATTCCAGCATCCCATGGGAGATGCTCCGCCCAGGGGAGGAGCCAAGCATTCCTACCTGGATCCAATCTGAGCTGGGAACAGCCCAGCAGCCTTTGCCCCCTGCATTCCCAGAGGAGCAGCTTTCTGCTGCCCTGCATTCCCAGAGGGAGAGCAGGCCCATCTCCAGCAGCCCTGGAGCTGCAGAGGAAAACTCCCCCCTTGTGCAGGATCCCTGCTCCAGCAGAGCCACAGCTGGCACTGCAGGAGGGCTGAGCCCCCCTGGGATGGGACTGTGCCCCCACCCTGAGCCCCCCTGGGATGGGACTGTGCCCCCACCCTGAGCCCCCCTGGGATGGGGCTGTGCCCCCACCCTGAGCCCCCCTGGGATGGGGCTGTGCCCCCACCCTGACACACAGGGGGGCAGCTCCTGCTCTGACTCTGGCAGTGGTTTGGGGTTTTTTTGGTACTATTGCATTTGTATTTTTAATTTCCCTAGTAAAGAACTGTTATTCCTACTCCCATATCTTTGCCTGAGAGCCCCTTAATTTCAAAATTATAATAATTCACAGGGAGGGGGTTTACATTTCCCATTTCAGGGGAGGCTCCTGCCTTCCTTAGCAGGTGCCTGTCTTTTCAGACCAAGACAAACACAAAAGAGCATCTTGCTTAAAGCAGCTGAGTAGCCTTGGCTCCTCAACAAAACTAATTCATACTAATCCTATTCTCAGAGATTATCTACAGAATTGCATAGATGGAGACAGAATGTTAGTTCATAACAATTTACACTTAATGTTTTTTAAAATCAGTTTAAAAGAAAGCAGACCACAAGAAATTATTATGCAGCCTTAAAATTCAAACAAGCAGGAAATCATCAACACAATAATTTTGGCAAAAAAGACAAATTCCTGTATTTTTCAAAAATAACATGGAAAAACGCAGGAATACTAAAACATTTCAACAGTCCACATATTCTTTTCTGTAAATAGCATGTGAGCAAAGAATTTCAAACTCCTTTTTGAGCCAGCACTGCTGGCCTTTAACTTTTAGATACTGATTCCTGGCTTTGGGGTGGTGTAAAACAGGCACTTCAGTTTAAACATCCACAGGTGCTGCATCTCTGTTACAAATGTGAATAGGTGTGTTTGTAACTAATATTAATTATTGTGAGCACTCACCACATGCATTTCTGCCAGTTAAGAACCAAAAGCCATCAAAATAAATTATTTTTATCCCTGCTGAATACGATCAGTTGGCAAGAAGTATCCAGATGGATTGTTTGCCATAAGGAAAGGGAAAGGAGATGAATTCTTCTGCAAGAACACTGGCCATTTTGCAGCTTTTATTCTTCCAGCTCTTTATAGGGTAAATTGTGGGAAAATAAGGTTTATTTACTGGCACTACTGAGAGCATTCAGCTGAAAAGCTGCAACACAGAACCAGAAAATATGTCATTTCTGAAACTGAAAACATATCACATTTCAGACAAGAACCTAATAAACAGGAAAATAATTACTTGGACTGTGGGCTGCAATGGACTGTGGTTTACATAAAAGGACAGATAAAAATCTCAAGCCATCAGATGCATGGATGACCACTCAAAAGCAATAATTTTGAGGTCTGTGTTTCTTGCTAATTGACATATTTTTATTGGGCAGCTTGTCAGAAAAGTCACAGAGACATGTAAGCATCCACAAATGAAAAAACCTAATTTTTGAGGGATGCTTAACAGCATTTAGAAATTATTTCAGCACAACAACAACCTCAGTAGCTGGGAAGACTTGGGGACAGATGGCTTTGGGACCTTGGAGCACATTTCATAGTATTATCTTTGAGTAAGTTAATTAAGCAGCTACTATTCCTTGCAACAGAGCTTTTTGGAGGAACCCAAGCAAGAGGAATCCAATGAAGTGGCATTGCTCTGCTTCCCTGCTGGCACCCTGGCTCAGTTCAGAAGTGTGGACCAGGGAAGAGCAAGACATTTTCTCTCTCTCTCTCTCTCTGTTTTCCTGCTGCCCATGTGGAGGGTGTGAAGGGAAGGTGCACAAAGACAGAAAGGCTGTGGAAATGCTCACTGAACATGCAGGAAACTCTGGGCATTTCAAGCATCCAATGATTGTGTAAAATACAGGTGATTGAAGTCAGAGACATCATCCCTTTATTCCAAGAGGCAAGGAAACAGAGACAAAGGGACAGCTTGAAGGAATTCCAAAAAGGACATGGAAATCACCCCTTCCACATTGGAAATAGTCAACTTCCAAGCAAGAATAGATGTTTGGAAACAGGTGAGGGCCCTTTCAAAAATATGAAATGTTTGAAACCATAAACCAAAACCTTGTCCCCAGTAGATCAGACAGGGCTCAACCGTGTTCCATCTGCTGACATGTAACAGAACTTTTCTCCTGCTGGCCTTAAATTACTCATTTATCCAGCTCTAGGAAAGCAAAGAGAATTCAATCTGCACTCAATTCATAAAGCTCCAGCATCACAGAGACTGGATTTCTTTCTTCTCCCTCATTTTCCCACCTTCTGGCATCACTCCTGGCTGGTATTGCCCCTGGAATTGACACCTTTTGGTGCTGACATGGTACAGGTAACTGCATTGGGAAAGGTATCAGGAAAAGAAAAAAAAAAAAACCATTTATCCCTTTTTATCCCTATTTATTTATCCCTTTTCCAGCTGCTGTTTCACTGGACTGCTTTCAACCTGAACAGGTTTAAGGGTGGCTGTGAGTGGAAAGTAATTTCCATAGATTATTTTTCAAAGAAAGTGATTTTAGACAGCAGGAGGAAATGATGAATCTTGCATGCAATTTACCCTCCTATGCCAGAAATAATGAAAACTAGGACAAGCTGTTCCACAGAAGGATTAGACACTTATCCAAGATTGGAAAACTGTCAGTATCTGTAAACATTTTCAAAAGTTTACACTACACCTGGGAATCTGACTCTTTTGAGTCATTTTGGAAGATATGCTCCTTTTCTTAGAATCCTTTGAAAAGGTCTAGGAGCTTCTATTCCCATAATTTGTGGGGTATTTACAAGAAAATTATTAAAAGGTTAAAAAGTGTATCAGCAAATAAAATGTGGGAACAAATGAAAAGAGTTTGCTCTACTGAGAATGTTAATTACATCTTTGCAATATTTACAACAGATCAGGAAAGCAAAAGTGCTGGGTGTAGGTGGCAGGGTTTTGGCAGCAGGGGAGGTGTGTGGGGGGAGAGCTGTGTGCAGAATTGCCAGGGACAGCCTTGGCAAGGACACAGACCGTGGCAGCCACTCCCAGCTGCTTCCTCCTGGCTCCACAAGCAAAACTGTGCCCAGGAAAGGAGAGAAAAAGGAAAAAAAAAATAAAATGAGAAGGCAACACCAAGGTGAGAAAAGAATGCAGGTGTCAGAGCCAGGGTTGTAATTAATTTGGTTAGTTTTGGCTATGATCATAATTGGTAAGTGATGTCCCTGTCTTTATTTTGACCCACAAGCTTTTTTTGGCTTCTGTTGCCTGCCTGTCCTGCTGAGGAGAGGTCGTGGGAGAGCAGCTGGGTGGGAACCAGCAGCATGCCAAGGTCAATTCCCCACAGCAAAAAATGTTCTTTTCCTTGGGAGCCTTTTCTTTCATGGTCCTTCTATGTGTGCCAGCATTGCCTTTGATTCCTCAGGGTTTTTACCCACATTGCAAGGGCAGTATGCACCAGAGTGAGCAATAATCTTTCTAGCTGATGTAATAAAGGCAGAGAAAAAATGTCAGATTCAGTTCTGTGTGTATTTGTAGAGGGTAATCTTGCCCCCCAGTGAGTTGCAGCTGGATCAGTTGCTGAAGATTGGAGGTGGGCCTGATCTTAACAGGCCCCACCTGTAGGCAATAAGAACCAGAAGTATAAAAGAGTGGATGGGTGAGCTTTAGGCTCAGATGGCTGCTGCAAGGACCAGGAACAGGCTGTGCCCAGAGGAGCTGCGTGTGAGGAACATCAAGAAGGTATGAAGCTCTGGCAATACAAAATCCTTGCTCTATGATAATGACACTAGAACCTGTGTTAGTTAAGACAACATGTATTGCCAGCCAGATTATCAGCATTGCGGTCCTTAAAAAAATGAAGAATCTCTTTGTATTACGACAAAATTTTTATGCTTTTGTTCCTAATGCCAGTCAATATTTGCAATTTGCTGTGTAGCAGCAGTGAGACAGAGCAGAGCTCACCCACAGAGCCCTGTCACACCCCTCAGGCGAGTTTCACAAGTGACAATGTGCTGTGTCTTTTGAAAAGAACAGCAGTTTTGCCAAGAAAACAAAGCGAGAATGAGTCTGGCCAGCATTCAAAACATTCAAATCTCAGAGCAATTTTTTTTTTTTTTTGCAGACAGGTTGTGGCAAAAACAAACCCTCAAGACAACTTTGCACTTCCTGAAGCAGTTGCTCCAAATTTTCCATGCTAGCAGATGTAGTGAGTCAAAAGCAATGTAAAGATCTCCATATGAAAGGTCAGCAAGCCTGCAATTACCACAAAGCTCTGAGCAGGTTGGATTTCTTTTCTACATTTCTTCTGATGAAGATATTAGGAGCTAAGTCTTTATACACAGCTGCATCTTAAAAAGGCACTACTCACTGGAAAAATAATAATTCTTTTGCTACTCATGGCTTCAAAATGCAGCCATTTTTTAAGTGCTTGGATTTCTAGATCAGTCCTACATAATTCTGCTGACAGACTCTTGGGTTTGGTGCATTTGGCCTTGGCAAAGCAATGGGTAAAACCCTTACTTTGTTTGAATATCAAATACATCTGTCTGTGACTTTTAAAATTTTTAATGTAGCAATTTAGCAGAGGTACTCAAGAAATTTTTTTTTTGCTGTTAAAATGTTTAATGGTTGTAGCCACAGCAATGAGGAGTCAGTGTCCTCACAAGCTTCAGCTGGGTGTTTTGTGTAGGCAGACTTGAACCACAAAAGGTGTGCTAACATGAAAAAGAAGCTGGGTTGGTAGAGATGCTGCCTTAATAATTCAAATCTCTCTTGGAAATGCATTTTGCACCTCCTGCCTGTGAACAGTGGCCAGACTTTTAAAAACTCCATGCTAAAAGTACAGCAACCAATAAAAAAATAGTTGTGGGACTGGTTTCCTGGTTCAAGTACCATGGAAAGGTTTAGGAGAAAAAAGAGTAATTCTTAATTTATGTTTATTGTGGGTAAAACATTGAAAGGCACATGTTCAAAGGTCATTCACAGCCCTCAACAAGAGGTGGTCATTTGGCATGCTAATGTCAGCAGGGATCCCAGCATGTGGAGAAATTACTCTGTGATTTCTTAATAAACTCTCCCCTGAAGTACTGGTTGTTTTTTACTGGAATCCTGTTGTTTCAGCTCAGAAAAAACCAGCCACATGAGTGGCATGAGCTAAATGTCAGTTCTGACAACTGTATTCCACCTGTCAGATTTCTGGTGCAGTCTGAAATCAATTTATTTGGTTCCTGCCTCCAAGTGCTAATCAGCTTGCATTCTGAAGCAACTGCTGCTGAAAGCAAGTAGAAACAATCTTTTACAGCTGATATGTTGGGTTTGCTCATCATGGACTTTCTGATAAACTGTTTTACATAAAAATACAGCTGGCTTGTGAAATTACTCAAATCTTCACCCAGAACTGAATCCAGAGTCCAACTGTGCTTCTAGTTGGAATCATTGTTGGGTTCTAGGAGATTTCAATCATCCCCGAGACTGGCATGTGGTTACAAACATCAGAGGTTGGACTTGATGGTCTTGGAAGTCTTTCCCAGCCTGGATTCCCACCAGTGACTCTCTGAGTCTGTGGTCTGTAACAACACTTGGACACCTTGTGTTCTTTTCTCTCCAGTATTTCAGAAACATTAGTCATGCTCTGATCTTAAGACTTGCTCCAAGTCAAACTTGAGGGACTTGGACCAATAGTTTGAAAAATTACTTTGTATTTCATCAATCTGCAAGGTTCTCATTCAACACTGATGTCTGCTTTCTTTTAATGGGATGGGTCTGTCTGAGGTGTAAATGCCTTTAATCCTAGCAGCCCACAGAGTGCCCTTTTTGGCTTTGTGACTACAGCAGTGCTGGTAACACCCCAGCTTGGGCACTGCTGAGCAGAAAGAACTTGGAAAACATCAAGGATGTCTCTTTTTTCCACTCTGTCCCTGAGCAAGGAGGCAGAACTTTGAAAACATCAAGGATGTCTCTTTTTTCCACTCTGTCCCTGCAGCAAGGAGGCTGGGGATGGGCAAGAAAGTGGGAGGGAAGAAACTGTGGGAGACACAGAGAGAGGGAGATTTAGGGCAGGCAACCATTGCTCAGTGACTTCTGGAACGTGCAAGTGATTGCATCATTGTCATCACTTGTGTGTGGGATCTCCCCTCCACCCCTTCTCCTCTTTTATTTGCTTATTAAACTATCTTTATCTCAGCCCATGGGTTTTCTCACCTCTGCTGTTCCCATCTCTCCTCCATCCCAGTGGGAGTGGTGCTGCTGACCACGGAGAGCCCACTCCGTGTGAGTATGTGCGACATGTGATGCACGTGGTTGGTGCCTTCTGACTCATTTGTTGTTGGAATCCTCTCAGTGGTTCAAAAGGAACACCAATGAACACTGAACAATGCAAAAGGATGTGAAAACCCCATGAATTTAAAGATTCTCAGGGTTTCTGATAGTTAAACCACAAATGAGGTGGCGCAGACGCCCGGGGCAGTTTCTAGTGCTGACACAAATTCCTGCAGCTATTTACCATTAGAAAATCAAACTTAAAAAACCTCCCTGAAACCAAAACAGAGCAATTCAGAGAATACAATCTATTTCTTTTAGATCTCAGGTGCCAATCTGAGGAAATCTGAGTAAAACTGTGGCACATTAACAGAGTAAAATGAAGGTTTAGCACTAACAGACCTCTACAGCTGTATTCAAGCAGACTGAAAGTTTACCTATAACAATTTTCCTAGATATGCCAGTGGCCATCCCACAAAACACCATGGCACCTTTTTATGTGTTGCATGCAGTTTTTCTTCTAGAATAAAGAAAAAAATATCAAGAAAACATAAAACTCTGTCAAAGCCCCAACTTCAGTCGAGAGTATCAGATGTTTTCTGCTGGATATCAATGTTACTGATTGTAATCCCTTTTTAAAGCATTAAAAAATCCAGTCCTAGAAAAGCTGTGCTGAGTCAAATTTTCATTTAGGAAGGGCCAAATTCCTTTTCATTTTTATAAGTCTGTCTGTGCTTTCTTCATGTCAGGAACTCTTCTTGCATTTCGATTTTATTGTAATGAAGCTGAACCTGGCCTTTTTCACTTTTATATGTACACAACATATTGAGTATCTAATAGTAAGAAAAGCTTTGAAAGAATTCTTACTAACACAAAAGGATAGTTTGTTAAAGAAATGAAAGATTGGAGCCAATTATACAGCATGGCTGCTGTAAATTTTTTTTTCAAATACAGCATCAAATACATTCTATTCCATCCATTTATCCTGTAAGTTTAAAATATGACTCATATACATGAATCATATTTTTTTTCCTTGATTGGCCCCCTAAAATTTCTGGCAATTCCTACCTTAACCTAGGGATAATTATTAAGCAAAAGAGGTAGAAAAAGGCAGACTCACAGGAACCTGATGAAGCCTTTAGAGTGACAAAGGCATGCAAGATTCAAAGATGTTACCCACTTCCTTTGCAGCCACCAAAGTTTCTCCAGTTCTACTTACACAAGTTCTAATCAAAGGACAAAAAAAATTAATTTGGAGTTGTCTGCTTTGTAGGTCAGCACTTTCTGTTACTTGGGGAGAGAAAATAGATCATTAAAAGGGATATATCAGCAGGAGAACGGGCTGGAAGTGCTTTAGGAAAATGAAAAAGAAATAAAAGTAAAGTTGCACAGAAGAAGAACCTTTCCACCTCATGATCTGCCCAGCATACACTGGGGCATATCCTACTGGCAAGTGTGTAAAAACCTCTTGGCTCCCAGAAAATTAGGTACAATTTGTGCCTGTAAAGGCTGAGTAACATGACTTCCATGTTACCACCAATCTTTTATCTTCCTGTTCTTATTTGGGGTGGGGAGAACATATCTTGTTTGTAAAAATAAGTAAGTTTTTGCTGAAGAGGTGGTGCTTTCAGTCACACTCCATATTCCAGCTTCAGCACCAGACCTGAGTGAACACATTTTTCTAATCACTTAAACACAATCTTTGTCCCCTGATTCTCTAAGTTCACATTAAAAGAGAGCTTGAGCAGAGCTGCCTTTCCAGACAGACAGCACTCAGTGAGAGACAGCTGTTCTTGATTTCCTCCAGCATGTGTAAATTGCCTGGCACATCTTCATCAATATTACACACAGAATTCTCAGCAGCCATCATAAACATGAACACAAAGGACTGAGAGAGTTTCCAAGACAGGATGTTATTTTTGGATGACAAATTTGCAATGCCTTCTGCAGATCTAGAAAGCTTTCATGATAATTGTGAACTAGTATCAAAAACCTATGCAAATGTACAAGATATTTTTAATTTTCTCTGTGTGTAGGAAGACAAGGAGAAGGCAATAGGGACAAAAACCTGAGAGAAACATTGATTTAAGTGTTCTGCCAAGTCTGTTTCAAATTACAGCAGAGCTATTTTATGTTCAGTTTCCATGCTGTGTATTGGTACCCTTGCTCAAATGTAGTCTTCCAAATGCAGTTTTCAGTCATTAATAATTCTGTCATCTGGCATTCAGCTGAAATGTGGCATTAACCAGACTGTCAACTGCTAATATTATGGGTTACTTTGCAAAGAAATAACGACTGCTTTGTAAAAAAATAAAGCATAAATATGGTAAAATTTTCTTCCTTCCTTCTTTCTTATGGTTGGTGCCACTCTGGTGCAGTGCCTTACATCGAGATGGAAAATTCAAATGGTCACATCAGGTTCCAAAAGTACAGAAATCCCTCAACTCCACTGAGTATTGTCATTCCAATAATTTGTTAAACTGAATTATGTTGCTCATATGCAGTCTTTTGATTAATATATATTTCTTCAAAGGCACTTAAATCAGAATTCATCACTTTAAGGTCGTGACACTCCTGCCATTTGGTTTTACAGAAGTGGCTTTCATTAACAACAGGGTGATGACCTCAGCTTTGAGTTTTCTGGTTCTGACAGTTTGTGCTACAATTTTAATGAGATTTAAAACCAGGCTTTTCAGCACTGCATTCTTTAAGCAGTGTTCTTAACAGCTGCAATTTCCTCTGTGCAATCCATTAACAGCTCCTAGCCCTTTCCAAGTGAACCAGCGACAGACACTTGTTTAACTCTCTGACGGCCTTTATGAGGTGTGGCCATAAATGTTTCTGTCCCAGGGATGCCATTTGGTTTGATTAATATGCAGCAATGACTGCAGAGATGTAGGATGATGTGCATGGAGCAAGGACAGGAGCTGCAACCTGGAAACATCCCCCAAGCCCCAGCAGGGGATGTGCTGCCACTGTTTGTAATCGTTGCACTCATTGTTTACCCTGTGCTGTTCTGAAACTCTGGGGCTTGTGTAAAGACAAGCTTATGTTGAGGTGTGAGAGCAGATGGAAGCTAAAGTTTTAGCTGTGTGCCTTTTTAGCATGCAGAAGACAAAACTTTGTCTGATGTCAGAAACAGATGGGAACCATTACTGCCTATCACAATACAGATATTACTAATTTCCTCTTCTAGAAATCTGGCAGGACCACACAGAACAACTTTTTAGAAATATCCAGCTAGCTAAAGCCTGTGGAACCATGAGACATGTGTAACATTTAAAACATCAACCAAAATAATACCAAAAGCCCCTCCACTAACCTGAAAAGTATTTTATCAAGTCTAAATATATCTATTCCAATGGATTTGAATCACCCCTTAGGTAAAAATAACAAATCAGAACAACCTACTCTGCTGGGATAAATCAGAGCATGCCTTTTACAAATAGGGAAAAAAAGCTGGCAGAGTGTAGACAATCTGAGGACAAATGAAAGGATCAGTACTTGTTTTCTAGCAAATGCTGAGAGCTGTACTTTTCAAAAAAATCACAATGTTTTGAAGAAAGTTGTTTTGGATAAAGGCTTTTAACTACCAGATTAAAAGTCCAGCCTCTGAATGCATGCAAAAGGGTGGAAAAATGCAAAAATAAATGTTGCTCAAACACAAATTACTTTTTTTTTCATTATTAGAAAAGTAATTGACAGTGTGAGCAAAAGGAACAAGTGCCTATGTCATTTTTCTGCTACACACAACTTGTGCCTGTGAGATCTCTGAATCAACCTCTTCTGTGCTGGTTTCATTTCTTCCTTAAATACTTCATTAACCTCCAACCTGGAAAACAGGTAATTTAGTTCAAATGAATCTCCAACAAAACACAGTCCAGCCTATTTCTGTGATTGCATTTTCTTTTTTCTCCTTTTTCTTCATCGCTTTCCTACAGTTCTTGATTTATACACAGTGTACCTCTAAAACAACCTCTGCACAAAGTAAGACTAACAGCCTGGATTTCCTGCCTTTCCTTGTGAGACCTGACAGAAATACAGCTTGCAAGTAGAAGCCACTTCAACAAGGCATCTTGTCCATAAGTTAAACTAAAAATAGTGGAGTTTTTTTCAATTTTCTGTGAGTTATTTGTAGCCCTGTTTCAGGAAAAGCACACTTGACTGGGGGGATTTAGGTTCATTTATTGCCAATTACCATAAACATTCAATTACTGATTTGGGTGTTGGGAAGCAAAGAAGACAAATATTTAAACACAAGAGGGAAAACAACTTTCTCAGGCTCCACATTGCAGCAGACACTTCTCCTTTCCCCCCTGCCTCCACTCCTCTCTGTACAGACACAGGTCACTCTCCTGAGGCCATGGCTGGGGATTGTATTTGCTGGGTCCCCCCTGGCAGGGAGGAATGATGAATCTGATTCCATGTTCTCAGAAGGCTAATTTATATTATTATATATTATTATATTATATTATATTATATTATATTATATTATATTATATTATA
>JANIJU010000012.1:25899785-25916040 GCA_025504685.1 Leucosticte australis | reverse complement strand
TGTGACAGCTGGGCTCAGTGCACCATGGCTTTTCTCTGTCACACCTTGTTCCTTGTTTTGTTCTTCAGCTGGATCTTCCTTTCCACAGATACATGGAACAAAATCCAGGGAGCATCCATGCAGCCCATTGCTTATGCAAAAAATTTCTGCAATCTTCCAGAGGTAAAAGTACCTGGGGATACTTTAGTTTCTGTCTTCAGGGCCATGATGGCTCAGCAGAATCCCCTGGTCCAGATAATTATTTTTTTCTAACATACTTCCATCTGTGGATGTCCTCCAGTCCCCAAGTCACCTTTATGTCCCTGGCCCAGCCTCTCTCCAGAGCTGGACCCAGCACTCCAGGTGGGCTCTCACCAGTGGGAAACTGGGAGGAATGTTCTTCCTAGAGCAGCTGGGATGCTCTTGCCTTTGTTTGACACACTGACAGTTTATGATGTCCAGCTCAGAGATTTCTCTGCCATGCTGCTTTCCAAGCTGCTCAGGCCCAGGTGTGTGCTGGGTATTCCTTGGCTATGTCTTTCCCTCTGTTGAAAGTTAAATTCCATGCATGCCTGCCTCCCCCAGCAGCATTTGACACCAGCCTATTGTTGGTTTCACAGGATTTTGCAGGTTTGTCAGACTCTTACCACCATCTGCTGTTGAGACAGCCAAAGCGAGTCAGGCAATTCTGAATTGACCACCGGACAAAAGTGAAAGTGAGCTAAATGATGCTGGCAAGGCCTGAGTCCCTGCACTGTCAGATCAGCATTGCTTACAAGACATGTCAATAAAAAACCCCAGACAGGGAAATTGTGGAAATAAAGGGGTTTTCTCTTCCTCCTTAAACTGGATAGAATGATGGTCTCTCCACTCTTTTCTCTTATTTAGGGACTGGCTATGCTCAGCCCTTAACCTGAGGTGTAATCAAGGGGCTGAGAAGTATTTTCAAACTAGAAAAATCAGAGGTCCTTAATAAGGGTTGGTAAATTACTGCAAGTGCTTATTTTTCAGAGATGATTTCTTACTGACTGCTAATCTGAAAGTCTGCCCTTACAATGAAAAGTGAGAGAAATTTAGATGAGCAAAAGTTGGAGTTGGTCAAATATGCAGCAGGGAATTGATTGCTTGGTGACC
Source organism: Leucosticte australis (assembly GCA_025504685.1). Classification (NCBI taxonomy): domain Eukaryota; kingdom Metazoa; phylum Chordata; class Aves; order Passeriformes; family Fringillidae; genus Leucosticte; species Leucosticte australis. The sequence continues at coordinate 25,914,927 of JANIJU010000012.1, read as the reverse complement.
TTGTCCTGGTGACAAAGGCTTTTGTTTCACTGCTCTTATTTTTTTTCTTTTAATTAATCTGTTAAAGTCTGAACTGATTTCAGACTTGGTGTCAGGAGTGAAAAAAACCTTTGTGCACTCTAACCCCATCAACTTATGTGAATTTCCTTGCTTGAAATAAATATAAAATATACAGTGAAGACATGATGAATAGGAAAAAATATGTAATGGATTACAGAGTGGATGATTTTGCCCTTAATAAAGTAATGAAGAAAAAATTAGAGAAAGACTTTTGCAATGTAACAAGATAATCAACAGAATCACAGAACCATTTGGGCTGGCAAAGACCTCTGCACCATCAAATCCAGCCATTCCTCCAGCCCTGCCAAGGCCACCACTAAACCCCTGGCTTTTAAATCCCCAGGGATGCAAACTGGCAAAATCCAGGATCTTGGAGCCAGAGGAGGAGAGAGCAGATGCACAACACTGGTTTGGTTGCTGCATGCAAGGAGGAGGTCTGAGGAGAGAAGAGTTCCCTGCTCTGAGGAACATTTCTGAGCAGAAGGACAAAAGCAGAGCTACCGGCAGGAGAAGAAGGAATTTCACTGTTACCTCAAAATCTCCAAAGGAAAGAAGAGTTTTGCCTGTACGTGTTTCTGTTCTGAAATGGGTAAACGCCTCTGTCAAATGGAAATATGGGGATGAAATGTCAGATGGGATGTGGAGAAGATGTGTCAAAACCAGACATTCTCCAAATTTCTCACCCTAGCAAGGCAAAAGGAGCAAAGTGCATTTGCAGCATTTCAGGGAGCACTGAGTCTCCTTTCCACTACCCCCACAAATGCTGCCCCTGCCATGGCCTCTATTTGCAGGACTGCAACTCAAATTTATTTTGCCCTTTAACTTAGAATTTGAGAATCAGAGGTTCAGTGACAAGCATGTTATTAAAGCACAGAAAACTGTATGGAGACAGAGACTGCCATTGCCATGAGCATGCAGATGTTTTCTGTCTGTATGAGAGTTGGAGCTGCCATCAGACACCCCTAATTCCTAGAGACTGGGATGGAATGGGCTTTAAGATTTCTTCCAACCCAAAAATTTCTATGATTCTATGAAGTACGTTTGAAATCAACAGAAATATTCAAATTTCAAAAAGCAATAAACTACAAGTCAGGTAAATGCTTCAATTCTTAAAATAATTCTTTTAATGAAAAGCAAAAAGTGCTGCAATTATCAAAAAACAACATATGCCATTTAAAGAAAAACTTTAAAAAGATAAAGTATCTTAAATATTGGCATGAAAAGATCAAATTATCATCTACAATAGAATAGTTTTTAAAGTCACATTCTTAGACTATTATTTTTATGGTTTTTTATAGTCTCTTTAATCTATTGAATTAGTTTTAGTTTTTCAACATCATTAAATAGATATTATCACATCTTTGAAAAAGAACTGTGAGATTTTCAAAGAAATTTGTGTAGCAGGTGTGCATTTAGCAGCCCAAATGAATCAGAAATTCCTAAATTCCCTGGCCTGAATGCATCAGCATACATATCTTACTGGGCTTGAAATTGTGCAGTTTAATTCTGTAAGGTCTGAGGGGCACAAACTTTTACATCTGCACTTGTGGGAGGCCTCATCTTCCTGGTGATGCTTTTTAGTGCTTTATCCCAGTGCCATGGAATTAAGACCATTCTTTCTGATAAAACTCTTGTTCTTTAGTGCTACAGGTACACCTGTGGTCTATTTTTACATGCTTCAGCAGTGAGGGTCCTTATAGATAAAAATATATTCCTATTATTTTTTGCTGACATTAGATTTGGACTTGCTTCTCATATTTAAAGCAGAGAAAATACAAATTTTTTCCTGAAGCCATTTCATGAATTCAGCAGTACAGCACCAAAATTTACTGATGGCTCTTAGATGAGAAAGGCACAGGTAATTTTACACCCAATTCATAGAGTCAGAATCCCTGGAATTGTTCAAGACCTGCTTGGGCAGGACTGGAATTCTTTATGCTGCATTGATACATAAAGATATAAATGACTTATAAAGCAGTAAGGAAGCAATATTTTAAACAACTTTTTTATTTGTTCACCATGTCTAAGAATGGCTTTGCCTTTTGAAATCTCATTTCCACAGTCATCAAATATACATTCTGTGTGTTAATTCACACCTGCACCTGCACTTCCTGCTGAGAATTCAAGCCAAACAGAAAAGCAGAATAATTGCTCACACTCTCCAACTTAGCCAAAATGATAAAGAATCTTTATTCCACAAGCACCACGTGGAAGTAAAAAAAACCTCATGGCAGAGAAATCCATATTCTGCACAACCTGAATTCAGCCCAGTGAAAAATCAGCATTTCCTCAAGCTATCACATATTATTTTTTATTCCTGGTCTGGTGGAAAGTGTCCCTGCCTTGGTTGGGTAGGTGGAACTAGATGTTCTTTCATGTCTGCTCCATTCAGGGCTGTCTCTGATTCCATGATGATTTTATGATTCCATTTATGCTAAAGAACTGGAAACCATGAAAAAGGCATAAAGAGGTTCCTTCCAGCTTCTGGTGCATGTTTTCAAAATATGCTTTTCCCCAGAACAGAATGAAATAAAAAGTTTTGTTCGAGAAGAGTTTAACATTTACACACCTCAAATACTGTAACTGTTAAAAAAGAAAAGCTCCCACCCCCATCCATTTCAAACAGCAATTTTTTCTTTTTTGTTTCAGCTTTGGTGTTGTTTTTAGAAACTGTTACTTTCTAATGAATATGGAAGATTTTTCTTTTTTTTTTTTTTTCCCATTTATGGCATCTTCAATGTTTTGCTCACAGAGGAACAATTTAAGAATTCCACAGCCACTGTAATTCCAACTTAGAATGATGTTTGCTTTATTTCTTTCTTAACTCAGCTGTTTTTGACACCTTTTGTTAGTTTTATGCCAACTTAAAACATTGGAACTGCTATTTATATTCATCTGCTTGATGAACTGGGCAGTTATTTCATAGATCTTCCTCTAAATAATTCTGAATGTCACTTAAGTGCTCCATCTCACCACATTTTGGGCATGTTTCTTTCCTTGGCAATAAGATTGAAAGAATATAAATAAAATAATTTTTTTTTAATGGTGGAGAGTCCTCCCAAACTGCTATTATCACTTCCAGTTAATGAGCACTTCTTCTACTGGCAGGAGAAGGGGATGGTAATGGGATGAATTACCTGTCCAGCTGCTGTGAGTCTCACAGGAGAGAACAAAAAGCAGAGCAGGGGCTCTGCTTCAAGGACTGAAGGGGGACAAAGCCTTTTATTTGGTTTTTTATTTGCATTTCTAATTCTATTAGAAACTCCTTTCAGGAACCTGAATTCTTTTGGTGCTTGTTTGAGGTGACAGAACACAAGAGGTTTCTTGCTTGGGCTCCATTATCATGGATGTAAAATAAATTAGGTAAATACTAAATGAAATATTCTCATTCATCTCTGCAGCTTGAGGAAGGGACTATTTAAAAAAAATAAATAAAATTGTGGCATCTTCCAGAAGAGGAACAAGAAGATTGCCCTGGAGAAGTAATAGATAATTCATACATACACTAAAACATAGTATTACAAAACACTTGATATTTTTAATAACCTTCACATCAAATGACCATAATATCATTTAATATCATAAATTTCTGGTACTTTGTATTGAAGTGTCTCAGTTGGGCTTTCAGTGTTTCTGTACTGGCTGATTGTGGCTGAAGGAACCTATGAAACAGCCAGAAATTCAGCACAGCATGTACCCACATGACAGAGTAACCCATTTCACACTCTCTGGGTTTTGGTAGCTTGTGCTCACAAACATGTGACATCTGTTTTCAAACTGAAGGAATGGGGTTTATATCCTCAAAGATTTTCAACTTTCCTAACTGCTTAATTTTATTTTGATATTTTTCCTTTTTTTTAAAATTATTAAGTAGATATCCACCAAATCACCTGATGTTGCACAATATTGCACAAGGTGTGTGAAATCTCAAATCAAAATGCCAAGAAAGGCTCCTTTGCACATGTAAGTCTTATTTTCAGAATAGAAATGGTGCAGTGCTTTTGCATTAGCTCCATAATTGGATTTAACTCCAGTGGAAGAAAATTTAGTCAAGAAAACTCAATATATAGGTTTTTGCAACTGGTTCAGTCATCCCTGCTTCAGCTGGGTTAATTTCTTGATTTGCATTGTTAATTAATCCTACTATAAAAAATATCCCTAATTAGCCTTTTATGAAGCATTGCTGATAAAAATCTGTTTAATTTTCCATTCAAAAAATTTCCCTTTTCTATTTACATGCAAAACAAACCTAGAAAGTGGGTGCTTGGCACATCAAAGTGGCACACACCTGCTCCAACATCCTGCAGGACACAAAGTACCCTGAACTTCTGGGTGAGAAAGTTCTGAGCTGTGGAACTTCTCAAAAAGGGCTCTTCTTTCACCCATTGTGTGTGAACACGTTGCAACAGGACTCCAAGGCAGAGTTTCATGTCAAAATAAAAAATAATAAGGCAGGAAATAACTACAAGGTGACCTGGTTTTTCTGATGGAACTTTTCCTTCGTTTATCCCCATTCTTTCATCCAGGGATGAAACTTTTTTCTCTGTTTTGCTGAAATTTCCCTTCTCACCCCAGGTCTCTGCTTTAAGAGAAGGGCCTGTGTTCCTCTCTTCCATCACTCAGAAAAAAAAAATAATCCAGAGACTTTTCTCTCCCCCAGCCCCCAGTGAGGCTCCTGTGTGATGCATCCCATGAACACCAACTTCTGAGGCTGCAGGGGTTTTACAGCAAGAGAAAAAAGGAGCAGTGCTCTGTAGGTCCATGTGAGACACAGCTCTAATGAGGAGAAGACCTCACAGATTGAGCTCTTGCTGTAAAAATCCCTGGGAACTAGGGCAAGCTAATGCATGAGTGAAAAGAGGAAAGGCATTCTGGATTCCTTTCTTTGGCCAGGGGCTGAAAAACTGGCCAAGGTGGATGAAATTCTGGTCTCTTGAGCCCTCAGGGATAAATTGCAACCTCAAATCCACATCCAATTCCAAGCCTGCTGCTGGAGCTCTACAAGAAGGCTTGATTTCTTTAAATTGTTGATTGGGTGTGGAAAGAGATGATCTTTAAGCTCCTTTCCAGCTCAAACCTTTCCATGATTCTATGTTTTTTTTTTGCAATGCATAATTATCTTGACAGCTTAAGCACTACCCTGAGGTGACCAGGGTTGTTTGGCTGTTACCTGGGCTGGGCACAAATCCAGGTGCTGCACTGAACAGCATTTTTGTTTCTGCACCAGCACTGTTGCCCAGAGGCAGCCCCAGCTGGGATGTGTCCCTGCACAAGGTGTTCATGGGGTCCTGTGCTGTCTGCACAGCCAGGCTGGGGACACCAGTGCTGCTGTCCTGGCTCACAAAGGACTGAGCTGAGTGGAAACTGTGACTGGCAATTCACTTGCATCAGACATCTGGCTGTTGAGGTAGGAAACACACATCTCCTGTCACTTCACAGAGCCAGAGCATCACAGGATGCTTTGGGTTGGAAGGGATTTTAAAGCTCATCTGGTAATGATGCCTCAGGTTTGAGCTTTTCTATTTTTCAGGTTCTGTGCTGCTTTAGTGGGTCTGAGCTTCACATGAGGGGATGGTGAGCTCTGTGCACAGAGCAGGGAGACAAAACAATTCCTGCTCCAGCTGGGCACCAAGGACAAATGATCCAAATCTCAGCCCAGGAGCACAAACCCCGTGGGCTGGAGAGAGAAAAACAAGCAGGGTGGGAGTGCCTGGGCTAAAGCTGGGATGGGACAATGAACTGCAAGGTGCAAATGGAGCAGAACTGATAAAAGTGACAGACCCTGTGAGTGGTTGTGCATTTTGATTAAAAAGATGCTGAGGTGGACTCCTATGTGCTAAAACTACTGAAATAAAACTTAAAATGTAGCTTCTTACTAAGGCCTCACACTTTTATTTCTTTTTATCATCAGAATATGTATTTTTTGGAGATAATAGACCATCATCATATAGTTGGGAATGGATTGGAAAGTCAGAATATGCCAAAACCATGAAGGAAGACTAGACCAACATCCTTCAGATGAGGGTTGTATGTAACTAAACAGCAAGAAAATGAAGGTGTGGGGTCCTTCCATCATTTCCTTCCATCTTTTCCTTCCATCTTTTCCTTCTTCCCTGGTTCCTTGCAGCCCAATCCTGCACTCAGCTGCATTGCCCTGAGTGCTGCCAGCAGCCATCCTGCCTGGCCCACACTGGCTCCCCTTTTTCCTCCAACTTTATTGGAGTTTTTCCTCCAACTTTATTGGAGTTTTTCCTCCAATGACCTCCCCAGGCCATTTCCTTCCTCTGCCTTTTGTTCCTCCTCTAAACACCCCACTGCAGCTCTTCCCAAAATGCTCCTTTCCCAATATTACCCTTGTCCCATCCTCCTCCTGCAGGAGCATTCCATCACTTTTTCCAGTGCCCTGTTTAATTTGCTGTTAAAAAAATGTCAGCAGTGAGGATTGTAGAATTTTAGCCATAAGGATGTGCTGTGAAAGACATTTTTTTTTTAAATAACAAACTCTTGTTAAGGCAGGCTGTTTTGTAAAAATGATTTCAAGGTGTACACAGAATATTTGTATTCCATAGAAAATGCACACAGTCTCAAAACTGCTAAACATTTTAAACATTTAAGCTGCTAAACATTTTGCATTTAACTGCTAAACATTTAAGCATTTTAAGATCATATTTAGTGTAATCCCATGTATAAATTTTTGTACTGCACAGACTGATTCCCTGCTTTGATCCTGCAAGAAACTCCTCCTACATATTCTAATTTTTTAAGCAACTTCATAAGGAAGAAGAAATTATGTAAAATAAAGCTATCTTTAGGGGTTTTTTTTACAAATGTGAAACAGAGCTTTAGGGTTTAGTTTTTTGGGGGTTTGTCTTTTAGTTTTTGTTTGTTTTAAATAATTACTTTTCAGTCTTGAAAAGAATTTAGACCTCACTCTTCCAATCCATAATTTTTAATTTTCAGATGTTTTTTGCATTTGTGAGTTCTGGCAGGAGCATCTGTGAGTCCAAGGGTAATTCCTTTTTGTCTCTGTAAATATTTTTGGCCATAAGAAACTGAAAAAGATATTACCTATGTTCATCTCTGTTTGGCCAAAATATGTTAGGAAATCACACGTGGCAATTCAGGGAGCTTTGCATTTTGTAGATAATGATGGTGAAATTGAGAATGGAGCAGTCCCTTCAAAAAAAGTGTTTTAAAATATACTTTTCAATGTTTAAGTGATGAATGAGCAAGGTATTTGCTTTCAAATTTCTCTTAAAGAGTTTTTGGAATGATAACAATATTATTTGAGTGAACAAAATGGAAAGGACTGCTTCTAGCATTTTTTGACCTTAGACCATGTGAAACCATAAAATTCTGTTTGATATGCAGAGTTTTTTCTACAGAGGTGATGGAATTAAACCTGAAACCCCATCTATTTATGAGGTCTTACAAAAAATGTCCTAACTTTTTTTTTTGGATTGTGGTAGGAGCAATACTGGTTTGACACACACTATGGAACTATTTTAATAAATAATTAGAGTTGTAAATGCTACATGAACATATCTGAGAGATAATGCCAGATGTGTGATCAGAATTCAGTTTCTCCCAAAAAGAAAAATCTCTGAGAGGAAAGCTGTGGCATGTTCCTAGGGAAATTCACTGTCACAGAGCTAAGTCAGAAAAAATTGAAAATATGTGCATAATTTACCTGTTATCTACTGTGACATCTGATCTTTAGAAGTTAGGTAAGCAATGACAGTCCACACTGAGCTACTTCATTATGTCCAGCATGCTTTATGATAAAGTGAGAATAAATCTGTGTCACCTGTGCTGCTCCTCAGCATAAAGAGAATTTTACATCAAGTTCTGGGTGTTACTGACCAGCAGAGTTATTTTACCCACAGATCTTTTTTTTTTTTTTTCTTTCAGTTCAGGCTGCTGCTCTTTTCTTTCCTGTCTTTTATGATACTGTGGCTCATGCTGGACCTACTGGAATTTTAATTAGGTGCTCCATTAATGGGAATATATGCTAAGTGTTAATCTTATGTTCCAAACCCTATTCATCTACGTTTTCTTGAGGCAAAATTGCTGTCCAGGCTGACTTGATGGTGGTTTTAGGAGATATCTTCAGCAGAAAAACACCTCCAGAGATTAATTTCAGAATTATCCAAATTACTGCCTTAAAATTTTCATTGAGGTTTGCCTTTTAGGGATTTTTATCACAGATCATTTATTATAAATAATTGGAAAGAATTAAGGAAAGCTATATGCTTCCAGTATATAATAATATAGTTGGCAGTGTTGGGTCAAGCAATTAGTAATATATAACCCTGGCTAGGTATAAAAAGATGCATTAAAGTAATAGCAAAAGTAAAATGTTTCATTTAAAAGGGTTCATTTAGTGAACAATTTACTCAAATATTATAATCTGTGCGAGGACATTGAATCATCACTTGATAGGGTCACATTTAGCTGGGATTTTCTTCAACTGGCAGAGTCAGATTTCAGCTGAAATGACTTGCCTATCATCAGACATTCAGAAATATCAGAAATATCAGGTGGCAGCAATCAAATGCAGGTGCTGTGAGCCAGAGCTGGGAGGAGATCAGGAGAACAGAATAGAGTTAAATCTTTGGGTGGGCAATTTATCAATATGAGGGATCTCCAGAAATTTGACAATGACTTGGTATATTGGTAGTTGGAGCCACTGCTGACAATTTCCCAGGAGATTCATGGAAATAAAACCCAGCAGTTCCTTAAATCTCTCCACAGCATCACTCTCTGTTAGATTCTCCAGAACTGTGCATTTTGGAAGCATATCTGTTTAAATGCTAAATTTATGTCTTCTGAATGTTTTCTGCCTATAAAAACAAATTCTACTTTTTTGCTGTGTATATTCTGAATATTTCTGTCAAGAAAAAATGTTCCTATTTAGGAAGGGTCATTGACCAAACCCCTTGATTTTGGGATATATTGTTTGTATTATGTTGCATTGACTTCTGGTAGGTCTTTCATTAGAGTCAATACAAATCAGTTTTAAGATACAAAAACCTTCCCAAGGGTGGAAAGCCACCTAAAACTGCTTAGGCATCTTGCAATTAATCATACCACAGATTGCATAAGCTCCTTTTCATGCTGCTCTGCAAAGTTCACTGTTTAGAAATAAAATTTTAATTTAGAAGAGAGCATCTTCCTGGTGTTAAATAAAAGTGAATATCCAACTGACTTTTTTGCATTGCAGACTTAGTTTAGCTTTATTTTAGCTTCTAGCCTAGCCAGAAGGTGCAAATTGAAGCAACACTGAGAATTGTTGTGCCTCCTATGACACAGCTTGCCATTGCATTTTTATTGCTGTGCATAATAATTTAGTTCTAAAGCACTGAGCAGACAGAAAAGACAAAGTTTTGTAGGTTTTGTAGCTCACAGTTGAACAAGAGGCCCCAGGAACATAAAGGGCAGCCCACAATTAATGTTTAGGAAGAAAAATATTGAGATCTTTCCATATCAAATCAAGATTTAGTGCAATTCTTGAATGCTCCAAGAATTCACAGCTATGATGAATTCTCATCAAGGGACAAGAGTGGCAGGCTTCTTTTTAATTTCATCTCAATTTGCAGCCAGTAAGAATTCCCTCAAGTGAGTGCTTGGTGACACAAGGCCATGGTGAGTTGTGGATTTGAGGACCAGACCTGCAGAACTTTTATTATTTCATATTTTAAAAAATGACAAAGCAACTGAACATATCCTTGTGACCTCTAAAACATTTTCCTGATGCATAAGGGCACAGTCAAACCTGATAAAATCTGGGTTAAGACAATTAAAACTATGAAATCTATTCAATTGATCTGCAGGCAGTAGATACACCATATTAACAAGAAGGTGAATTTCTCTTTAGCACCTCAAGATAACTTCAAGTTTGTGTAGCACTCTCAAAATATCTAGCAGCTCAGAGGCCAGAACATTCCAGAAAAGCAAAGTTTTATTTCTGAAAAAGGGCTGTATTTATATCAGTTCTAGCATAAAGCATCATACAAAAATTTAAACATGCAAACCTATATGGATCCAAACACCAACCACCCTGGGAATGATAAAATGCACTTTGATGTTCTATTCATTAGATCCATTGGCAAGCAGAAGGCAGATTTACAAGGAAAATATATTCAAATAATAACTAAGGCTTCAAAGACACAGCAGGAGAGGTAATTGTTCAAGTTTTTATCTGGTCTCTGATTTTTTTTTTTTAAAGAGTAGAATTCAAAAGAAAAATAAAAATGTTAAAGTACATTTTTTTGAGGGCAAAAAGTAAAACATCTTTTGTTCAGACAATTTTACGTAACAATGGCCATGATACAGATGGGAGCAAAAGGCTCTGTTTGATGTTGTCAAATATTGGCTAAAACATGAAGTGAGAACAGAAGTAGAATGTCAGCAAAAAAAGACAGACAGAGCTTTAAAGGAAAATATCTTTCTGAAATGCATTCATCCCTTTGCACAGTGATCTAAATGAGTGTTGAGTTTTCTTTAGCTGACAGAACCCTCAGGACAGGTGAAAAGTCCTGAATGTCCAGCAAGGGACTTCAGATCTTCTGATTGTATCATTAATGCCACATATAATTTAAATTTATCCCTGGTAATGGAACTTTTTTTTTTTAAATCATCCACATTTAAAAGTCAGACTTGGGTGTTCACATACTTACAGTTGGATCCTAGCTCACTGATGTTTTTAGGGAGCCAGGTAATTTGGATCTGCCATCTCCAGCACTCTCTTAGGTTGTCATTTACAAGTCAGTTCTTTCAGCCTGGGATCTTATCACCTTGCTGCTTGCACTTCTGGACAGAGCTGAGCACAGCCTGCAAGGATTATTGCATTATCTCCTTATCACCAGCTGGTTCAGCTCTATTGCTGGAACATTTCACTGGGACACACAAGAGGTCTGTACTTTTTACCCCTTGGAAATCCATCAAATGCAGGCTCACTTTTCATATTTCATTAGTCAAACCTGACAATCCTTTCCCTGCCATTGCTCTCAAAGGACTATTTACCTGAAAATACTGCTAAGGTGTTAAATCCTCCTTATGAGTTTCGAGACAAATAGATGTATTTATGGAGGAAAAATCCAGCCTTGCAGTAGCTCTCTATAAATGGCTGTAAGAACTGAATAATGGAAGCTTGTTCTTTCTGTGAGGTTGATCTTGTGGCAGAGAAAGAGAGGTAAAACCTCGTTAAAGGCCAATAAGGACTGCATTCCTTTAGAGCTCCATGCAAGTTTTATCAGAGAAGTAATTAAAAAATTATAATAATAAAAAAAACTACACATGTCTTATAAAAAGACAATGAACATCTACAATACTGCCCTGTAACTCTAATTCCTTCTTGGCTTGTACCTCTTCTTCTTTCAGACTAAATCCTCCATGTCTTATTTCCAGCATGGTTTTTGTCAGAGCTGGGCTTCTGCCTCACTGAATGTCTGGGTGCAGCAGCCAAAGTGATTCTGAGGATGTAACCTCATCTGTGGTGAAGCCTGAGATATTTTGAAAAGAAAACCAAATTGCCTTTCAGTGTAAGTTTGGATTGAAAGATTTATGTTTGTTTCTTTCCCAGTCTTCAGCATCCCAGGAAAACTCCTTGCCTGGTGGTGAAATTGTGCTGATCAGCTGATTTCTGTGAGCTTAAGCTGTTTTCCTGCAAGTCAGCATTGACAAGTTTGGGCTAATTGCTGTTGTAGGAAGTTTCCTTTTATCTCTTTATCATTCTCTGTCAAATGCATAGAGCAAGGTCACTGAAGATTTCTGGCCATTTATAATTAATTACACTATTTATAACCCCACTAATACAGGAATAGCAATTTCAGGACAGTTGAACCCACTTTCAGGAACAATGCCTTGGCTTTGAGCTCTGATTTTTAGGTAGCTTTTCACAACCAATATCTCCATGTAAAAACAAGTAAAGTAACATTCCATCATAAATAATGCCATGCACTAGGGGTTTTACATGGATTTGATGCAATACAGAACAGCTGGGGAACAAAACCCAAATATTGCAGAATCTGGCTAAAATCTGAGTGAGAAACAAACCTGACTCATCCATTTCTTTCCACTGTAGCTATTCCAAAGTAGCCCCAAGAAAATGCAGAGTTGTCTTGCCAAAGCAAGGCCAATATGACACAATAATTTGACCAAGAGGGTACCAAGGAGGCAGAGCTTCTCCACATTAAATTTTTAACAAACTCAAGGTGTTTCAGGCAAACTGCACTGAAAGAGGTAATCCCTGGGTGCTTTCTGGCTCTTGTATTTATCCTTCTACAATTTAAAATACTGCAAGGGTGCCCTCTTATTAGAAGAAATGGAAAGTAGTTGCTTCAGATAAGGATTGATCAAAGGCAAACAATCTCAATATGGATAAGATTTATCAGTGCTTTAAAATGATGGAATAAATCAGATTTGAGGTATCTGGGATGTTGAATAGCAGCAAAGAATGGAGAAGGTGTAAGATTTAGGTTAGATATGACATGCATAAAATCTTCTAATGATAAGTGGAGGGTGGATCTTTCTCCTCCAAGCTTTGATGAACACTATCTTGAATATAAAATGTTAAAAAATACCTAGATTAATTCACTCCTTCAACCTATGATTTTTTGACACAGAAGGGGAAAAAAAAGTATAGGTATTGTTAAAAGATATATTTCTGGCTTTGAAATATAGTTTTTGAATTGAACTACCAGGAAGAGAGAGTATAATTTTTCTTTCTTTTGTGTGTAAGTGTAAATTAGATAACTAGGTAGGCTGACCTCTCATTTATGACTTTAAAAAGCTAAGCTATGAAGTGCCTTAGAAATAAACTGATTTAGTGGCACCAACTTTGAGAAGTCAGGCAAAACATTTGTATTTAGAATTAAACTGAGTTGAGACATTGTTCTTGGGATGGCAGTTTTATTTCAGAGCTTTGCATGCAGTCACTTCACACCAAATCCTTATAAATGTATGTCTACAGACATGTCATAAATATATATAACCACAAATGAATCGTGTAGTGACAAATTTTGAGATGAAGAGTATGTTCAAAAAACCAAAACTTTAAAAAATATTGTCCAACCAGCAACTCACAGCAGTCTGTCTGTCCCAGGGATTTGCACCTCAAATTCCATGTTCAGTTTTCAGACCTCATGACAAGGAAGGCACTGAGGGGCTGGAGAGTGTCCAGGGAAGGGAACGGGGTTAGAAAACGGTGTGGAGTACCAGGAGGGGCTGAGGGAGCTGGGAAAGGGGCTCAGCCTGCAGAAAAGGAGGCTCAGGGGGGCCCTTGTGGCTCTGCACAGCTCCTGACAGGAGGGGACAGCCGGGGGGGTCGGGCTCTGCTCCCAGGAACAGGGACAGGAGGAGAGGGAACAGCCTCAGGCTGGGCCAGGGCAGGCTCAGGGTGGATATTAGGGAAAGTATTTCACACAAAGGGTTTTCAAGCATTGAAACACACAGCCCAGGGCAGTGGTGGAGATACCAACCCTGGAAATATTCACAAAGGGTGTGGATGTGGCACTTGAGGACATGGTTTAGTGCTGGTCAAGGTGGTGGTGCTGGGTTGATGGTTGGTATTAATAATCTTAAAGACTTTCCCCAACCTTAATGAGTCCATGATTCTATACAAGTCCAATTGAAGGGCTTCTCTTTAAAAGTGGTCTCGTGGAAGGTCTAAAGCTTGCTGGGAATTAATGTGGTTACTGAGGGCTCCAGGAAGGATCAGTCAATCACTGACTTGCACATCCTTCTGTAGAGTGTCCTGGATTCAGCTGGGATAGAGTTAATTTCTTCTCAGTAGCTGTTACAGTGTTGTGGTTTGGATTCAGAATGAGAATGGTGTTGACAACTCAGTTTTTGCTAAATCCTGTTAATCCTAAGCCAAGGACGTTTTTTTTCCTTGTCTCCTGCTCTGTCACTGAGGAGGTTCACAAAGGAAACTGGGAGGGAGCATAGCTGGGACAGGTGACCCAAACTGGCCAAAAAAGATATTCCAGCCCATGGACTGTCATGTCCAGTCTATAAACTGGGGGAGTTATCTGGAAGGGCCAGCCTGGGTTTAGGAAGGGGGGTCTGGAACTGGTCAGCGGGGGGTGAGCAATGGCATTGTGCATCACTTGTTTTTCACTTTTTATTACTACTACTACTGCTACTACTATTATTATTATTATTATTAATCATTGTCACTGTATTTCACTTTACTTTCAATTTTTAAATTGCTCTTATCTTAACATACAAGTTTTCCTTTGATTCTCCTCCCCATTCCACTGAGGCAGGAAGGGAGAGAAGGAGGGTTGAGCTCTGTGGTGCCTAATTTTCACCTAGGTTTAAAACCATGACAAGAAAACAGACTACTTAAAAATCTCAAAACCTTGCAAATCACTGTCAGAAAGAAATTTTTATGAAACACTAGTTTTGTTTTCCACAAAATTTCTTGATTTAATAAAAGCCCATAAGGTGTTGTCAGATTTCTTTGACAAGCAGTTTCAGGGAGATGGTTCAGACATTTCTGATGTAAATCACATTTTTTTAAGACATAAGCACAGTTATGGTGGGGAGGGATGCCACCAAAATACAACTTCCGGTTATATTGGAACTTGCAGTGCTGGTATTTTCAGGAACAACATGACAAAGAACCAGCTCCCATGGACACCTGCCTTGCTCTCAGTCTTGTGTTGTCCCATGAGCTGTTTAGGTGCCTTTAGGACATACAAGAATTTCTGTTGTTCCTTTTTAAAAGAAACTTACTCTTCCACCCATGTCCAAATCAATTTCACCGCAAATACATTTTAATCTTAGAGTTTATAAAAGTATCATTTTGAAATAAAGTAGATGTCAGTGTTTATTTCAAAATCCTTTCTCACCCCACTGTGCTCAGGGGTTGGATGTCAGAGTGGTCACTGGAAGACCAGGAGAGAGATTTTTCAAACCAGTCATTGGGGCTTGTTTTCACTGAATCCATGCAAAGGATGGGAGGGAGGGAGGAAGGAAGGAAGGAAGGAAGGAAGTGGCAGAAGGAAGGAAGGAAGGAAGGAAGTGGCAGAAGGAAGGAAGGAAGGAAGGAAGGAAGGAAGGAAGGAAGGAAGGA
>JANIJU010000012.1:25802069-25899685 GCA_025504685.1 Leucosticte australis | reverse complement strand
AACAAAAACAAACCATAAACTGTCTATAAACAGCAAAAACAAAGATGGACTGAAGATGCTGTCCCTTCTCTATAAACAGTGAGAAACACTGACTTTACATACAATGTCAGATGGATCTACTAATTTCCAGAGCTTAAACCAGATAAGAACACAATAACAAAAGAGAGTGGCATGGGAAAAAGTGCCAGTTTTCCCAGAAGATTGAGCAGAGCTGTGAGAGCTGGCTGACTGTCTGCCTTCCTGCAGGCAGGTTTGCCAAATCCAAGTAGAAGAGAAAGTTTCAGTTGGCAGTGACCTTCACAGAGTCCAACTTGCCCACCTCTCCCCACCATGGACAGGAACATCTGTCCCACAGAATCACAGGGTGGTGTCAGCTGAAAAGGACTGGACAAAGACCACCAAGAGTGTGGTCAAATGCTGGAACAGACTTCCAAAAGAGGATGCTCCAAATATTGTTGTATTATACTCCAAAAAATGTTGCTGTTAGTGCAAGCCTGTCAGCTTTTAAGAGACATTTGGGCAGTCCACCCAATAATTTGCTTTAACTTTCCTGCAGGTGTTGTGATCATACCTTTCTTTGACCACAGAACATGACACTACCAAGGAGGATAGAACTATTGTAGGACAAAATGCCTCTGGTAAGTGTGAGATTCATTTTTCCTACCAAATATCTCTTCCTGCATCATGCAGACATCTGAATTCTGAAGGTGAGTCCTTATCCCCACTGATGCAGCTCTTCCTAAGACTGAAAATTTCAACAACTGTAGATAATTGCTTTCAAAAAGGTTCAGAAGGTTTCAGCTTCAGACATATTATTGTCTCCTTGTATACAGTTTTAAAAAGAAAAATGCATAATTTAAATAATTATGTCATTAATTAGTTGTTTTTGAATATTTTTACAGAACCCGTTTGAAAAAACAAACATTTCTTCTCTAATAATGGAACAGGACCCATTTTTACAGTTTGTTTTTAACTACATAACAAGATCACATTGCCACAAACTGAAAACACAAACACAGCTCTTTTATTAACAGTGATTAATCCAAGCATGTCATTCCATGGACTTTTAGAAGACTTTTAATTTACCTAAAATCTCATTGATTTTTTCCCATTAATTGCTAATGCAAGCTTCCTTGAATTTGAAGTTGTACACATCCTTTTTAATGAATGAACGAGCAGTGGGAAGCACTGGAGCCAAATCTCCTGAGATGGAGGGGTTCCAGTGCCATGAAAATCAGGGAGATGCTGCCAGGGATGTCAGTCACAGGAGCTGTCCTGGACCAAAAGAAGGAACTGACTTCAGTTCAAAAGCTGTGCTTTGAAACAGAGAGCAGAAACAAAAGGGATGGCAGCAGCCTAAACTCAAAATCTTTACACAGAATGGTAGCAGCACGTAGATATATATATATTTACATCAATAAATTTATATATTTATATAGTATTATACTTATATATAACTATATTTATATATTTTATATATTTATATATTTTATATATTTAAATATAACATATATATTTATATATATATATTCTGTGCAAGGTAATCGCTCACGTCCTGATCATTTACTCATTTATATGCACTTAAACCAAATTAAAGTTTACACCTCCCTCTTTCTGCCTTCCTCAAGTCATTATCTTATTTACATGATCAGTTTTCTGTGTGATCTCTGATCCATTCTTTCTGATATTTTAGAGGTACAGAACAGCATATTAAAAGGAATATATAATTGTTGCACTAAAGCAATATCTGGGAAGGATATTATTCCATCCATTACTTCAATAAAAAATTATTAAATCATACATTATAATTTTTTACACATTACATTGTATTATAATAAATGTTATAATTATGTCAAATTATATTAAAATCAGAATTTTTAACCCCTTGCCATTATTTCAAGTTATATTCCCTGTGCTGGTTTGGAGCTTCAGGATAGAGAAAGCTTGACTTCAGAAGGAGAAAGATAATTGCAAAAATGTTTCCCAAGAACTGGCTAGGAGAGGAGGTAGAAATTTTCATTTTACCAAACAAAGAAGTCTGTTACCTCTTTTTTTATTGCCATATGTCTTTCACCCACAGTGTGTATCTAGTCACCATGCATGAACATTTTCCTTACATCTCCGGGGATTTTCAGGGTTTTTTTAGCATTATATATATTTAGAATTTTTCTTTAGATATTTTATATATAAAAATATGAAATATATGCATATAGCTATTTTCTTTATGTAGTATATTTATATTTCATTATATTATATTGGTATTATATATTATATTGGTATTATATATTATATTGGGTTTTATTTTCATTATGTATATATAAAATTTATGCTTTTATAAATTTTATATTATTAAAGGTGTGTATTTATATGCTTTGTGTGTTTAGTACATTGTGTTTTCTGCAGAATGGAAAAAAAATCTGACTTTGGGGATAAGAAAGATCCACTTTCTACTCTGTCCTGGGGATTTCTGCAATTCCAAATGTATTCCACAGTGCTGGAAAATGAGAGAGAACACAACTCAGCCAAGATTCACATTCCACTTGAGTGTTGCATGAGGCAGTAAATGAGTTCACTGTTGTCTGGATAGATTTATCTGCATCATTTTAATGTAAACATCACAAATCTATCAGAACTGACTTAACCTGCAGGAGGAACACACACTGAATTTACACTCCAGTTTGTGAAAAAACTGATTTTAAGAATGAGAAATAATAATTACATCCTATAAGTGTTGAATTAAAGAAAGTAAACCCTGCATTTTCCAAATACTTGGTGTATTGCTTCCCATGGATCTATTGCTATGCCATGCATAAATTATTCTAACATTTTTTAAGGTGTGACATTATTATTCATATAAATCAAAACTATTTTCTGTCAGTGATCATTCAGCCAGTTTCTGTTTTGCCTAAGCAAAACTTACCAAAGTGGAAGTGCAATGCTCTTCTGCAACTAAAATTGAGCTTAATCCTCTCTCCTTGTTGGAATGTTTAGAGGACACCCTGATTTCACAGACCTGCAGCTCAGGCTAAATCCCTAATTTTATTGTCCTCCCTATTCCCCAAAATCCTTAATCAAAACCTACTGAAGTTATTAACAAAAGAGGCAAGAAAAACATCTGGTTGCAGCAGGCCTTTGAACAAATGATGAGTTCACTGTGAAAATCATAATTGAAAAAAGATTTGATTTAGTCTACAATAATATCAAAAGTGCAAAAGCCAAAATGTAGAGCTCATTAAAAGGGATCTGGTGGAAAGCAAGACCAAGAAGCAATGGAAACTAAGAACAGAAGTAAGAGAGATGGTTATTTTGTCTGTCCTTCTATGGTTTTCCCCAGGGATTGCTGAGAGCAGGAGGAGTTGTATAACTTTTGTGATTTGTTCCCAAGGCTTAGCTCTCCTCTCTCAGAAACCCTGTAAAATTCTGAATCTCAGGTCTTTCTTAAAGAACAAAGCCTGAGAAGAAATAAAAGCCGAGAAAATCCTTTTGTTTTTCATTTTAGTGGGATTTTATTTTCTTTGCTTCTTGATTTGTTAATTGATTCCCTGCGAAACTTTATGAGCTGTGCAATTTCTTCTTAAAGATTTGAGCCAGCAGAAGCTTGGATTGGATTTTTCCTCCTTCTAGCATTTTCTGCCTGATTATTCTTATTTCAGCTGGCCTGTTTTCCCCACTGAGTGAAGTGTGAGGCAGGGCTGTTTGACAGTAGAAGCAATGATACCAAAATTACAGGTTATTCTCTCTTTTCTATTCTATTTCCCTCCCCAGGGTAAGCTGTATCATTTATCTGTTATTCAGCTGTGTGCTCTGACTATATGGATAGTTGTGAATGGTAGTAAGAGACACAACAGGCAGGATATGTCCATGAAACTTTGTCTGATTTTGTGGTCTTTCAAGTTTTCCCACTTTGCAGCTGGGAATTACCACTTGGAGAATGTGGGGTCTGCCTCCTCCTCATAGCTGAATGCTGATTAAGAAATTATTTCAAAGATCAGCCACCTTTGAAAACTTATAAATGACATAAAAGGCTTGAACTGGTTCTTAGGGATGGAAGAGGGGACATCCTGCATATGTAAACTGAACTGATGAATCACAATCTGATTTTCGATTTGCATAAACTTAAAAATCTTGGGATTCAGAAGAACCAACTCAGTTTGCACTGAGCTGGGATTCAATCCATAAATTTATTGCTTGGAAGTGATTTAAGTTAGAAGGGTGCTATTAAGTGTAGGGGAACAAATCAGTGAGGCAATGAATTCTTTCTGTCAAATAATGACTGATTTCAGCTCCCACTGAAGGAAATATTTTTTTTTTTGTCTGTAATTCTCATCACGCAACAGCTGTGCTTTAATGTTCACAGGATGCTCACAGAAAATCAAGTAATCATTTCAGATATGTACACTGGAATGTAAATACTCTGCTGTTTTGTTCCTCTTCTTATTTATGCAATTAGAGGATCAGGCTGACTAACAAGTTTTGACAGAGAATTACATACATTCTTTTTCTGTATAAACCTACAGTCCTAAACAAATATTTTGGCAACCATTTTAGCAGGCTCTTAAATAATAAGAATTTGTAAATTCATCCTTTATTCCCCCACGTCTTCATTCTTGAAAACTGGTATTGATTATTTGGATCAAAATGAGAATATAAAGCAGCTATTTAATTACCAACATTTTATTTAATGCTTAATGGTGGCAGACACAACTTAGACTGCAGTTACATAGAACTGGAGAATTAAAAATAGAACTTTTAGATGAAACACAGGGCTAAACTATAAGAAACTTAAAGTAGTGAATAGATGTAAAGTATGTCCTCAGAAGACAGTGACCTTTACCTATTAATTTAGAATATTAGTATTTTAGGGGAATGGTTTGGGATTTTGTTTGCTTGGATTTTATTGGTGTGGACATGCCCACTGTCAGATGATGTCTTGCAAGTCATGACATTAGAATTTAAATCATAATTTCAGCCATCAGAGTAGTAGAACAATGGCATAACACATGTATATTTTGAACAAGCTGTTTCAAAAAGACTGGGATCTAATTAATATTAGAGTCATTGAATTCCAGAGTGGTCTGGGCTGGAAGGGACCTCAAAGCCCATCCAGTGCCACCTCTGCCACGGGCAGGGAAACTTTCCACTATCCCAGGGTGCTCCAAGTCCCATCCAGCCTGGCCTTGGGCACTGCCAGGGATCCAGGGGCAGCCACAGCTTCTCTGGGCACCCTGTGCCAGGGCCTGACTGCATTAAAGAGGAAAAGTTACATTCAACCCTTTGCTAAGTCCGACTTTCCTCAAAACTCAGGAATGCCAAGCACATCATGAATTACAACTGGTAATTTTCCTGTGCAATGTTTTATACAGCAAGAGTTCCCAAGAACATCTGTGCCCTAAGAAGTTTGAAGAAATTAATAATATTAGATCAGCAGCTCTAAATCATTTGCAATCTAAGGATTGAAGTGTGGCCTACGGCAAAGTCATGGACCATTAATACGTTGTCAGAGATGTTTAATTATTCATTAGTCATTAACTCACCAATTGTTCTATCAAAACACTAAGTTTTTCATGTAAATGATGAATTTTCTTTTTGTTTCCTTATTGTTAGGTGTATTTGGAAATGTAATGAGTTTTTAATATTTATGTCTGAAGATATTCTCAAGAAAAAAAAGTATAATACATTGTTAACACCTGCTAAAGCAGTAGTGGTTTTTATTTTTCTGGTAGTTCCTTGAGTGCTGATCTCAACATTTTTTTCCAGCAGAATAGTCTCTACAGTCCACTACAGTGGAAACAGGAGTGCCCCCATCATTATGTTTTATTGTAGTTATCACAGGAAATTGTGTTTATTTTCTTTACTCACATCTCCTGGCATATTCAGTACGCTCATTTAGAATGTGACCAGTCTCCTGTCAGGTCTTTTTTATTTTGTCTTCAGAAATGGCCCCAAACTGATAATCTTTCCAGCTTTTCTGGTGGAATTGATGTTGTTTTTTCCTACAGAGTATCATTGATCTAGGTGACATTTTTCTATTGTCTTGTACAGTTTAATGGATTCAGTCTTTTTTCTCATGTTCTGCTTTTCATGAATTCAGGTTTATTTTTCTTTATTATGTACTATAACTTGTTCCATAAACTTCCCTCATAGTTACACTATCTTCCATGACATATTTATTGGGTTCTTCCACTGTTCACCTGCTTTGTCATAATTTTTATCCTAGAATTTGTACTAACTCCTTTACAAGAGAAAATCCATGGTTATTATGTATTCTTTTGGGCACAGGCATGAAACAAGCAAGATATGAACACATGTTACTGAAAAAACCAAATCAACAAACCAAAGAAATCTATGGAAGAATGGCCCTGGTTTTTAAAAAATTATTAATTTATTTTTTGAAATAGCATGTCTTTTAAAAAACAAACTAAAACAGATTCTGTGATAGATGTCCAGCTGTCAATTATATCCATGGCTCATGGACCAATGTAATTGCAAGTGAATAAGCTGAAATACAGGAAGTTGCACTCTTTGATTTTCCACTATTTTGCTTTTGCTTCCTCTCAGTGTTCTTGTACTGTTTCCCCTAGAAAGAGGAGCAAAGCTGCTCTCTTTTCACAGTAAAATAACTTTGATTCAAAACTTCAAATGCCCCAGTTCCACAGGGAATATTGGATGGAAGCCATCAAGGATGAGGCCAGTGGCTCCTGTTGGCTGCTCTGGAAGTTCCTTCAAGCTCTCAGATTCATTACCCATGCACAGAAGTCCATTAAGGCTTGGATTCCCTACAGGATATTCCTCTTACCTACCAATAGCCCTGTAGTATGGAAAATGTGAGGAATTCAGGAATTCAGGCAGAATTCCCCCAATAAATCAGAAGCCCCAGTCTCACAAGGACACACAAACAATGGCAATACCAAAACACGCTTTAAAGCTGTGGCTCTCACAATAGTCATCATTTTTAGTTTCTTTATTTTGATGAATTCAATTTACCTATAAAAAAAGGCGTGAGAAAAATTTCAGAAATCTCCCTACTCTGGCTAATGATCTCTGTCAGGGAGAGAGAGATTAATTAATATAATTAATATTATAATTTCCTACTGCAGTGAGAAAGGAACAGGAGCATGGTGACATCTTGTACATATGATGTGTTCTACAAACACAAAATGAACACAAAATCTAGAAACAACCAAAACTCAACGAAAAGAGAAGTTTAGTGGAATGATTGGAAAACCTAGGAATAAATATCTGATCCTATAATATATATGGAAAAGAGCTCTGTTGGACAAAGACAGAAAAAAATATTCCTGAGTAGGCTTTAGGTCTCGTAATTGCTGTCTAGGTCTTTATTGCCAAGTCTCCACATGATACCAGGCACCAATTATCCCTCTACATCAAAGAAGAAGTTACATTTGAAAAAATCAGAGCAGGTAGTCTTTTTCAGTTTTGGCGTATTTCTTTTTTTACACTGTAAATGTGAGCTAAATATGAGTATGAGCTAAAGACTGCCACTCCCACTGATCATCACAGCACAGTTTAATCCAAACACAGCTCCTTGGTAAATGGATATTAATGTCTTTTTATTTCCAAGGCATGTCAAAGCCCCCTGGAAAACATCAAGTTATGTGTTATAAGTTCATTAACAGAGTCTGACTTTTCCCAATCACCGTGTTCCAGATGTTATTTGAGCTTCTTCCCCTTGATGCTCTAACCTATTATGCCCCATCTTAAATCTTTCCTACAGAAAACTAGCTATTTTTTTATACATATAATTCATTAGAGTGCCCCAAAGGACTTGGAGCTTTTACAGGTCTTTGTTTTGCTTCTACACTTTTGGCAAAAGAAATAAAAAGGGGAAAATTTATGCTGGAAAAATGCCAAGAGTAGCCCATTCAATCAAAGTAGTATCTTGGTGCAGAGACTATTAGCCAGTCATATTCACATTCTATCTAAATAATTAACTTGTAACACAGAAATTCTAAGTTATTGTAATGTCCTTGAATTGTTCGTGGGGTTTGCTGTTCACATTGTCTGGAATGTGTTTGCTTCTCATATTGATTGGAGTAAACCCCATTTTTAAAAGTATTGCTTATACTGCATGAAAACCAAGAGTAGCCTACTCAGTGTATTATCTGGAGATTAAAAAAAAAAAATCAGTTGCACTAATTTTACTTGCAAGTACCACTCCTAATAATTCTGTGTGCAGTCATGAAAATTGATATGAGCTCCCTTTTTGCAATACACAAATTGGAAAGACCAGAACATCAACCAACAAAAAGTACTGAGGAAATAAAAGAAGAAAATTTTTAAGAATCATGTATCCTAACAAAAGTTTTGATGTCTTGCCATCTTCTGAAATCACCTCTGCAAAATGGAGGTAAAGCAGATATATTTGTTGTTCTCTGAGGGAGCAGAGGACCTGTTTGGCCAGAAGGGCTGTGGTGTCTCCATCCTTGAAGATGAGACCCCAGGTGCTCATGGTGCTGTGTGACCTTCTCCAGCTGAACCTGCTTGAGACCCTCCAGAGGTCATTTCCAGCCTTAACCATTCTGTGATTCTGCTTGTCAGGGACATGCTAGAAGTTTTCAGAATGCCTTTTTCTCACACTCTGTGAGCAAAAGATACCATGTTGTAAAACATCTGTCTGATAGGGGAACAGAATGGTTTCTGTCACAAAAAACCCCCTCTACAACCCATAAGCCATTCTGGAGGACCTACAAACCTTCATTGTGAAGGGCAAAACCAATGGAATGAATGTAACCTAAATGCCTATATTGGACACCAAAATGCTGCACAGATCAATGTGGGCAGGATTGGAGCAACTGTGCTCTTTGACTGTCCTTGCAGCTGCTTTGTTTTTTCTGTATGTGAATTTCTAGAAGGGTAATTAGTAACAGACATATTTAGAAAAGGAAAATTTAGCTTGGAAAGCTGCAGTGACCAGTAAGGGCAAGTTTCAAACTATTCATAGTACTCCGGGCTCTGGGTTTGCTATATAATTTGCCCTAAGTAGCAACTGAATGAGTTATTTTCACTACCAATACACTCTATTTCTTGCTTTGTTTTTCTGCTTGCACCCTTCCAGTCATGCATTTGCATGAATACAAAATTGCTGTTTCCAGGCTACAGCATCTTCTGTGTCCTTGCTTTTGTTAATTATAAAAGCAAATACACCAGACTAACTTGCACAAATGTGCCACATGGAGAGTTATCTCAGCTATTTGAGAAATAAAAGAAAGTTAATTAGTATTGCTCTTTCTGACATTAGTCCTTCAAACAGTTGTGGATGAGTCTGAGTGGCCTTCTCTTGATGCTGTGACCTTGCAGGAGACAAATATGCACATAATCTTTACAGCTGTAATCTTCAGAGCTACAAAAAAAAAAGGATAAAAGAATATAGATGGAAGGATGCATACAGTGGAGATTAGTGAGGCAAAATCCGGATGAAAATAAAGAAATATATTAGCCCCCTAAATAATTTTAGAAAGGAATTAACAACAGTAAATAAAATATATTGGTTGAATGAAATAGTCAAAACTAGTATTTTGCAGGATGATCCACATAACAGGCATATCAGGAGACTTCATGGTGTAAATGTAGTGTGGTAAAACAAAAATGTTTGGGGAAAACATTCTGAAAACTTCTCAGAAAGAGCTGCCATAGGCCTGACTGCTACAGGAAAGCACTGGAGCCTTGTCTTCAGTGCACACAGAAGGGAATAAGGGAAGTGATGGAATAAATCAAGTGGAATGTCATGGAATAAATCAAGTGCTGCACCTGCTTTGGGTGAACAACCAGAACAACCCTTCTTCTCAGGGGCTTGTGCCAGGCAGGTTCCTCTCCAGGTGTCCAGGTGCTGCTGTCTGAGTGGTGCCATGTCTTTCAGGGGTCCATCCCTGGTGTGGGCTGGAAATAGCACCTAATAGTGATGAGTCAGGTGTGAGCTTGGTGTGTTTGTGCTGTCTTATTCTTGGTCTTTGCTGTGTATTTAATATTGTTGGTTTATTCGGGTTTTTTTTGCTACTGTGTCCTTGAATTCAGTCAATAAGTATTTAAATGAAGCATAGACTCCCCTGATTGTGTGGCATAACTCCAGATCCCCAGTGGTCAGCTAGACAGACCTGTGATGATAGTGAGCAGCAGGTGCTAAAGGCTTTGCTTTACTCCATCCTCATGTTCCAGATCCATGGCTCTGCTGTGACAACCTGGGGGAAAGGAAAAGCAGCTGAGGCTGTTCCTGTGAAAACACCAAACTGCCTTTAGGAAAACAGCAGAAACAGCTTTCTGTGTTCCTGCCTGTCTGCTTCAAAATACAGCAGAAAATCTTCATGTGTTCCTGTATGTCTACTTCAAAATACAGCAGAAAATCTTCATGTGTTCCTGTATGTCTACTTCAAAATAAGGTAAAACAAAGAGAGAAAGTTAAAGATTTGAAGGCCTGAAAAAAAGATAATTTCCACTGACACATGTGAATTAAAGGAAAACTGGAAAATAGATAGTGCTCCTAATATTTAGGGCTTTTGTTTGCTTTCCTTTTACTTAAAATTACAAAATTCAGTAAGGTTTATGACTGCTCTGGTGGACCCAGCTCTACCATTATCAAGGAATTCTAGAATAATGTAATATATCTGGCAAATTTGTGAACAGGATCTGATTCACAGTGTTTCTCAGCTGATCAGAGCCTCATGTAAAGCAGCACTTTAAGCATAACAAGCTGTTATTGATTCTGTGAAAAAAAGCAAACATAAGCACCTCTCGTTAGTATACAACTCCCTGATTAGCACTAAAGGTCATACACAATCTGATGTGTTCCTGGCATTGGACATTGAATTTTCCTAAAAGTTAATTCAAGGATTACAAACCTCTCTAGACTACATGGAAAGCTGATAATTATTCAAGTGAGGTCCCCTTGCCCTGTCTATAGTCACGTTAATCAGCAGCATGGCTGTGCTAGCTCAGGAGCTGTTGGATAATTAAAAATACATGGCTGGGAAGAAGTCAGTCAGCAGGGAATGTCCCAGACACCAGCCAGCAGAGTAAGTAGAGAGGACATGTAGATTTTTATTTTTTTTTCTCCTTGGTCCATTCTCAAAGATCATTTTCTCCTCTTTATTACAAGACACGATTTAATTTTTCACCAATATGAGTATTTCTAAAATGTACCACTTCAGGTAGGAAAAGTAGACATTCCTCTGTTGAGCACTACAAATCAGTAATGAAACACAAATTTCTGATCCACAGCCTGTGTTTTCTTGCAAGAAACCTTCATATGTTTATTGCATGTTGCAAATACCTCATGTTTTCAGTACTCTGAAACACTGCCAAATCACAGAATCATAGAATCATAAAATTGCTTGTTCTGGAAGGGACTTTAAAACTCATCTCATATTTCCTTGCATTGAAAACAGATATGAACACACAAAAATAGCATAAATAAATATAGTATATATTTTGTCATAAATAATATAGAGTATATATTTTGTCACCCTGTAACTAGCAGATTAGATTCCTATGTAATAATTTTATTACACAGATAAGCATAAACATGGGAAGAATATCCAGTGTCTAAGGGGCAGAGTTTAGTGTCAGAGTCAGCAAAATGAGGTATTTAAAATACACACGCAAGTGGCATAATCTCCAAGGCAAGCACAGGAGTGTCACACAAGCAAGCAAGGCAGCT
Source organism: Leucosticte australis (assembly GCA_025504685.1). Lineage (NCBI taxonomy): Eukaryota > Metazoa > Chordata > Aves > Passeriformes > Fringillidae > Leucosticte > Leucosticte australis. Next base: position 25,888,014 of record JANIJU010000012.1, on the reverse strand, counting down.
GATGAAACCAGAATTAACAAGAAAGAAGCTTAGCAAAACCAGATCAGTATTGTTTGTGGTCCTCAGAGTGCAAGAAACAATGCTGGGACCAGATGAAACCACATCTTTTCTTTTCAGAAGGTTGCTAAAGAGCTTATATCAGTGATGAGGAGGAAAGATTGGGAAGTGTGTTGGTTTTGCAGGGCCTGGATTTTGGTAGCAGGGGAGTCACAGAGCACCTGAGCTGGTCAGTGTATACCACCCCAAGTTGTCACCACCAGCTGGCACATGCCACAAACAAAATGCCTGATGAGACCCTTCAAGCAATTTTAAATAATGGCAGTTGCAAAAGCCATGTTTAGTTTTAATAATTTGTCTTTTTTTTTGGAGAACAAATTCCAGTTTAAAATTATTCAATATTTGTTAATATGGAGGAATAATCTGAACTGTGAAAATAGAGATGTCATGGTTGAAATAGTGCTATAAATTAGAAAGGAAAAAAGGATTTGCTTCCATACAATTAGAGAGTTTAATTTATGTTGTTTTGTAAGACAATATCATTTTAAAGCATCTGCTAAAAAGCAAGTTGTTCAGATCCCCAACTTGTTCAGATGCTTATCTCATTGAATTTCCTGAGTTATCACTGCATTTTGGATACTGATATGTGACAGTTTCAATGGGTGTTTCACAGACACCTTTAAGAGTCACATCTTTTCTGATAACCAAAGGATTTTAAAAGCCTTATCTATAAATATGTCAGCTTTCATAATTTGAAGAAGAAAATTGTCTGTCATAGTTTTAAATTAAGCAGATGACTACAAGATAGTTAGATAACTGCAACAGGGTTCAGGAGTAGCTTTTTGAGCTGTTCCTTTCTTCTTGTCCCAACCCCTTGGTGTTGCTCTGTTTTCTCTTTCACATCTGCCTCTTGCATCTCCCCCAGACATCCTACATATATATTTCTATATATATATTTCTGTGTTTATTTCTGTATAAGCTAAATGGTTACTTCTCATTTTTCCATTTGCCTGCGCATCCTCACCATTAACCTTATGTGGCTAATGAACCAACACAAATTTTTGAATAGATTGAGGCTCTTTTTGTTCACCTTTGACAGGTCATGCAATGAGGTATCCTTTTATCCTTCTAAACATTTAGCTGCTGCTCACTACCTTTGCCATTTTAGCACATAGGTTTTGCTGCAACTCTTGCCCAAGTCATTCATCATAAATCAGCAGTTAAAGCACATTTTCTCATTTTCCCTGGAGCATTTCTAACCAATACTTTCCTTCAGCAGGAAAGCTGTGATGCAGTTGTTGACACAGAGACATGATGGGATGATTGGCACAGCTGGAGTGGTACAATGGATGGCTGCACACTCTCCAGAAGAGCCTGGTGAGGAATGAGAGATGGTTGTGCAGCCCGGGGTGTGAGGGAGGGTTTTGATGGTCTGGAGCTTGGTGATGGTGAGGAGAGGGTTGTGTTTATGGGTGAGAATCAGGGGGAAGCCCAGCAAGGCAGAGATCCTGGTGGGATTTTGTAAAAGACCCCCAAACCAGGATGAAACACTCTGTGAGGCTGCTGTAAGAAGTCTTGCTATTGCTGACCCTTGTTCCCATGGAACTTCAACTTACCAGGTGTCTGCTGGAAACATAACACAGTGCAGAAAAAATAATTCAGGAGGGTCCTGGAGTGTGTGAAAGAGAACATCCTGACACAGCTGGTGAGGGAAGGTGCCTTGCTGGGCCCTTCTTTGCAAAGAGAAGGACTTGTGGGTGAGGTGGTGAACATGGGCCCACTGTAGCACCTGCTGGCACAAGTCCACATTGCTGAGCTGCTAAGTGTCACTGCCATATTTCCTGAAAAATCCCTTCACCAGGATTTCTTCTCCTGGGAAGCTGAGAAGCCTCAGAGAAAAATGTAAATAATAATTATCTGATTGCTTCTCCTGTGTTTGCTGCTTTGGAATGTGGTTTGGACATTGTTTACCAACAGGTGCATGTTTGATTGGTTTCATGTGAGTTGTTTTTACTTAATGACCAATGACAGCCAGCTGTGTCAGACTCTGAGGAGTCAGTCACGAGTTTTTCATTATCATTCTTGTGAAGCCTTCTGCCTGTATCCTTTGTCTTTAGTATAATTTAAGTATAGCATAATATAATGTAATATAATATAATATAATAGTAAATCAGCCTTCTGAGAACTTGGAGTCAGATTCCTCACCCCATCCTGGGGACCTCACAAACTCAAAAGCTAAGAGGAAAAAGCAGCAGCTGCAACTGGGCAGGGCATGAGAATATTCCCCAAAGCTGCTGATTAAAGGGGTAATTCCTGAAATGAGAACCATCTCCTGTACATATCCCAGCCCTTCACTCAACAGCAAACTCACCCCCAGCAGCAGCACTGTTTCAGGCTGGAATTTCTCAAGCACCTGTTGAGCTGCAGGAGATGGCTGTGTTTGGCTGCAGGGAGCTGTGCTGGGAAATCTCTCTCCAGAGAATTTACAAGCAGTCTCTGTTAAGTGGAACATTTCTTAATGTTCTGCAAATAAATGCACAGGAAAATCTGGTGTTTGCTTTGGGTGATGGAGCAGTGGTCCCTTGGTGTGGTTGCACCACAGGACATATAACCCTGACATATTTTGAGGACAATGGTGTGCATGTACTGCACTGTGTCAGCAGATCTGTCTGGTTTTGCTTTGGGGAATCAAGGAAGCAGAGGCAGTCCTGAAAGCTCAAACTATGCTCTGAACTTCTGCCAGCTACTAATAAAGGTCAGACTAAAAATGACAAGAATGTGACTAAAACAATGTTACTGTATTTTTGCACCTCCTTTGCACACTAAGAAGAAATCGTCTCTTTATAAATCTATCAGTTATGGAAATCAGGACAAAGATACCCCAAAATATTGTCACAGTCCTTAGCAGAATACAATTTCTCTTCCAGCTTCCAAATCTTTTAGGATTACATCAGCATTTCTCCTTAATTAGAGGAGAAATGTAATTTTAAAGGAAAAGCTGAGATTCTGTATTGTCACATACACTAGAATTCACAAGTTTAAAATACCAGCAAACATGCTGCATTCGAGAATTTGTGGTAATTTCTTTAGACATGGAATTAGCTGTGATACTCTTGGTACTTTAGAGAGTCCTGGATTTCAATGACATTTATTTTTAGTGTCCTAGCATCCACCAACAACATAGTGCAGCAAAAATATTTTGATTTCCTTTCAGTCTGTTTCATGTCCTTTCAGATGCTCACAGCATCCCCAAGATGGCACTATGCCATAGAAATATTAAGAGAGGACACAGAAGTTGAAATTAAATAATGGAAAATAAAAGCATCTACAACATTTTGCAGAACCGATAAAAATAGAATTGAATGTGCATATTTAAACCAGTGCATAGAATGCTAAAGCATTGCTAATATTTAATTAACAGCAATCATCAAGATGTATTTTTTACTTAGAAGATTTTTCTGAATATACTGTAGAAAGACTGCTTTATTATCATGATATGTATATCTCATATATATAATTAACTGTGTACCAGTATAATGAGGGGTGCTGGCAGTGCCAATCAATTTCTTTGTGTCATCAGTCAAACAGACCAATCATTGTTAAATACTAACATGGTCAAAAATGTATTTTTCTGGACAATTTTCTGCGTGTCACACCATATATGTGAGGTCATGTTGAAAGGGGAGATTTCCTCAACCCTGCCAACAGCACAAGGGAGAGCCCTCGGCAGCTGTCCCCCTTTATTTGAGTGTGTTCCCTGCTGCCAGTGCCCAGGAAGGATTCACAGAGACAGTTTACAGAGTAGCACTCTTTATTAATATCAAATTGTGACAGGTTAAGGTTGGAGGATTCTTGGTGATAGTGTCTGACTGCAAAACTGTATTCAAAGCAATACATAGACAAGCTGTAATCCCCAACAAAAGTACTCAGGGCAGACAGTGTGATTCTCACTCAATAGGCATCCCTAGAGAAGACAGGTTCAGCCTGTCAGCTGATCCCAGCAGTTACAATGGAGTCTTCCTTCAGTTTTCCCCATTTTCTCCTCATTTTTCTTTGGTTTCTCTATGTTTAGGTGGAGCTTGAGTGACCCTAGTCATACATACCTTTGTTACTGATTGGTGTAGAATACTCTCCTTTTGCTTTTAAAGATACAGTCAAAAAATCTAGAGCACATGGCCAGTGAGAGGGGGTTGGACCTTGGAGGTGGGTATACATTGGGGTGGAGGTGTGTATTAATACTGCAATTAGGTTATAATGAGCCAAGTTTGTCCAAGGAAAGTGATTTTGCCCCAGTCATCAGCAGGATATCTTCTCTCTCAGCTGCCACTGAGCTCCTGTGAGGATTCTAACAGGGCCTGGCCACGGTGTCTCCACTCAGCTCCACCCTCCATTCCATCCCTGTGCTTGCAGGTTGTGGGTGTGGAGAATCATGGTGGGATACATGAGGGACAGGACTGTTAATGGTTAATGACTCAAATAATCCACCACTGGGCTGCCCAGGTGTAAAATGGGCACCCATCCTCAAGGGCTGCAGCTGGGTGTTGAACAGGACAAGGACAAATCCTTGTGGGCTGGGCTGGTGCTTCCTCTCATGCCAACATCCTTGCACAAGTGGCTCAGCTGTGACAACACCCCTCTGGAGAAGCACCGGGGTGTTCACACACAGCATGAAAGACTCATCCCTGCTCATGGGTAATGAGCTGGTGTCATCAGTGTCCTGTGATGACATGATCCAGTGTAGAACCCTGCCCCAGGGGAGGTACCTTGTCACTCTTGCACCAAGAATGACACGGGACCAGGCATGAGGCAGTACTGGGAAGAGCAAAGATGGCTTTAGTCAAGAGAACTGCGTGGTTTTTATAGAGTGATACGATACATTCTGTTTGATTGGCTAGTTAACAAAAACATCTTCCTCACACACTGTCCTTGAGAAGAACAGAAAGATGAAGTAGAAAAACACCACCTGCAGATTGTTTATACTTAACAAGTTATCACATCCTTACAACTCCCTAAAGATTCTCACAAGCCTCTGTAAGAAACGCTTGCTGTATCTCTCTCTCTGTCCCATGGCATCCACAGTACCTGAGCCTTCCTGAACCTGGACTCTGTTTCCTGGGCTTCTGCCACCAGGTCCAGACTGCAACCATCACTTTGACAAGACTGCTATCCTCACCACTGAGCAGAACAGAGGAAGAGGACCAATGGGATGCTGTCAGGATCCAGGACTGGTGATATTTTCTACTTAATCTATCTCTCTGTCCCACTGTCTCTCTCCCCCTGACTCTCCCTTTTTCTAGTTGTTCCACTTCTCCCTCCCTACCTCACATTTGCCAATGCATTCAGATGGTATCTTAGCTAACACAGGTTCTAATGTCATTATCATAGCGCAAGGATTTTGCATTGCCAGAGCTTCATACCTTCTTGATGTTCCTCACACACAGCTCCTCTGAGCACAGCCTGTTCCTGGTCCTTGCAGCAGCCATCTGAGCCTAAAGCTCACCCATCCACTCTTTTATACTTCTGGTTCTTATTGCCTACAGGTGGGGCCTGTTAAGATCAGGCCCACCTCCAATCTTCAGCAACTGATCCAGCTGCAACTCACTGGGGGGCAAGATTACCCTCTACATTCAGAGAGGCTTGTCACCCTGATTTTTTAGGATTTTCTAAGCCTTCTGATGTTTACATTCTTTCTCAGACACTTTCTGTAAATAACTTATTGTTTTGCATTCTTTAATAGAGGAAGAGAAATTTGATAGACTGTTGGTTTGTCCAGTGTCATTGTAGAGGTGGCACTGTCACCCTCCAATTCACTGTCACTTTTGGAAATATATAATTGTTAAAATCAGAAATTAAAAGTTCTCTTTTTACCTTAAGAGAACTGCATGTGCACATCGTGTTATTTCCTGTCCTATAGCAACATGGGCTATATGATACCCTGATGTTATTTAGGAATCATTTAAAATTTGTTTGTGGTCTGTAGGAAGGCATTCTTTTCTTAAAATTATTGCTACATGGACTACGTCACAAGAAATGTGCTTCTAGAATTCTGTGCTTTATTTTTAGACTGTTCACAACATGACAAGCAAATGAATTAAAATATGTCTTTCAAAACAGAAAGGTGATACTTAAAGACTTTAACAAGTGTGACAAAATGATCATTGTCTACCCAGAATTGTTTATTTTTAAGAATTACTGATGAAGATTTGAGAACAGGAGATGCATTCATAAATGCAGGGCATAAGAATGGGCATAAAAATGGAGATAAGCAGAGTAATGACAGCTGCCTGCTCTGAGAAACAAAAGCAGCACAACGTCACTCTGCTTATTCATTACAGCTGGGTTCAGTGAGCTACTTAAGCAAGCGTGTAATTTAATTGCTTTCATTCATAGACATACCTACCTGTTTAAAATAAGATGCTGGCAGGAAAAAAATTGGTTAGGTATCTCATTAAACTAGATTTCTTAATCCTTGAGTGCTCTCCATTGCCTGGAAACATCTGGAAGTTCCCTAGAAAACCATATGTAATCAGCATTCCTGGAAGTGTCCAAGGGCAAGTTGGAGAGAGCTTGGAATACCCTGGGCTAGTGGAAGGTGTCCCTGACCATGGCAGAGGATTGGAACTGGATGAACTTCCCTCTCTGTCACTCTGATTCTACCCCAATGAGATCAAATACAGAATTTTACATGAGTTCAGGAAATTTTGTAAGTATGTAGCTTACAAAAGCTTACCATAAAAGCAAAGGAGCAGCACACTGACGATGTTATTGAGACAATTTCTTTGGTTTTACTTCTGGAGAACCCAATAAGAGTAGATAATTGCCCACTGCAGACAATGACGAGACATCATCTGGAATTCGAATTATTCACTCAGTGAAAGACTTTGTGGCAAAAACAGACAAGCAGAAAAAAAAGATCAGCATTTCACAGCAGGCAGCTCACTTGTAACCTTTGCTCAGTGATACTCCAATGTTTGGTCCCAAACACATTTCATCTGCTTGTTTGGAGGATGAAGGAGATACTCAAATACAGCAGCATGGTCCCCTATGTCACATATTTATGAAATTTTAGGTAAAAGAAAATGGGTTATGTTAACAATGTTTTCACTTTGGATCGGCTCAATTTCAGTTTGATACCAAAATCCACAGAATGCAGGAAAGGCAAAAGAGTCTATAAACTTGATTCAAGACTGGGTCAAAATACATCTACCCTATGGCTGAGTAAGAAACTCTTCATGGTCTGTGTGCCATAAAGAATAAAAGACTGAATTTTATCTTAATATTGGAAAAAAAAAACCATGACAGATTGTTCTCTCCCTAAATTTATACTCTTCATGGAATGCAAAATTCTACATTCAGAATGACACTTCAATCAACTTATTTTTATATAGACTTGGGTCAAAAATCAACAGAGGTACTTTAAAAACTTTTAGCAGCTTATTCTAGTTATGAAAGTTAAATCAGGTTTTAACAATGAAAGGTGTTCAGCAGCTTTTATTTTCTTTTGCTGTGTCTGTAAATCATGAATGTGCTCATTGCCAGAATTGCAATCATTTCAACTAATCTAAAATTTCAGAACATTTCATTCTGGGATTGCCAAGCTACTAACAACACTTTTTTATTATTATAGAGTACAGCCAGAACAGAGCACAGACAAATATAAAAACTAAACTAGAAAATAAAGCAAACCTTTCTAAGGTTATTCAAGGCAGCAATTACAAGACACTTCACTCTGATCACCACAGGGATCTGCACTTTGTCCCACCTGCCTGCCATGTCCATCTTAGCCTGTAGGACTTCCACTACAGGTCCAAGTTTTTAGGGACACACACCATGACCAGCTGCACAGCTTTGACAGACTTATTTATATTTATTTCCAGGCATGCTACAGTCAGGAAAAAGATCACTGATCATACTCCAGGGTCTTGCTGACCACCTCATGTCAATGCACAAACATCAGGACAGCCTCAGCACACACAGGCTCTGCACTTTTTTCGGACCTTTGACATCCACTTTCTGCAACACAGAATCCCAGAATGGTTTGGGTTGTCATGGATCTTAAATCTCATCTCATTCCAACACCCTGGCCCCAAGCAGGAGCATTTTCCACTGGGCCAGGTTGCTCCAAGCCCCATCTGACCTGGCCTTGGACACTTCCAGGGATGGGGCAGCCACAGCTTCTCTGGGCACCCTGTGCAGGCGCCTCACCCTCACAGGCAAGAATTTCTTCCTAATAGTGAATCTAAACCTATTCTCCGGCAATTTGATGCCAAAATAGGCAGAATTTCCTAAAAACTGCTGAGACATCTGTGTCCCATGCCCTCAGCATTGCCTGTCTTCATTTGGCCGTGACATCTGCTGCTCCACACACAAAATGCAGGAGAGAATGGCTGCCTTCTCTCTGCCCGTGAGCAGCAAATGCGTCCCCATGCAGGACCATGGCACAGAGCCAGGGGACAGGACACAGCCCAGCTGCCTCAGCTGCTGCCACAGCGACCAGGATAGTCCTCATCAGGGTACGGCAAGCCCAGCTCCTCCCTTCTATAAAAATGAATCATTCTGCTTCCTTACTATTTGTCTGTAATGGGGGTAGGGAGAAGGAAGAAAGAGTTTCTTCTCTGAATGCAGTTTTTGCTCCATGCCCATCATTGCCTCCCCCCAGAAAACCATCTTGGATGAAAAGGAGCCCGATTAAGGCTGGGTTTGGTGAGATCACACAGCAGAGCCCCGCAGTGGCTCAGGCCCGCAGGGCCCCTGTGGCTGATGTGGTGGCAGCTCCCTGCTCCAGCAGGGCCATCCCAGAGCCCAGGGCACAGCAGAGTGTCCCTGTGCCTCTGGAACATCCCCAGGGAGGAGCCCCCAGAGCCTCTCTGGGCTCTGCTCAGGACTGGCCCTGCCCAGGGCAGAAGTTGTGCCTCCTGGGCAGGGGAATTGCCGGGCTCAGCCCTGCCCGGGGCTCTGGGGCCATGGCTGGGCCTGGGGCAGGGCCTGGGCCTGCTCTGACCCCTGCACACAGGGATGGACAGACAGGGGGACACGGGGACAGACAGGGACAGACAGGGGGACACGGGGACAGACAGGGACAAACTGGGCTGGGCTCAGCCCTGCCTGGGGCTCTGGGGCCATGGCTGGGCCTGGGCTGGGCCTGGGCCTGCTCTGACCCCTGCACACAGGGATGGACAGACAGGGGACACGGGGACAGGCAGGGACACAGGGATGGACAGGGGACACAGGGACAGACAGGGGGACACAGGGACAGACTGGGGGACACGGGGACAGACAGGGACAGCCAGGGGGACACAGGGACAGACAGGGGCACAGGGACAGACAGGGGGCCACAGGGAGAGACGGACTCAGGGATAGACAGGGACACAGGGACAGACAGAGACACAGGGACAGCCAGGGGGACACAGGGACAGACTGGGACACAGGGATGGACAGGGACGGACAGGGACAGACAGGGACAGACAGGGACAGACTGGGGAACACAGGGACAGACTGGGGGACACAGGGACAGACAGGGACAGACTGGGCCAGACTGGGACACACAGTTGTACCCAGGGACATCCAGGGAAACTCAGGACACCCAGACACAGCCAGGGACAGCCAGGGCTGAGTCCCATCTCCCTGGGGCTCCCCTCCAGGCTGGGCAGCCCCAGCTCCCTCAGCCTTTCCTCAGCAGGGAGCAGCAGCATGTGAATAGAAAGCACGCCATAAAAAACTGCCTTTACAGCATCCTGCAAAACACACCCCATCCTTCTGCTTCCCCCTCTTTCCCCAGGACAGCAAATTCACCAGCCACAGGTAGATCTTGCCCACACAGTTTCAGCATCTTTGCCTACTCTGGGATTAGGCTTTTCTGTCCTGCTCTGCCTGGACCCTTCCCCATCCTCCACAGGTCCCCCTGCATGATGATGGTCACATCCTCTCCAGCTGAGAGTTTAAAATGATATATTTTCACATAAACCTGTGAGGTAACTGGTGTGAGAAATAGATAGATTTGTATCTCTTGCATCTATTTTCCTTAACAAAAACCCCAAACCAACAACAACAACAACAACAAACCCCCCCCCCCCCCCAAATCCATAAATAATAACAATAACTATCCCAGAAACCAGTGACAGACACATAACCATTTAGTTTCATCCTATTGATTGATATATAAGATACAACAGGTTAAAAATCACTTTCTGTTTTGTGGGAGATCAATATTTTTATATTTTTTTTACTTTTCTTCTGGCTTTTTTAATTTTGCAAAGATGAGAGTTAGAAGGGCTTGATTTGAGAATATAAATCTTCATTCAAAATATGATTTGCCAGTTTAGTGTTTTTTTCATTATGGCATGTCATGTCAGCAGTCCAAGCTCATGAACTGTTTGACACATTTTACCCATCAGTGTCAAAATTTCAAACCTATTCATTACAAGTTCCAATCTGCAAAGACACTCTGAAAAGACAACAAATAAGACTTTTAAATCAGGATGGAGAATTTGAGTTTACTGATATTGTGGAAGAGCTTTACCAAAGAAATGAAAATAAAACATTTCAACTCCCCTATTAAGATATTACAGGAGTAGCTCCACATAATCGTGTCTCTGGGATAATACAAAGATCTTTAAACAAAAGCTTAATTTATTGTAGAGAACTTAAAATATTAAGATCTAGAAAAAATTCTTTCAAGCCTTTTCCCTTTTAGAATTGTGTGAAAGTGAGCCCCTTTCAATAAAAACTAGAAATAAAGTTAAGTTAAATCAGCTTCTTCCTAGTTAGAAAAAAAATCTTTATAAAAAATACCATTTAAAAATGAAAAAAAGAAATTTAAAATAATTTTCTAATTTCTAAAATTTTATTTATCAAGATTTTTTCAATTATTTATATCTAGCTTATCCTGCTTGAGCAGGAGGATGGGACTTGGCAATATCCAGGGGTGCCTCCCAATGCCAGGGATTTAGTCTCATTCTCTTCCTCACTCACCATTTTGATGGATAACAATGGCTTCACTTCATAACTTTGCATGAATGAATGCAGAATTACTTCACTAATTTGTATTTGACCCTCATAAGGATCAATAAGAAGGACATTTAAAAAGGTTTTGGGTTTTTGGTGTTTTTTTGGTTTTGGTTTTTGTCGCTTTTTTGTTTGTTTGTTTGTTTATTTTAGATTTATTTTTTTCAGGAGAAAATGAGTTTTGAGTCCTGGTAAATCTCTTTCTTAACATCAAGAGTGAAAAAAAAAACCCAACCAAAACCATCCACAAGTATTCCAGAAGACATTTGAAATACATCTCAGATTGAGCTGAAGAGATGAGATAAATTTTGAGAACCACATGCTGTTAATTGCTGAACACTTGGGACTTTGCACAGCAACATGAGCTTTTTTTTTAATATTAGGGATGTGTCCAATAACCTAATGGGCTGCATGTGTGAGTCCAGTACTAATTATAGATCAATAGAATTTGTCTTTAACATCCAATACTTCATTGAACTGCCTCTGCTGATCTGCCAATATGTCTACAGGAACACTCTATTTCTCCATTGCCCTTAGTGAAAACTCAGCACCTTAGAGACTGACCCTCTTTCTCTTCCTCTTAATCTTCCATCCCTCACATCATAGGTGGGATGGGCAAAGAAGCCTTTACAACAATAAATAATAAATTTTTTTCCTTTGTTTTGAACAGTATCTCATTGAAGGCCAACTCCTTCACTGCACTGCTGCTGTTGCTCTGAGAATTATCTGGGAGAATATATCAGAAATATAAGAAGGGACAGACTGACAGGAAAAGACATGCAGAATTTGGATAATATCAACAAAAAATTGCAAAAATAGCTGAAGCCTTGTTATTAAAGGAAAAGAGCCTGTAGGGAAAAAAAAGGGATGAAGATGAATGAACCCATTTCAGGTTAATTGACTCATCTGGGGTTATTGATGCCTGTGAGGTGGTCAGTCCCATGGCACAGCCTTGGCAAAAGGGCTGGATAACAACATGTCAGATAAGAATGCCAGTGTCAGCAGTGTCTGATTTGAGAATACAGAGATGTCTTGTTCCAAAAATGGTCTCATTTACAAGAAGAGTATGTGTAAGTGGAAGGGGAAGCTGAATCTGTTAGGTACTGCTTATAGAAGGGTATTGGGAACTCTGTAGGTGTTCATCGACATTGTGTGTCTAGACTTTTTGTTTACCTGTTGTGTTGCTAAGAATGATCACAGTTTCAGAGTTCCTTGCTGCTGGTTAATGATATGTTGCTCCTAAATCAATAAACCACTTTAATTCTGATTTAGAGCAAACTACTTGAACTAAGCAGCTTTTGCCTGCAACAATAGGAAAGTCTTCATATTGACTGAAATTATGACACAGTAGGTATGAGAAAGTATTTGTTAATACTGTTCACATGAAATCAGCTTTTTTTCAGAAGAACCCAGCAGAAAACAAGGGAGGAGGAACTGCCTATACTTTATCCTCACTGCCAGAGGTCTTGTAGCTCTGGCTTCTTTTCTTACTCAAGAGACAACCCTTGAACAACCCTTCTGAAGCCTCCAGTTGTGATCATTCCTGCCTGCCCAGTCATGTGGAAACCAGGGGAAGTGACTTCTGTGAGGTTTACAGACATGGAAAATTATATTGAGTTTTATTGTATATAGCTAAGAAAATCACAACACTAGTATTACTCAAAAAAACTTCTTCTCAACAAGCAACTCTCTCCTTGCTCTTCTGGCCTCCAGGTTGAATTGCAGGTCAGTTCTTGCTTCCAGGTTTAATTTCCATCACTCAGCAATCTGCTGGGTGCTGATGAAGGATTCCCATTCCTTGCTGAGCCTTGGGAACTCTTTTCCATTGCCCCTAAGGCCTGGATGACACTTGATGGCAATATGATACCATTTCTTCTCACAGATCCCAGAATCATTAAGGTTGGAAAAGACCTCCAAGATCATTGAGTCCAACCTGTGACTGAACACCACCTTGTCAACTCTACCACAGCACTAAGTACCACATTCAGTCATTTCTTAAACACTTCCAGGGATGGTGACTCCACCACTCCACCACATTTGCTGCAATTTTTCATGCTCAGTTGCTCTTTCACCTGATCCAGTCACCCTATTTGACAGAACACAACATAAATCACAAAACAAAGCTAAATATACAGGCTGCAAAAATGTATCATTTTTATTACACATAAAAAAATTATGTAAATAAACCAGATTTTCTTCCTGTTGTCATTCCTTTCCATCTGCCCTTAATAAACACACAACTCTGTGGCCCAAAGCTGAAGGGAATCTCCCATGGACCAGAAAACCCCAGGCTAGAGCAAATGTACCAGAGGTTCTTTCTTAAAGGCATTTACAGCATAATGGATATGTAGTTCCCTGAAGAATTTCCTTTCCCAGGCAGTTGAAAATCATAATGTAAAGTAATTTGAAAGGTTAATGATCAATTAGACCTGGGGGCAAACATTAACTGGAGGGTGTGAAGGAGTTTGTCCTTTGGGCTTTCACTTTGTTGAGATGCTCCATCAAGCCAAACCTTCAGACTTTAACTGAAGTGAATTACTCATTCACTGTTTCTTCTAACATGTAATTTTTTCCTTTTGGGGGAAAAAAAAAAGTGAAAAAGCAGAAAGCGATTTCCAACACTCAGGAAAAAAAAGTTACATATATTTAAAACATCTCCATAGGTGATGAATGCATGTTTTCTTCCCTGCAAGAGTTTAATAAGAATAAAAAAGTAAACACCTACAGAGCCAGGTCTGGCAATGCTATCATCTGAATTTACCTCATGGATAAGAGCTCAGTTTCTGAATGAAAACTCCAGTGTGGTTTATACACTGCATCCTTCATCTATCACCCAGTTTTTATTCAATTTTCTTTAGCACAAGGGAAAACTTTTGTCACTTCAGTTTTCTAGAAAGGCCTTGCCATTCTGAAAGGAGCCATGGATGGAGAAACACTCTAACATACCCCACTTTGTGCTCCCTGTGCATTTCCTGTATTGGAAATATCTGCTTCCTTAACTACTGGAAAAAGATCATGGGCTGAATGCATTGGCAAGGATCCTCAGGTGTCCAGAAGTACTTACTTACTTAAAGAAGATGTAGTCAATAAATACTAGAATTTTTTAGGTTGAAAAGACCTTTAAGACCATCAAGTCCAACCACTCCCCCAGCTCCATTGTCTCTTTATTCAGTTATTTCCTATAATCCTGCACAGAGTACAAGAACAGAACTTGTTGTAAACCTTGATATAGAGAAGAGCAATTTAAAATTAGATTTATATCCATCAGAAATGCAGGTACGTCATTCCTTGTTTCTTGTGTTTTTTACCTCATTCCTTGTTTCCTGTGTTTTATACCTCATTCCTTGTTTCTTGTCTTTTTTATTCTTTGTGAGAATAATTGTGGCCACACTAATATTTTGAGCTGATTTTGAGGAGAGCCTCTACCACCATGACAGAGCAAGAAACCTGTTCTGTAAAGCTCAGGCTACTTAGGATAAAACTACATCATCAAATGCTGTATTGTAGGGAAATGCTGAATGGATTAATTAGAGTTATTTTAGGTAACAGAAGCACTTTATGTGTCGAGCATAGAGTTCAGAAGACTAATATGCACATTCTCCTCCATCAGTCTGTTAACTTCCATAAACCCTGCTAGGTATTAAAATAGAAAAAAAATAGCAAATTAGTTCATGCTGAGATCTATGCTCTGAAGTAATGCTTGCAAAACCCAGCAGGTAGGCTGCAGCATGGCTATGACTTCATAAAGCATCCTGAAAACTTCTTGGAAGGTATTTTTCCATAAAGTATTCATAAAGCATCCTAAAAACTTCTTAGAAGGTATTTTTCCTCCTTCAGAGTCCTGCTGGTTAGCTGCTCAACTTCATTGGCTTCATCTGGTTTTCCTAAAGCATTATCTTAAGGACACTGAACATCTGAGATTATAAGGTATTTAGTTCCCCACATTGCAGTATTCTGTGACAGAGCTAAGGTGATTTATAGAGGGCTATGGAAAAAGTCTGGATGAATAACCATAAAAATCCCAGGGTTAGGGTGCTCATCTGTTACCATACTGGACCTTATTGTAATGCACTGAAGAACACAATTAATTCAAAAGCCTTTGACTGCTTTCCATGCACTAGAGGCTTGAGTCTATTAAACCTACATAAGTATTGGTCATTTATTAGGAATGAATTTTAAAATTGTACAAATCCATTTTTTATACAAATAGCAGAAGGCGCCAGACCAGATTAATGACTAAAGAATTGCCTGCCAAATTTCTTATTTAATTAAAACTTTGTCTTTTCGACTCTAAAAATGAGAATAAAACCACTAGAAGTGACTTAAAATCTGTTTTTCATATTATGTAAAAATAGTTGGGCTCTACTAATAATAAAGTTTTCTGGTTTTTGTGTGAATTACTTTAAGAAATGTGCAGTAGAATTTAAGACTCAAATTCCATCACAGAAAAAAATAATCCATTTAATGAGAAATAAATTATTATTAAAGTATTATTTTTACATCACATTAAAATAAATAATCATTTTATGTTTATTTGTTTAGGCCAGATCAGGCTTTCAGTGTTCCAGCAGCTCTTCCTGGATGTCTGAAAATGCAACACTGTCCTAATAATTTTAGGATCTAAAACCATGCAAATTTTGGGTTTGTTGATCATGGGAGGATCTCAACACCTGGTCTACTGACACCTGATGGGATGGACCTTTCTCAGAGGGGAAAAAGAGCTCTAGCACAGGAACCAGCAGGGCTCATTGACAGAGCTTTAAAGTAGCTTGGGAGGGGAAAGGGGACAAAGCCAGGCTGTCTTTGATGGGCAATGGGATGGTGCCAAAACTGGAGGAAATGAGCACTGATGGGATCCCTCAATCTGCTCCACGAGGTGCTGGCTGCAATGAACCTCACCTGAAATGTTTCTGAATCAGCACACTCAGCACAAGGAACAAACAAGAGGAGCTTGAGGCTTCAACATCCTTGGCATAAGTGAAACCTGCTGGGATGAGTCCAGTGGCTGTGGTGCCCTGATGGAAGGTTTCAAGTTCTTCAGGAGGGATAGGCAGAGGCAGAGAGGTGCCAGAGGGTGTGTAATGGAAGGGTTGGGATGTTTGGAGTGCATTGAGAGCCCCTGGGTAAGAACTAAAGGGCAAACAAACAATGTGGATGACTCTGTGGGAACAAAGCTCTATCGGCCACCCCGTCAGGCATAAGAACAGAGAAGAGAACAGCAATCTCCTCAGCATCTTCCTCAGCATCAGGAAAGCTGCCATCTTCCTCAGCAGCAGTAGAACTGCATCTTCTGGCCTCTCCTCCAGTTCCTTTCTAGTGAGTGGTCCAAATCCATATTCTCTTTTCCAATTCTCTTTTCCAATTCTTCTAATGAGGCCTTGACACAGTCCTGGCAGTCCCAGGCAACCCATTCCCAAGAAGATGGGTAATTGAGAGTGTAATTCATTCTTTGAAGTTCAGCTTACTTTGACAAGGAAAATAAAGTACCAGTAAGATTTCCTAATGGCAGGATCTCGTCTGCAGGACAGCTACAAAACTATTTCAAATTAAAAAGACAATTTCACAAATGCAGAACAGAAAAAGCAATATTCCTCACATTAAACCTGATTCCTGGTTGGTTTTGCCCTCTTCCCCTCCTAAAACATCCTGCCAATATTCACCTGGAGTACAGAAGTGCTTCCACAAATGATAGGCTGTTTTTCATCCTGGTGGATCTATACCAGGGTGTTTTTCAGTTCCAAGGAAAGCATCACCCAAGGGGAGCCAGCACATTACAGCTTAGGCATTCGAAGGTCGTGTCAACCATTTGATGTTAAATCTCTCTCCACAGCTCCCTGTAAGGTTTGTCTCACCTTGCCTGGGGTGAATACATTTTGTTGTTCAGTAAGACACAATACTAGAAGAGCTACAACCACAGCTCTTTAAGAGTGTCTCAGTAAAATCAGCCTAGCTGGAATGCTAATAACTTACACTACCACAAGGTAAAACTCTCCATTGTCTCAATGAGCTACTTAGGTAGCTGGTCTCAGCTTCCTCAAGAGCAGACACAGATTTACAATCAGGCTTAGACTTTCCTGAGAACAAGCTACCTCAGTCTCCAAATATCACAATGCAACAGGCTCTGTGAGCTTAACACCACATGAATTATTTTTTCAGAGCTGGTAGACAGTGAGCTGCTTAAAGTGATTAACAGTCATTTTCTACAAACTGGATTATTTTTATTATTTCATTCCAAAAGGCACAAAATGAGCTAAGGAAATGTACTGGGGGGAAGAAAAAAAGCAATTTCTCTATATTTCTTGTAAATTTTTATCTTTCCTGACAAGGTTTATTAACGTGTTGTTGGCTCAATGACCTTGATCACTGGGGTGAGAGGAGTAGCACTCTTGAGGCATTTTCCTTGTCTCAAAGTCACTGGTGCTCAACTGCAACATCAACTACTCATCCTCTACCTGTACTCACTGCCAAGCTTTGACAAGTATCTCCAAAGCTCCCTTTGGGCCTCAAATCCCAGACCTTTAGATTGACCCGTTGTAAATGTTTCCAAAATATCAGGTCTCAAGCCAGAAGCATTTTTAATGACCCTTTTGTATTCATTCCATTGGGGGAATCATTCTCTGCCACCTGTTTTTACCTTCCTACATCTTCTATGTTCTCATTTCAGTCATTCTGGTATATCACTCTTACATATCAGGGGAAAACATGCCAGCTGAGAGACATCATGACACCAACCACCCAAAACCCCGCTGCTCCTGACAGCCATATTTGATGTGGTGATTATCCCACTTCATTAGACCACCCTTCTCTCCATCACTTCTCTCCCCTGTTTTCAGGTGAATCATACAATCACTGAGCTTGGAAAGGGCCACTGAAGGTCTCTGCTGCAGTTCACATGAGGTTGCTCAAGGTTTTGTCCAGTTGAAAAACCTCAAAAACCTCCAAGGATGGAGCCAGCACAGTCTCTGTGCAATCTGTTCTGCTTTTTGCCTGTCCTATTTTCAAGCACCGTGCCTCTGAAAAAACCCAAAGCTGCTGCTTGCAGGATGCACAGAAATGGTAACAGAGCAGCAGTGGAAGAATTTAAAGGCAAAAGTAGTCAGGCATACAATTCCCAGGAATAAGCAGGGACTTTGTTGAAAATGAGGGACTTTGTTGAAAATAACTAGAGATGGAAAAAGAATTTCCTTCAATGCCTGTTTTTCCTGCCCTTTCTAACAATTTACATTTTCATGACACATTTTGTGTACAGAACAACAAGAAACACCCCTCTGAGTCACAGAAAGTCAAGGCATAGCTTTAATGGAACCCACCTCAACTATTTTAAAACACATTATATGGCTTCCTGTGTCTGCTTTCTCATTCATACACTGGAAAATGAATCAGCAATGATTTAACATGTAGGAATTTCACAACAAGATGCAACAAAACTTGCATGCTGGACCAGAAATATTTATTATATTAATTATACAACATCTCTGTGCTAGAAAAATATTTAGTCAGATGCTGCTGCTATTTATCTCAGTGACTTTTCTATCCAGGATAAACTCTGTGGATTACTGGGATTTGGCATAAATGTTACAGTAGTTAGTACCACAGATACAGAAGCATTAATGGTTTTTGCTATCACAGAAATACTTTTAAAGAAGTAAGTTAATAACTGATAAAAGAGTTAATGTTGTTTGGTAATGAGTCGTAGAAGAATTTCAGTTTTATTTAACTTAGAAATTCTGAATCTGACTTTTTGATGCTTTTAAAGTACACAGTCTATAAACTGTGTACTTTTGCAGTGGGAGGAAAGGAACTGGAGGCAATTTGAAAAGGAAGCTCAAAGAACCTTTCTATATACATGCCTTTAAAATTTTTATATATATATTTCTACCAAATATAGTAGCATATTATGATAAATATACATTTATCTCAAGCTGTTTACTTTCTGCAAGATTAACAGAGACAGCTTAGGTTTTGAAAACAACTAAATAACTGCTTGCTGTAAATTTCACATTAACTGTATATTTTCCTTTTTAATAAATATTTCTAAAAACCATTGCAGCCTTGACAAATGCAAAATTGAGTGTGACTGGAGAACTGTTTTGACTTGCCTGCTAAGAATGTCAATAGTTATGTGAAAGCATATCACATTTGGAAATAATGAGAAATATTCTAGACAGAGCTTGAACTAGACAACCTGAGAGAGCAGAATTAATTAATTAGTACCAGTTGATGTATAGTTTGTGTAGGGTAGCTCTAAGCTCTCAGTGCACTGCATCCCTAATTTTGTACAGTATATAAGATGTATAAACCTTCACTGAGAACATAGGCAAAAATGTGTGGATGTATTTTTATACACCAGACACAAAAATTCTGTTCATCACACAAAGGTCTGGTTTTAAAAGAATACTGGTTTCCTTTCCCCAGCCAAAAAAGTAATCTCTGCTCAGGCTCACACTTTCAAGGCCACCTGCATTCAGAAGAGCACAAAAACTGTGCCATGTACATAGATTTTAGGGAAACTTTTAAAAAAGGCTGGGAACATTTGCTGAACTCTAACCTTCATATCCTGAACTGAAGACTTCATGGCTTAGACACTTCTCTTTCTCTCCCTGAGTTTAGTGAATTCAGACTGAAGTTATCAAAGAAAGTTTTCCTAATAGAGAGATTTTAACTGCTGAAGCATTTCCCAAGGGGAGTAACAAAAGTCTGGTACTAAAGCTCCTGGAAACCAGCCATGATGAAATCCTGGCACACATAATTTAAGGAAGACTGCTACACCAGCTCTCGAGGGATCCCCAGGTGTTCTGTTAAATAACTGCACTCTGTGGATAGACAGCACACAATTTACTGGCATTAGCTGAGGGAAAGGGACTTCTCTTTTGGACAGAGATGAGAATTTGAGACCTCTGAAGAATCACAGAATATTCTGGGCTGGGAGGGACCCACAAGGATCTTTGAGTCCAACCCTGCAGTGAATGACCCATGTGGGGATTGATTCCAAAACCTTGGTGTTGTCAGCACCTGCTCTGACCAACAGAACTACTCTGGCATTATGTTAGAGGGATGTAAAAATCTGTCAGTTACCATAACAACATCTTGTGACGTTTTGGAGCTTCAAAGCTATCATTGCATCACAGTGAGGAAGAGAGCAGACATGTTTTTCTGCAAATTCTTTGCACACACACACCATATATATACATACACATTGTGTAATCTACATGGTCATACAGATTATATACAGACATAAAACTCAGCCAGAATCTGCTGAAAGCAATGGGGACTTGTTGCTATGGAATTCTTCATCCTGAAAAAATCCTTTTAAACCTCTTTGCTGAGCCAAATGATTTGTAAAGGTGCATCTGGGTTGGTGCTTTCAGCTGTACCAACTAGTGCACATAGGCTTGTGTCAGAAGAGAAAACAGGACAAATAACTTTTATCCCATTTTTGAAAAAAACCAAATCCTTGGCTGGCTAGAGTTTACACTAAAACTAGGAGGGAAAACTTGTTTTATAATTTGATTTCTGAATTGTTATGTTATTAACTATCATCTCAGCTTTCTCTCTCTGAAATGTGCATTGGATTAATTTTGGTAATCCTTGTTTGAAATGTAATTCAGATTTCTTTATAAAACAGGGAAGAGAAAAGGTCAGGGTCTAATTAATCCAAGTGACACCCAGCTTGTATCTATCTTTTCAAAAGTATCAGTGTTCCCGAAACAAGAAGAGAAAAAATATTTAATCCTAATGACATCCAAGGTTCAGCAATATTTTTCTGGACTGTGGTGCCTAACAGAGATAGATGATGTTATTTTACCTTCTAATGGAAAACTGCAGAAAGATAAAAGGTAATTGGGAAAATAAAATTCTTTTCAGGAAGCTATGAATTTAACTCTCTTTAAAGTACAGATAATTCTCTTACTAAGCCCTTAAGAGGAATGATCATGTTTTCTGCTACACTGACAATGAAAGGTAATCCAAGGAGATTATATTTTAGCAAATCATTAATTACATAGTTCAATATCTTAAACTGTATGGTAAACAGAGGAGATGAGCCAAACAACCCAAATCTGTCACTGCTTCGTTGCGTTAAGAAGCTGATGGGTTTCTTTACCCCAGAAGAGATTTATGTGGGTTTTTTCAGCAGTTTGTTGTGAAGCTGTGTATCTTAGATCAATAGCAAGCACACAAATTTAGGGGTATTCAATAGGTTTTCCCTCAATTCAAGTGCAGGAAACTGAATCTTCATGAAACATGCTTTTACAAGTGTAACAATTCAGTAATATAGAAAAAGGAACCATGGAATCACAGAATATCCTGAGTTGGAGTGACCCACTAATAGAAAAAAGTACTAAAAAGGAGACAGCAGAGTAAGAATAAATCAAAGGTGTGTTATATGTCTCAATGACTCTACTGAGATATTTGTGTTAAAATATAATGGGATGAAATTAAAAAAAAACAGAATTATTTTATATGTGTGATTGGAGGCCAGATGGGTGTGCAGAAACAAACCCAGGTAAGCTACCCTCCCTATTTTCTCAACCTGTGCAACTGTAGGGATCTAGTATTGGGATCATGGAGACAAGGTGGAAAGGCTGCCATGATCAGAGAATTGCAATGGAGAGATGCAGGCTCTGTAGGAAGGAGAGGATGCAAAGAGGGGAAATGGGCCTTGCCCTTCATGTGAGAAAACATTGAGGGTGCATGCAGCTG
The DNA here is from genome assembly GCA_025504685.1 of Leucosticte australis. Lineage (NCBI taxonomy): Eukaryota > Metazoa > Chordata > Aves > Passeriformes > Fringillidae > Leucosticte > Leucosticte australis. Next base: position 25,866,312 of record JANIJU010000012.1, on the reverse strand, counting down.
TGCCAGAGGATGGATGAGGAGACAGGTGAGAGTTTATGGGTTAGAGGAGAAAGGTAAATTCTGCTCCAGGCTGCCTGACTGGAAAGCACAAGTGGATGAGGACTTCTATAGACAGATAGGAGCAGCTCTGGTCCTCATGGGGTTCTTCAACCACCCTGATATCCACTGGAGAGACAGCACAGCAGGGCATGAGCAATCCAGAAGATTCCTGGGGACCATCAAGGAGAATTTCCTCACCCAAATGGTAGAGTAGACAACATGGAGGGATACTTTGTGGCACCTGATACACACCAACAATGAGGACCTTCTTGTGAAGGTCAAAGGTGTTATTAGCTTCAGTGGCCCTGAGATTGTAAAGTGAAGAATAATTAAGAAGAGAAAGAAGCCTCCCTACAGGTTGTAGAGCTACTGGGTAAGACATTAGGAGTGTTGATCTATCAGTAATGATGTTTTCTTGCTTTGATTGCTTTGTTTATCCTACCAATTCCTTGGCAAGTGAATGACATGGTGGTGGCTAACACAAGTCTATCTTGCACATTCCCATTTTCTTGCCAGATCCAAGAGCAGAAAGAGAACGAGCCCAGGATCTGGATGGAAGGAGGAGAAACAGTTCACCACAGATAAAGGGATGAAGACCTACAGATAAAGGGATGAAGAAGATGTTGGCAAACCTTTATTGAGAATGAAGGCAGGTTTGTCAAGGTGAGCCTGGGAGTGCCACCATAAACTTACACACACAGGGACAGTGAAAAGTAAGAGAGAAATTTAAAATACCCTTCAAAAATCTCTTGATGTTTGGCAGCCAATAATTTTTCAGCACTTTGGCTGGAAATAGTGCTTTGCCTCCTCCCAGTCTTCTGCACATTGTCTGTACTTATGTCTCCATGTCACTGAAATGCAACAGCCAGGGACCTCTCAAAACCTTTCATTAAATGTACAAATGTGGTTATATTTTTAAAGGAAAAAGTAGTTTAAATATGGCAGGTTTTGAGCTATAGAGATTTTCTCTGCAGCATAGAAAAGGTGGATAAGGGAAAGTATAAGCAAAACACAAAAATGGAGGAATACATCTTTGATGCCTTTAATCCTTCAAATTGATAATGATAATCCAGTACCAGAAACAAAAGAAAGTACTAGGAAAATCCCAAGACATTAGATATGCAGTGCAAACAGACTAGTCTGACCTCTTTATAAAACACAAGAAATAAGTCTACATTCCTAAATTAGCTACAACACTGCCTAATTCCAGTAAGCCATGGGTGAATTTTAATTTACAGCATGCCTAAATATGACTGAGAATACTTGGAAAGCCCTAATGTTTCAGATATTTTTCACCTTCCTTTTTTGAAAGCCAAACTCTAAAGTTTATGGAGACGATGAAAGCTTGCAAAAATCCCAAGTTTAAAAATAAGCATTTTTAAATTTCTAGTTTTTCACAATTAATTGATGCTTTCAAGATCTGAATAATTTATAATGATAGCAATCAAAAGCAGCTGGAGTGAGGTTTTGTGATTAGGAAGATAGTGGTATATCGATGGTGTTGTACATTTGTTTATGGCATTTTTTTTGTAGTAGTCAGGGCCACCCAGAAATTTCATCTGAGAACCAATTCTTCCCAGAGAAACTGAGGCTGCTCCTTTCCCAGAAGTGCTCAAGGCCAGGTTTGGATGGGGCTTGCTCTAGTAGAAAGTTTATATAGGCTTTGATGCAGCAGGATAATCTGTGAGTTCTAACTCCATCCAGCACAAGTAGTTTATACCCTGAGGTGGATGTCTGGTTCTGCTTGAATCTCTAGAAATTTGCTTTGGAAATATCCACTCTTTCCTGTGCTCTTGGATACAGCTCAAGTCACATCACCCAATTATCCATAGCATTCTCTTTTCTCTTCCTGTTGTGACTATTTCAGGTTTAACTTCAGGGAGCAAAAAAGCAACCCGAGGTCAACAGCAGACCCTGGACACAAACGAGCAGATGACCACTGAAAAAGGTGTAGGTATGGCTATTAGACAGGAATTTGGCTCTTGGTTGCTTTTCTAAAGGATTTCAGGGAGGACATGACAGGCTGAACTGGACAAGAACCCCACCAGATAATGGTTCTCTGCACACTCTGGTTTAAATTGGAGGCGCAGTGTCATCTGTTGCCAAGCTTATTTTGAGGACTCACTGAGTTGCCTCAGGCCCTTTTCTCCTTTTAAGAATATATTGTTCTCTAATCAGTTTTTTCTGCATTTGAACCACTGAACAGATGCACAGACTGTCCTGGCTCCAGATCTTATCATTAATTGTCCCTCTCCCATAAAGAGAGGACAAGCACCTTATTTCAGCTTGCATTAGTGACCATGCCACAGTCATTACTTGTCCCAGTTTGTCAGCAATCCAGATGATTCCCTTCTGACTTGCTACTCTTCCCATTTAGGTTTGGATAAGTTTCCTTCACTTTTCTGTTCAAAATGAATTATGCTGAGAGTAGTGTGTGTATATATATATATATAAATATATATGTTAACAAAATATTGTATACGGGAATTAGAGGTAAGCCTTCTGCCAAATTCTGGCTATAATTCTTCAGTTCTGCACAGTAGATGATATTTAGTCTCCAGCCACTTAATATACTGCCTGATTTACTTTTGTTCACTGTTTTGGATAAGGGAAAAAGCACCTTAAATGGAAGGTGGAGAGAGAAAGCAATTCCAAATGTATAGCTTTAAAAATGTACTGTTCAGCCTTCAGTGTGTCAGTTGCAATAGAAAAGAATTAGCAGTTTTAGCTCTTGCAGGTGTGTTTTCATGTGGTTTCATGTATTCTATAAGGTGGCAACACAGGACATGAAAGTTGGAGATGAGGGTAGGATGAGAATCCTACAGTTCATACAAATGCAAGGGTTGTTAAAATCCCACCTCTACACTGTCAATGAAAGATGCCAATGATGAGCAGCACTGCCATGTACTGGTCTAGAAAAAAATATTTAGACCTTATTTCTGTGTGGAAGAAGTAATAATTTATAAATTCACCCTATGATAAGCAGAAAATAAGCCATCTAGTCAACTCGTATTCCTTTAACTGGGCCATGTGGTCCTTAGAAAAATCACTTTTCTGCACAATATTAAAAAAATAATAATTAGAATGGTAGTGCTAATACTTTGTCTTTGAGTCATTATGTGATCACTCTCCAAAAGGAAAGAACCCTCTGTCAGAGAAGGGAGCATCAAGGGACATCCAAGAGGGCTATGGTTCCATTTTAGATGCTTTTAGCCACAAATATTTAAATTTGGTACCCAATGGGTAAGTAAAGGGCTGATGCAGCTCTTGCACTGGGAGGGAGAGGACAAATTAACAGTGATGGAGAAGGTTTGACCATTTATTCCTTCTTGCATGGACACATACATAGAATTAGAAGTTTCCCTATTTCAACACTTTTAACATGAATATTTCTGTTTATAATCCTAAAAGAGAACACCAGATGAATTTTTAAAAAGTCGAATCTGGATCTAAACTTTCTGTCTCAGACATATTACTAGATTAACAAGTTCACATTTTAAAATTTCCCTATAAAACCTCTTGGGCTGATCTATATAAAGTAAAGTGACCCAAACAGGTCTGAAAGCACTGATATATTGCACCACAGCTTGATATATTCTTATTAAAAAGCAGCTACGGATTGCTCAAAGGAAAATTTATATTTCAAGCAGTGGAATAGAGAGACATCATAAAGTTTTTAATATAATTACTGGATGCCTTGTGATTTGGAGTTCTTTAAAGCTACAATAAAAATGGCATTTAAAAATAAATCACTATTCAAATGTCTGTCAATTTCCATAATCTTTAATAAAGCCAAAGGAAAGAATAATTTATCCAAAAATTTAGAAGCAGAATAGATAATAGAATATCTCTTTCAAGTGCATGAGGGCCTCAGCTATTAAAACCAGCATCTACATTGGGACCTTCATGCAGGTCTTAAAACCTTTGCTGGTTTTAGTTTTATTTCTGAATTCAAAGTCAGCCACAAAGGCCCCAGTAATATAAATTGTACAGGCACATCGAAACTGAAAATTATGAATATTCTTGTAACTTTAATGGGGCCACCAGTAAACTGAATGATAATCAAAAATAACTATCCATTAGTCCAACTTCAGATTAAAAGCACTATCTCAGCTTTGGAGACATAAAAACCTTTAGAGACTTTTGGTCTTGAGCCTTTTCTTTCTTAACAGAGTTCAAAATTTATTCCAATAACATCCAGTTCTCATTTTTAGTGGATTCTACCCAAAACACAGCAATAAACAAAAGCTAAATTTTTCAGAAGTGTACATCCATAATATAAATTATCACAAAGTTGCCTATGACACTGATCTCATATCTTGCAGACATAGTGATCTTGAGAAAATTAATCTGATTTGCCTCACAATTTCACAATCCTGCTAGTCTAATCTAATTCCAGGTTTGGTTTTTTCAATATTTATATCTATTATTTTATAAACATATGTTGCTGAGCCACATTTGGGGATGCAGTAAATTATTTATGTTTAGAACAAGATTGATCTCTCTGCTGTAGCATCCTGATCTATTTTTGGGATTGCATCAGTCTCATGACCACTGCATGTTTTTGTCTCAGGATTTTTCTCAAAGGAAATGACAACATTCAGAGATATTGAACTGGTTTAGGAATATTTCTCTTCACCATTACATTGTGGGGATTGTATATATTGAAAGCTATTTCTTAAATTTAATTTACATAGAAAATGTAGACCTTTGAAGAATGTCTGAGTGTGATTTTAAGAACATAAATATACTTAAGTTCATCTCAGACTGAGAAAGTTCTGGCCAATAAATTTCAAGGAATTCTTCATGATCCAAGAAGCAGCTGAAGTTTTACAAAGTATCTGCAATATTTGTAAAGGAAGTCAGGATACCATGATTGTGTGTACAGGCACACAGCCCTTAAGTCATGTTCATAGCCCTCCTTTAAGGCCCATTCCAGCAGGTCCATATCTGCATTGACCCAGGTACCCTGAGCTGGAGCAGCTCAGCAGGTGGGGTCTCAGCTGAGGGGGCAGAGGAGCAGAACCCCCCTCCCCAGCTGCCCTTGCTGAGCTCACATTGCCAGCTCGTGTCCAGTTTTTCTCCTCCAGCATCGGCAAGTGCTTCACCTTAGAGCAATGGCTTAATTGATTAATTTACTAGAGAACTAAACAAGAAGAATCAGAGCCTTTTGCCATTTCATGGTGTATTTCCCAGGTATTGAAGTGTTGGAGGAGCTGGTGGAAGCTCTACCCTCTCAGGCTGCTCAGGTTATTTAGTACAAGCAGCTGCAGTTTCCTTTCCTTAGACTTTTGGTGTTTCTGTGCCACTGGTGTCATGATATCAGCCTAACCATCCTCACTACATCCCTTGGACAAATCTGCTCTCAGTCTGTACTTTAAGAATTAATGTTAGCTCTAACAAGAGACCAAATCCAACATGGACAGCTTCCAGGAAAGCTATTTCCTGTTTCCATACAGAGGACATTATTTACAGCTCCCACATGTAATACACAATTAGAGCAGTAAATCTATTTATTCACAGAAAGAATCATGACTGCCAAGTAAATAGGAAAACTTAGAGGCAAGTATTATAAAAGCATTACTTTTGCTTGGAACATTATTAGCTATTAACAAACCTGTTCTAACAAACTGAAAAATGTCCAGAGGCTTAAGTGCTAAATCTGCATAAAAACCAACTGATTTTTAGCCTGTTTGAGTTCCTTTCTGATTTAATTGTATGGCACTTTGAAAGGATAGGAGGTGTATAGCTGCCTTTTGTTAACACCACATTTGGGTTCCAGATGAAACTGCTTCCTTTCTTCCTCTCACTTAGTTTGCAACTTTGTCCAGTCTTTTCTTAGAAACAAAATCATGGAATGTTTGAGAATGGAAGAAACCTTTTTTGGAGATCATTCAGTTCAATGTCTTCCATTAAGCAACTTGCTCAGGGCCTTGGCCTGAAAAAAAATTGAAGGAAATTTGACCTACAAAATCACTGGAATTATTCTATATGGTCCCCCTCCTCCCCCTTCCCTTTTGGGGGAAGATACTGAAAACAAGAGATGGGAAATAATGTGAAGTCTATCCATAGTTCAGCACATGTTATTTTGCTCTTAAAAAAATCCATCATAACCACAGTTGGCAAAAAAGTCTCTACAGAACTCAATTTCCTTTGCTTTTTTTAAAGTCTTTTTAGGAGTGAATAAACAAGCTAAGCTATATAAAGCTAAACTGCTAACACACCTGAACTTTGTCCTCCCTCTTAGTAAGACTGAAATGTGTACAAAGGGCTCTTTCAAACCTATCTGTCTGCAACTACCATGTCCCAGGTTTTCCACTGCAGTTTGCAGGCCAGCCAACAAATAAAAAATGTACTGTCCAAGCCAATAAATTATTCTGCTCACTCTAGAGCAACGTGTTTGTTTGTTCTTGTTCAAAAGAAAGACATTTCATGCAATAATTCAGGAGCAGATCAATGCTGTCCATAGAGGAGAGGTCCCTGAGCACAGGGAATCAAGTGTTTCAGGTTTTTTCTTGGTGACTGAGAAAGGGTAATAATGCCTTTGTTATCAAATACAGTGTTCTTAACAGTCCAGATTTATTCTATATCGTATTTATATGTTATTTCAGAGAGAAACAGCGAGACAATTGAATGATTTTTTTCAATATCTATAATTTCTTACCTTTCCTATTCCCCCTTCCCTTTTAATTACCATAGTTTGTGCCTTATCTCAGAACATCTTAAAAAACAAGTCTGAAGATTAGGTCTCATAAAGTTGATTTTGCATCACATAACACACAGTCCATTCCTTATGTTTCATAATCTTTTTTTCTCCAAGCATTTCTGGCTGTTTTTGCTTAATTTTAACTTTAACCATCTGAGATCCCATAATGACTTTTTTTTTTTAACACTTCAGAATTGAAATAAACAATGGTTTTAATTGAATGGTATCAAGTTTGAAATAAAATAAGACCAAACCAGCTCTCATCTTATTGTTTGGATGGCTTTGACTTTTCAGTTTAGTTAAAAAATAAAGGTAAATCATACTCAGAAGGAGAGGAAATTCTGTGTTTTGATGGTGAATATCCACAAATGTTTGGTATGCATTTTTTACAAGCAACCAATCTCTCTAGACTTCAGAGGTTGCAAACATCATGTGTGACACAAAACCTATTAATTAGCCATTAACTCCTAGTGTAAAGATAATGTGCTTCTCCCTTGTAAACTTCTGAAGAAAATTAAAATGCAACTGTGCAAATAACAGCAAATTCTCAGGATTACAGCTATTTATTTCCTCAGTTACATAAATTAATGATTCTTAAAAAACTCTGGCAATTATACCATGTTCCAAGGGGATGTCAGCAAAACCCCCTTGTGACTGGAGATGTGCTGCAGGTTCTTTGAGGTGCCATTGTCAGCACCAAAATGGCAAGCATCACTACAGAGCACAATTTAAATCCAACAGAAAAACACAATTAAAAAATCAAATGGTTAATCTGATTCTATAGACGTCCAGAGGAACGGATGTAACTAAACTTGGCTGAAAGAAAAGGAGATATGAAATTAACTAGGGAGAGATCTCAAAAAAATCCTCATGCTGCATCCTTGTCCCAAAGCAGGACTTGTATATAGAATGCAGTGAATATTTTTTTTGTCCCTATTTAATACAAAAAAAGATCAAAGATACTATCAAAAATTTTTTAAGTAGTAAAAAGGCCTAATCAATAAAAACTGCCACCCTGGTATAGCACATAATTTTTCATCTATTTAATAATTCAGTGCTATAATATATAAAAAACCAAGTAGAAAACTCAATTTTAAAACAAATATAATGACAAAACCACTAAAATATTAATTTACCCAGGAGTTTTCTGGGGGTTTGAGCACAATCTTATCAAAACCTGAACAGAATGCCAGTTCCAAAAATCTTGCATAACAATGGACACCACTTCTGTAAAGATTTGTTTATATAGCTCTAATGGCATGGGCTTGCCTAAACTTGGATCAAATATCCACTTCAGAGATATGTGAATTGTTAGGGTGCAAAGTTGAAATCTTGAGAATTCTACAGGCACTAGTTGCTGTTTTTATTACAAATTTATCAGCTCTCTCTGCTTCCCCCACTGCAGCCTGCTCCATTCACCTAAAATGTTTCGTGGCAGAGCCACCATGCCACTCATTCTGTTTACGCTGTGACCAGACTGTCAATGCACACTAAAAGTGGCTGCTTTCCAAATCTGAAGCATATATAAATCTAAGGAAAAGCCTCATAAACAATGTCTTCTGTGTGTCCCATCACCCAGCCCTCCCCAGAGCACTGGATTGACTGCTACATCCTGAGCTCAGCCTATTGATCTGGAGTGCTAGCAGAAAGGTGGGTCATTTTCCTGCTGCCCTGATGCTTCCTCAAATCTTATTTAAACACAAGCACTGACCTGCAGATTCGCATGCAATCAGTAATTTCTATGACCATGGGTGCTCAATTATATATAATTACATAATTCCAAACTGTTAGGGAGGTTTGTTCATTCTTTCTTTTTTTTCCTCCATCCCCATCTTCTTTTCCCTCCTTCCCCCTTGTTCCTGAGTGTGATATTGATAAAATAAACAGCAAATAAGTTTCAGAAAATAGTGAAATTGTTTCTTCTGTCAGGTATTTAGACCAGAAAACTCACACAAGTGGCTGTCTCCCAGGGAAAGGATGACTTTGCAAATTAACCCTACTCGTGCAATATTTTTAATCTCTTCTCTTTGCCTGCCACAGAGGAAGCAGAATTACAAGACTATGTTGCAGTAAAATTTCTTTCAATTAAGAAAGAGTGAAATTTGACTTCTGTAGTATTCAAGTCTATCACTTGGATCCCTAAGAAAGAGAACTTTTACCCTTACAAGTCATTAGTCAATCAGCAGAAAGATACAGAATCAATGCATTAGGAGCTCAATTCTCCATCCATTTAAATCATCTGGACTAGCAGCTTCTAACACATCCCAGTGAATTCCTGCTGTAGAGCCGTGGAGTATGCAAGAAAAAATCAAGAGGTTCCAATCAAACAAATACTGAAATTTCTATATAATTTCCCATGTTTTGCTTGCACATAGATTTGTTGCAGAAGAAGACAAGTGGAGCAATGTTCTGTCCTTAGCAAGATGCTCTAGTGTGGCATTCACATTCTCTGAAAAAATCTGTTCCCCCAGGATTTTTCTCCTGGGAAGCTGAGAGGCCTCAGAGAAAAAGGAAAACAATTTTAATCTCATTTGCTTCTCCTGTGTTGTGCTTGTCTGGAATGTGTTTGGAGATTGTTTACCCACAGGTGATTGTTCCATTGCATTCTGCTGGGAGTTGTTTTCATTCTTTGGCCAATCAGGGCCAAGCTGTGTCGGGACTCTGCAAAACTCACGAGTTTTCATTATTATCTTTTTAGCATTTTGTTGAGTATCTTTTCTGTATACTATAGTTTAGTGTAGTATTCTTTAATATCATATAGTATTATAAAGTAATAAATTAGCCCTCTGAGAGCATGGAGTCAGATTCATCATTCCTGCCTTCCTTGGGGCATTCCCTGCAATCAATACTCTAGATGGGCATGCTGAGTAGAGGGGGTGGGCAACATCCTGAAAAGGTCCCTTCTCACCTCACACTTACTGTGGCTCATGAATGTACATCCTGTACATTCCCTGTACATCACCGAGGGAATCAGAGATCAGTGGGACAGAAATGCTGAAAATATTGATAAACCAACTCCAAAAGCAAGGGTTCTAGCAGATGGATGATTATTACCAATACACACAGCCAAGGGCTGGCTCTTGCTGAGCAGTTACCTGCTTAAACAATGGGTGATAACAGGTTGTCTTCCTGCCTTGCTCTGCAAAAGGGGGTGATGTTATTGGCCAGTCAGCACACTTTGCATCTTGCTGGTTTTATTCCTTGAAGAGGACTTCCTGAATCCCATCTGTGCAGTTTGATCTCTTGCAGGTACTTATTATTTACACATTTGTGGCTGGATGTGTGTGGATCATCAAGCCCTTGATGATATAAATGTTTGCAAACCACGATGCACTGTTGTTGTTAAACCGCATTCTTGGGTTTTGCTTTGTTATGTTTGGGGTTTTTTCCCCCCTGTAGGAAAATGATTAGTTCCTTTGTACTCTGCATGATTTGAGCAAACAGCCTGTAAATCTTTGAGGTTGCATATGCAAACAATGAAGGCCCAGGCTTTGCTTCCATTACTATATCCAAAGGCGTATCGTTAACTGGGTATTAAATGTGTTAAAATTTATAGCCTACAGTATTCAAGTACAAGTAGAAATCAATTATTGTTTCCTATTAAAGTAGGAGTTATGGGCTATTAAACAATGTCTCAAATGGACCAAGGTTATTACTGGGGAAAAAAAATTAATGGGAAACATTCTAACTCAATACACTCATGAGCTCTCACAGCAAGGCCCTTAATCGTTAGTGCTTCAAAATGATGGAGCATTACTGATCAATACAGAGGTAAGAATGGCCATCAGGTTTTATCAGACCTCTGTGTCATGAAAACTAATGAACTTTATGGAAAAGTGACACGTGTGCTTGCAGACAAGTGAAAATAAATGAATTTGCTGCACAATTATGTGCAACTAAGTGGCAAGGCCCTGACGATGTGATGCTTTCATGGCACAGCTCAGGACAATGCACTTCATATGGGTTTCTAGTGCTCTCCAAACACTGATGGAGCTTTCTGAGAAAAAGCAGAATTTAAAAATGAAGATAGTTGTTTAGCCCATTTTCAAATCTCTAGCCAGTCTTTCAGATGACAGCTAATTTAAACAAACCTTTCTGTTAAGATTGTGAGACTTGGCAATAAAAGCATTGCTAAGATTCAAATATAATAAATACACTACACTTACTTTAGTCACTAAACAGATTTTTTAAAAATAAGATTAGGTTTGTCAATTAAAGTATACCAATGCTGCAATTATTCTTTTAGTTTTGATCCAAATCCCACTAGAGGCAATTGAAAATCTCCCAATGCCTTAGATGGAACAGGATCAGGCTCTTCTGTTTCTAAATTTACTTTTGCTTGGGAAAGAGCACTGATGTCTATTAAGTGGTGGGAAAATTAGTAAGTACTGCCTAATTTTAATATATAAAACCTTTATCTATGTAAAACACTGCATAATACATTTTATTAATGGGTAATTGCAAGGAAATAAGAAAAAGCCAAAATTTCCTTGCAAAATGACAAATTGAACCATATTCAAAGATGTCTTTATTTATACATTAAGTGCTGTCTGTATTAGATGTGTTGTTGAGAGATTTCACTCTACTGTGTAGTTAAACACTTCTTTTACATGCTTCCCATGAATCACTGGAAGATGGAATTCAGAAAGCCACATCATCTTTGAGTTCAAAAGTAAACAAAAACATTGTGTTGTTTTAGTGAGGAAAGGAGAAGAAATTAGAAAAAAAAAGTAATTAACTGAATAAAGATGAGATAGTCCTCTTTTAACCTGTAACCCCCAATATTCCAATACTGGTAAAAGGTAACCTTGGAAAGACTGAAGTTATCAGAAAATTCTTTATCCCAAAGTTCAATTTTTAACTTAAAGGAGGGATAAATGAGGATGCAGAAAGCCCATCCCCATCACCCTACTAAAACAGGGTGGGCTAGATGGACTCTCAGGGCACTGACACTTCTCCTTTTTCACTCCTTCTGTCTCCTTTCCCCAAAATCTTCTATCCCAAATGATGTCCTCTAAAGGACTCTTCCATTGCAGATGGGCACTGCAAAGACACTGTGAAATGACTTCCTCACTTTTAGCAGGTCTCTAATATTTTTGAATTAGATGCTCATATAATTATATATGCTTGTATAGTTATGCAATTTTATGAGTACATAATTGTAGCGTAATTGTCCACTCTTTTAAGATTTCTCCTTACTCAAGAGAAAAGGGAGTTGGGAAACTAGATTTTCAGAGCAATTTAAAGAAATTAGATGTTAACTCCTTCAAATCAAATAAATGGTGCTTGACAGGAGACCTGTGGGATTTTTCAGTCACACACTCCACATATATACTTATATGGGAGTTTCCAAAACTCCCATTCCAAAAACACAGGTCAAGTACTTAAAAATTATTTTCCCTTTTTGGTTGCAAAGATTATGAGAGACAAGAAGGAAACACTGGTGCTTCATGATGTGGAAAAATTAGAAGTACACTGACTGTTTTTTCTACAGGGATGGCAAGGATTCTGTCTCATATGTTCAGCAAGAAAGGAAAGTTAAATCCATTTGGTAGTGAAATAATTCTGAACAAAATAATTCCGTCAATCCTGTTAAATATTCCAGGCTGAACGAGTCCTCCCCATATTATTTTGAGGTCTCTGCAGGCTGAGCAGTTCAATGCCAAACGTGCAGTGCAGCCCAGTCTTCCTTCCTCACCAATTTCCACTTCTGAAGAATGAAATGAGCTCTCATGCAGATCTCTTTTATTTGATTTTTCCCACTTAGGGAGCTTCATCCTGCTGGCACTAATTACTCCTGTCACTGGGTTCTCTAAGCCACTGACAGATTCTAGCACCAAGTGCAATCCTACTCAGGACAGGCTGGGAAAGGAACTTCCTTTCTTTAGAGTGAGGGAGCTGTCCCTTTCCAAAAACAGAAGATTGATCAAGCAAAACATTCAAAGAACAGGTGTCTGAAGATTCTCCTTTACTCTTCCTTTTTTGAAATGTCTCTGTAATATGCAGATAAAACATCAATCCCCCTGCAGAAACCTAGGAAGATAACCTGCAAGCATCCTTCTTTTTTTAAAAAAATATAAAATGTCAAGAGACATTAGAAATCACTGTGGAATCCCCATGTTTTTAGATACTGATTATTCAACAGAACAAGGATCTAAGCAACATGAGCTAATGGCTCAATCAGACTTGCTTCTAGCAGGGGATTTGACCACTAGAGCTACCAGACTAAACTGGCCTGTGATTTTATGATTCTGCATTTAAAGGGTGTAATTTGGTGACAGCTTGATTTGCTTATTGTAGCCCTTCAGGCCTAGGGAAAGCACTGAGAGTTTGGGAGCATCTTGATTTTCGGGAGGGGACCATGAGTGGGAGGAACGTGCCCCACCTCTGGCTGACAGCAGACTTTGAGAGTTCCTGAGGAAGACAAGGAGAGTCTCAGTTGATTTCAGAGGAAAATTTAATCTGATTTAGGCAATCAAGGGAAATGTTTAAAGAAAAAAGGAGCGAAACTTTGTTGCTTTCTCTACCTTCCCGCTGCCTTGCAATAAAAATATCTTAGTATTTGATGCTTTGTGTCATGCGAGGGAGTTCCATGGAGGTGTCTGAACAAAAGTAAATATACTCAGAAGAGGCTGACTTTATTGTTTCATGCTGTATTTGAGTGGTTTTGTTCACTCAGGGTCTGTCTGTGGCAGTCACACAGAGAACAGCTGTGATTCCATTTGTTCTGTGAAGAGAACTATTGCTTTGTCAGGGATCCTAGGAATATATCAGGAATATAGGAACCAAACAGGATGGTTTGGGTTGGAAGAGACCTTAAAGCTCATCCAGGTCCATCCCCTGCCATGGGCAGGACACTTTCCACTAGTCCAGGTTGCTCCAAACCCCATCCCACCTGGCCTTGGACACTTCCAGGGGTGGTGCATCCACAACCTCCAGGGCACCAGGGGATGACCTTGCAGTTATTCTCCTGTTATTAAAAAAAGTAACTAAGTGACCATCAGTTAAGCTCTGTTGAGAGCAGCAATTAAAGCAGGGGAGTTAAATTTGTCCAGTTTGGGGAAACACTCATTTACAAACCCACACACCCACTATACATATGCTGGCCCTGGATGCATGCCAGGCTGAAACCACCTGGGATCAAATACCCCAAACCCCAATCCATTTTATATCCAACACAGACCAGACCATCAGATCTCACAGAGCTCTCATAGTGCAGGGAAATCATGCTCCTTTCTACCAGCTGAGTTTATTTCTTAGTAAAAAATGCAAGATGCAAAGTGCAAGAATATTGCAAAGTGCATAAAGAGATCAGACAGGGATTACAGAAAAAAGATAGGAATTGCATACTGGTATACAAGAATCTGCTCATGTCCTATCCTTATCTGACCTCATTTAATCTCAAGTTAAGTAAATAATCCTACGCTGTATTATATTTTGAAATCACCCTGCATAATACTTAAAGTTTTCTTGCCTAAAAGTGCTGCTGTTCTGGCAGAATATTTCCAAAACAATAGTCCAAAATTTCCAAAGTGATAGTTTTAGTCAAGTCTAATCTGTCTTTTAATGTCCAAGGCCTTCACTGTCCAAGTGCCTTGAGAATGTCCAATAGCATGCTCTAATCTTGATAACCTGCTAATTAGGTGCCACCAACATCTGGTGTCCATGTACATCTCGTCCTTGCTAGGAGGAACTGGTGTTTTCACACACATAAACTCTCACTCAACGTGTCTTCATGCCAGTTTTAATATTTGTGACTCAAATCTTAACTGAGGGAAGCTGTGCAGGCATGTGCAGAATTGTTTTGTGCCAGTCAGGTACAGAGCTACCACACCAACAAGCTGATTTATGGTGCAGAGCACATAGAGGAAAAGAAGTGTGAACAACACAGATAGAACATTTTACAGCTATTAACAGGGTGCATTTACACAGATGAGTGAAGACTGTGGCATGTTCCTCCTGACTTAAGATTCCTATCCTATGATAAAAGACTTCCAATCTTTAAGAGGCAGTAATCTGAATTTCATCTATTTTAATGCTGAATATTTAGTTTGATTTTAAACTCTTGAAATGAATGCATTTTTAACAATCACTAAAAGTCATTGAGGGTAACACACAGCACTGACTCCTTACAGGAAAAAGGCCAATTTCATGTTTTTATGAGACATGAAATTCAAGGTGATCTGATCAGAAACTGTTTTGGGTTTTGCCTGCTGTGGATCTGAATTGTGATTCATAGAATAATTCATTGGTTAGAAATGTGCAGATTTATAATCCATATATCCTGACTTACACAGCAATTGCAAGAGCAGAATTTCAACTCTTGAAGCCATGTTTTCTAGATCTCTGCTCCTCCAGCAGAGCTGTGAGTGGGTATAGAATGTCTGCATCCTGGCCATGCCCCTCCCAGCTACTGCAGAAATTAACCCTGTTCTGGCCAGAAACAGGACACAAAGAATTGTTTAAAATTATCCATTACTATAAAATAAACTGGAAAATGCAATTTTATGAAAATAGCACGATGCTCCTATAATGTGATGGTGAAATGTGACAATTTTTTGGTTAGGGTTGGTTTTTTTCCAGCGATAAATGAGATTTTCACAATGTTTTCTCAGAACAAAATCTAGAGCTCAGATTGCTTGTTTTTCAGAGCCCATTATAGCAGGATATCCATATATTCTTTCATTTCAAGATGCATTTCACCAGTTCTTGGACCTATTTAAATGAGGGTGATATTGCCTGTGTGATTCTGTACAAAACAAACATAGAGAACAAGGGGAAAACTGCATCAAATAACACACTCAGATCAAAATGGGAACATGTGCATGGAGCTTTTCTATGTTTTCAATTTCTTTTTAGCCTGCTTCAGGAGCACAAAGATGGAAAACAAGTTATTCTTGCATGTTTAAAGCCAGAATTTAGATTTAACTGAAGTCTTTTGATATCTGGAATGAGAAAGGAGCAAGGCAAATGGTGAAATATTAGGTTGTGACACAGCATTTAAAAACAAACAATGTGAACTTCATGAAAAAAATAAAAGCTTCCCCAGAGCCAATATTAATATCAGTTTTATGGCTGAAAAAGAAAGACCCTGTTTTGTATCTTTTCAGAAAATTATTCTAAGTCTTCAAGACATATATTCACCCATCTCAGTCAGTTTCTGCATAGTCCTGTGTGGCTGTAAGCTCATTTCTGCACCATGGACCAAAGTAAAAAACATTTCTATTATCTTAAAGTAAGTGTAGAATATTTATTAGATTTGAATATTACCAATGCTTTTATTACTGAGCCTCAAACTTTTAACAGAAAATTTAATTTAAGTCAGCTTTCATCTGAACAGTCTTGGGTTTGAAAATGTTGTAAATATTCACTCTAAAATAAATACTTTGCTATCTAGAAAGAGTTCACATAAGAGTTGCTTATTTTTCTTTAAAACAAAGCAAACCTCACCACCAAAGTACTGCTTCAGGCTGTGGATTAATCCTCCTGACCCACACAAAAAATATAACGTTGAGTGCCCAACAATTCCCAATGGCTGATGGAGGAGGCGTTCTGACAACTCAAGGACAAATTTCTTAAGGGACTTTGTAGGAAGGCACAGTGACAGGACAAAGGGGAATGGCTTTAGGGTGAGGGATGGCAGGGTTGGATGGGATATTGGGAAGGAATTGTTCCCTGTGAGGGTGGGCAGGCCCTGGCACAGGGTGCCCAGAGAAGCTGTGGCTGCCCCTGGATCCCTGGAAGTGCCCAAGGCCAGGCTGGATGGGGCTTGGAGCAACCTGGGCTGGTGGAAGGTGTCCCTGCCCATGGCAGGGGTGGCACTGGATGGGCTTTGAGGTCCCTCCCCACCCAAAAGGGTCTGGCACTCCACGATTCCATGATGAATAAGTGTAAAAATGCCACTTGGGACTAGATTGTGTGTATTTTTCATTGGTTTAAATAAGAAATATTTCCCTAGGTGTGCGACCTGCTGTTGGCTGATCTGGGTATCAGGAGGAGGAAGGGAGGAGGAGAAGGAGACAGTGAGAGTTTTGGGCAAGAGCAAGAGTGGGAAAGAAATCCCAAAACCATGTACACAGGAAAAGAACAACTGCCTAAATCCTCCTTGTGTCATGCAAGGATCCAGGATCTCTGAAAAACACCTCAGAGATAAGCATTTCTCCAGCCTAAGGCACTCAGTTGAAGGCAAAACACTTCCAAAAATGTATTATTTACAGCATAAAATCTCTTGAAATCGACTTTCATGAAGTTGATAATCTCCACTGAATTTTAAATTATTCTTAAATATTGCCTGCCTAATTTATCCTTTTCATCTTTGGATTCCCAGGCTGGAGAGAAACTCTGCATTTCTCAATGACTTTGAACAAAAAAAATGTTTAAAAAATTAGACTTTATTTTTTTTAGATATCTTTGGAATTTTTTTCGTCCTAATTAGTTATAAAAATCAGTGCATCGAATCTCTTATTCTGCAGGAAAAAGATTTTTGGCAAAAAATTCTCTGCTGTATCTGTGAGAAGGAGGGATTTCCTTTTTATATTTTTTAAATAGTTAAATCAGAATAAATCACTGAAATGGACACCTGCAGCTAAATATGAAATATTAATTCAACGCAGTAATAAATACAATATTATTCTCAGTGGCCCTAATTAGAAATAAACCCCAACAATCTTCTATCACCATTTCTTATGCTTCACCAATATGATTCATTTGAAAAAACAGTCTTTTTTCATAAAAAAACAACTGAAGCAATTAACTGGTCTCTATTTACCCACTTCTAAAGCAAAAAAAAAAAAAAAAAAAGTACACCCAGCACAGAATATATAACCTCTGTTATTTATCTATTTTAAATCAACATGGAGGACCTGCTCCTGGTAATCAAAGTATTCATGGGGAAACAAGGAAACAAAAGGCAAATCTGCTGATGGCTCAGTGTGCTAAAATGAGCTTGGTTTAGTTTTTTTATCTCCTTCCCCTTTCCCTTCATTCTGCAGGTAAATTACAGCAACCTCAGAGGAACGAGTGGGCTCCTTCCTAATGGCCCTAAAATCTCTCTTCTCACACTTGAACTCATCCTCCTGTGCTCTCTGCTCTGAAAAAGGCAGCTGGCAGGAAGCTGTTTGTCTCCCAGGGACTCAGAGGATGGAAAACATCATCCAATGTTTTCCATCATCTGAGGAATAGTTGTGAAACACGTGGAGCTGAATCCAGGCAAAAAGAAAGTCATCCTACAAGGTGTGTTTTTAATGGGAGTTCTGAATGTGTGTTTGAATATTAATGGTAATATGTTTCTTAAGGATGAACAAAAAAGCAAAAAAAAAAAAAAAGATTTAGACAGAGCTGACTTGAATTAAAGAGCCCAAGGCTTTAAATTTAAGTGGTTTATTCTCTAGTTGTAGATACATGGAACAAAATCTAGGGAGCATCCATGCAACCCATTGCTTATTCAAAAAACTTTCTGCAACCTTCCAGAGGTAAAGTATACCTGGGGATACTTTAGTTTCTGTCTTCAGTGCCATGATGGCTCAGCAGAATCCCCTGGTCCAGATAATGAATTTTGTCTGACAGACTTTCTCATCCTGTCCTTGAACCACAGGACTCTGAGAGAGGATATGTTTAGATGGGATATTGGGAAGGAATTGTTCCCTGTGAGGGTGGGCAGGCCCTGGCACAGGGTGCCCAGAGAAGCTGGGGCTGCCCCTGGATCCCTGGCAGTGCCCAAGGCCAGGCTGGATGGGGCTTGGAGCAGCCTGGGACAGTGGGAGGTGTCCCTGCCCATGATGAGGGATGGGACTGGGTGATCATTAAGTCCCTTCCAAGCCAAACAGTCTGGAATTCCATGATTCTCTGATCTGCCATGGCCACAAGCTCAGTCACTCCTGGGAAGGAACCAGAGACACAGACATACCCAACATCTGGGCAGGAATTGATTGCCAAGTCCTAAGGAATTCATAAGTCCAGTGGTGGAATTCAGTTTTGTGTCATAGTTACCAGCATGGTGCAGCTGGATATGTTGTGTCTGTGTCCACACTCAAGTGTGAAGTGATAAAAAACATCACAATTCATAGTTATTTAATAAGTAAGTTGAATTATATATCCTCACAGAAGGAATGGGGCCACTTCTGGGCCCACTGTAGAAGAGTCCAATCAAACTCACTTTCTGCACTGGGAGAAAAAGAAAATGTGGATTTCTGAAATATTTTTCTCCAACAGGCAGTAGTTCAGTGGTAAATCCTTCAAACTAATTTTGGGGAATTTGGGTCTATTGCCATCACTCCTTCACAATGAAGAAATGAAATCAGAGACAGGAATAATGTATGTATAAAATCAGAAGTGACAAGAAATAAAGAAGATGGTCCCTCACTGAGATTTCTGGAATTCTACCAGGATGGAATTGGTGACCACATAGGCAGACATGATATGAGACTTAGGGAATGACACAAGAAAAGGCTGCTCTGGTTGTGAATTTTAACTCAAGTCAGGATCAAAATTGTTTACGGATTTTTATTTGAACAACAGGTAATGAAATGGCAATCCCAGAGCTATACATTCATAACCAACAGCAGCAATATGACACCTAAATGGCATTACTACACTCTCAACAGCTGTTAATAAAACCTTATAAATTTCTAGAACCCTTTAACACCTTTTTGCAAAATGTTCTGAGCGCGCACTCCCACACGGTGTCGTTCACACCCTCCTGCTGATCCGCCCCCACACCGGGTGTGCTGCCAGCCCACATCCCCTCTCCTGGCCATGGGCACTCCTCCCTGCACGTCCTCCCTGGGAGGGAGGTGCTCCAGCTCTCATGTCAGAACCCAGGAAATTCCTCTGGCTGCCCTGGAGGACCTAAGACCCTGACAGGGGGCTCGGACACCTTGGCACAGAGCCCAAGACCCCTGTGCCTTTGATCTTGACCCATGGAGCAAATTACCAACCTTTATATGAAGAATTACAAGTCAAGAAAGTTTAAGTAGAATGATAGTTTGTCACAGAGTGAAAAATAGATTTTTGATGTTTTTAGAATGGGTGCTTGGGGTCCCAAGATAGAAGAATTTGGGCAAACCCTGTCCTTTTTCCTTCTTCTTCCTAGCCTCCATCCTCTGGGTGATGTTGGCATTTTTAGATTGGTTTAGAGTAGAAACTCACTGTCTAACACAGGTGACAGGTATTGGGAAGTTATTATAAATAGTGTACACATAGTTTTTAGTATACAAAGCTAACACTGCCCCAAGGATGGGCAGTGTGCCTCAACCCGACCTGCCAGACAGACCTCGGCGGGTTGGAGAAAGAATTTTATAGCTAAGAAACAATAAACAACCTTGAGAACAAGAATAGAAGAATTCTGACTCCTTCTTTGACTGCTGGGATAGGAAAAGAGACTTTCTAACACATCTTGGGGTCGCTCTGACCAGCAGAGAGTCTGAGACTCTGAGTGTCCTCCTGCTGCTCCTCACACCCACGGAGCCACCAACACCCTGGGGAGCCAGGGCTGCCCAGCCAGGCTGTGCCCTTCTCAGTCTGCTTTGTGAGGCATCAGTGTGGGGGTGTTTGAGGGTCCCCAGGATGAGGGAAGAGATGAGAATCTTGACTCCATGTTTCAGAAGGCTGATTTATTATTTTATGATATATATTATATTAAAAATGCTATACTAGAACTATATTAAAGAAAGAGAAAGGAGACATCAGAAAGCTAGAAAGGAATGATATAAAAAAACCCATGACTGACCAGAGTCCTGACACAGCTGGACCACGATTGGTCATCAAGTAGAAACAATCCACATGGAACCAATCAAAGATGCACCTGCTGGTAAGCAACCTCCAAACCACATTCCAAGCAATCAGATAATTATTGTTTGCATTTCATTTCTGAGGCCTCTCAGCTTCTCAGGAGAAAAATCCTGGCAAAGGGATTTTTCAGAAAATATGTCAGTGACATGGGAGGGTTTTGGAAAGGTGACTCCTGGGGTGTCAAGCCC
This sequence comes from Leucosticte australis, assembly GCA_025504685.1. Classification (NCBI taxonomy): domain Eukaryota; kingdom Metazoa; phylum Chordata; class Aves; order Passeriformes; family Fringillidae; genus Leucosticte; species Leucosticte australis. Next base: position 25,845,591 of record JANIJU010000012.1, on the reverse strand, counting down.
AGTTTTTCTGCTGTCTGCCACCTCCCTCTCAATCCCTGCATCATGTATATCCTTAATTTTATGCCTTTTCAAGCTGGCTCCTTCTTTCATCCAAAGTCTCTTGATCATGCTCTGCATGGATCTTAATTTGGCTGATCATCACCATAAGGAAACCTCGTTATTTTTAATTTGCTCTTGATCATAACCATCAGTGTTTGGGCAAAAAACCTCTCAGAGGAGAGAGTTTTGGGTATTCTGGCCACAGCCTGTTGTATTCACACTCCCTGAGTTACCCAGGTCAGGGTCCCCAGAGGTGGGCTGGGTGTTTGTGGCAAGGGCTGGATGCAGAGGGGCTCTTAGGGGTGGCTTCTGGGAGAAAATGCCAGAACCTCCCTCATGCTCAACCCAGTTCCAGGCAGCTCTGGGATGAATCTACTGCTGGCCATGCCTGAGTGGAAGAAGTTGTTGATCCCCACCTACCCTTGGCACAGCTGTCATCTGGAGAGGAGGATGGAGTGGAACAAACCTTTGGGTAGGGCTTGTGGCCAAGGCTGGAGCAGCCTTCCCCTGCAACACTGACCCTGTAGAAGGGCCCCATTCTGGAGCAGTTTGTGAAGAGCTGCAGCCCTTGGGAAGAATTCAGTCTGGAGAAATTATGGAAGGGTCGTCTCCCATGGGTTCGACCCCACACTGGAGTAGGGGAAGCCCTTGCTGAGGAAGGAGCAGCAGAAAAACCCTGGGACACACAGATCACAGTTCCTTTTCCTGCCCCCTGTACTGCTCAGCTTGAGGAGCTATACACAGACCCCAACCCCTTTTCTTGTCCCCTGTGCTGCTCAGCTTTGGGAGCTCTACAAGCTGGGAGTGAAGCTGAGCTCAGGAAGAAGGATAGGAAAAAGTTTGGTTTAAGTTTGTTGTTACTTCTCATTATCCTACTCCCTTGTTATTTGGTAATAAATGAATTCCCCAGAGCTGTCTATCTTGTCCATGCTGGTGATGTGTGAGGGATATTTTTGTCCTTACCTCGCCCACCAGCCTTTAATCATTGTTTTTCTGCACTGTCACACTGAGAAAGGGGGAATGATAAAGCATCTCAGTGGGCAGCAGATATCCAGCCAAGGTCAGTCCAACTCGTGCAGATTACTAAAAACTGGAAAACAGACATAAGGAAAAAATAGAGATTTTATTAAAGACCTTTTTAACTTCATAAGAATGCATGACAACATCTTTTCTAAATGTTATTCACCTGAATGAAGAGAGCTTAGGGTTCTTGGTCTGGCAGAGCTTGATCGACTTCCCTTTATTTGTGTGGTGTATCTTGTTATTTCTGGCACCCTCTTACAGCCATAAAGTCAAATATGATGTTGCAGGTGGGTTGTGCTACCATGATGCTACCTGGTGTTATTTCTGCATATGTATCATGATATGACTTTAACAAATACAGCACAGATACCCTACTCACGATTTTCTTTTCATCTGGCATTCTGCCTTACTGAGGCAGGTTTCATTTGTGGCCTTTCATGAGTTCTACTTTTCTCTCATATCTCTGAATTTGTAAAGTTTGAAATGATTCTTCTTTAGGTGTATTAACTTGACATTTCCCAAGATAATTTTTGTTGTGTTGCTCTTTCCTGGCTCCCAATATTGCTGTGTCCCTCTGCATTCCATTTCCTTGTCCTTAGTTTTGCTTTGCATGTGAGTGACCAAGGACCACAGCCCTCACTTAGCAGCGTTAACAGGTGCAGGTGTTATCCTCTTCTTCATCAAGGTGTGTTCCTTCCCAAAATCTCTTCTGAATTTAGGCCTAGATTAATACTGCTGTGTCTTTAAACTGTCTTTATACTGTCTGTATACTGTGTCTTCAAACCATCAAACTCAATCTAGTTCTTTATCAGCAATTTTGCTTTTTCTTGTGGGATGTGGTTGATACATGAAATTTTCACGTGTTCAGCAAAACATATATTCTGCATTTTAGTTACAAAATCAATTAATTTGCTAGTGAAAAACAACTTCTTACAGGTGAACCACTTGTCCTTATACCAAACTCTCAAATCAACGCTATTGCCTGACCAAGGCTAAGTAAAATTGACATGATTTTTCACTGTTTCTGGTACTGGAAAGCTTTTTATTCAGTAGGGAAATTTTAACTAAGGAAAAAGCAGTTCAACATTCTTCTGTGAGTTCATCCAACAACTCTGAACAGTCTGTATTTTGAAAATGAAAAGGCACCGAAGACAGGAGCTCGCCTAAGTGGGTGATTACTGTACAGAGTGTAGGCAAACACTTTCTGTGCCAGTAAAGGCTGGGATTTGGTGGCTGTGCTCTGAGAAGAAACTCCAGTGAGATAACAGATGAGATGGCAGCAGGTGTAGGAGCTCCCATGAATAAAACAGAAGCAGCAGCAATAGAGGAAGGAGCTGAGCAGCTGGGCTTAGGTACTCCATGTTGTCATTCTCTCACTGCAAGATTGATTCCATGGATGTCTCACTGAAATTATTTTAGCCGCCTAGTTGGATTTTCCCCTAGTTTTGTCTGATAACTGGTTTTCCTTTTTTCCTTCCTAGAGATGTGTTTTGAGTTTATCATGGTAAATTTAGGAAAATGGCTAAGTAAAGTCTTCACAAAAATCAGCAAGTTACTCGAGAGAAAATATAAAATTATATTCCTCTTCCTTCAGAGCTGCTGGAAGTACTGTGGTAGAATCAAATCTGCTGTGTGTGCTGTGCATTTTTCTTTTTTTCTGTACTTACCATTCCCTTTGGCTCTTAGATGCCTTCAGAAGACCATCAAGGACCTTTGCTGGGTTAATTCTCTTTATCACCTTATAATATAAAAACAACTTCTCTGCAGCAGAGCCTGGCAGTAACAAGGTAGAATTTTCCCTTTATATTATGCACATTGTGAACTCTTGTCAGCAAACTGGATGCTGATAGAAGCAGGGGAGAATCCACACGTGTGTGGGGCTGAATTCCTAACAAAGGCAAACCCAACACTGAGCTGGTTTAGTAACTGAAAACCAAATTTCCTGTTTTGCTACAAACACAGATGCTGGTGCTTCATCATGAGTCCCTTTTACCCAGGGGTGAGAGAGAGGGGGATTTTTGTGAGTAGCAGCAGATGGCACTTCTGCCTGTTTTAAAGCAGTCTCATTAAGAGATGCCACTGAGAAAAACTGCATGGACTTCATTATTTTTTTTTGATAATGTGTAAATTTGGAGAGCATTATCAGCAGATTTAGGCGTGCTGTGAGAAAAAAATAAGTATGATTTGTGGTTATTTCCAAAATAAGGTGTCTCCTTTGCTCAATTCTCATGCCATGAAAAAGCTACAAAAGAAAGACAAGCAGTTCTGGACTTCTTTATGGAATTACATAAAGTTACATTGCAAAGTTCATGCATAATTTTTCAAGGTTCTTAACTGCAAAGAGGCCTGGAAAAATTTGAAAATACAAACTGTTATGAAACATCATGTTTTTCTCCTCAGAAAAACAAAAGAAAAAATTTTAATTTCAAATGGGATGAATAATTTTCAATCCAAATTTCAGCTCAGAACAGTATTATTGTCATTTTTATTGTTTTTATCAGCCACCTGCCATGTATTGAGCCCATAAAAACGTGCAAAGACCAGTCCAGGGAATGTGCTGAGGCTGTAAGAGTTTGCTGTTCCTGTTTCCTGTCTTGCATAAGTAGCTAAGCAAAGAACTGAGAGCTTGCTAATACCTGCCTAAAAGCTCCTTATTTCCTCGTGGAGCAGCAAATGCCTGCCCCAGCTAGTGCAGGTCAGGTGGGTAATGTATATCTGCATGCACTTCAGACATGGAGAACAGCACAGACAGCTCTGTCAGGGATATAAACAAGCATTTTATGTTCCATTAGTCTCCTGGATTTTATTCTCACTTTCTCCAAGAGAAACAGGCTTTGATACCCTACCTGCACTGAGTTATAGCCCATTACACTGAGACACCTGAGAAATAAATTTGCAGGCATTCACACCTCCCTCAAACCACTCAGCTCTGAGATGCTTCACTCAGCACCACCTTCCCTGCAGGTCCCACGGATTGCCAGGTCTGCTGGAGCACAGGAGGGATCCAAGGTGCACACACTGAGAGCAAGAGGGAGAGCTGAGGGTCTCTGGTGTCACTGTCAAAGGGATGGACAGGGCTCTGCTCCCTGGGGCCCAGCAATGGCACAACAAGGGGAACAGGCAGGAAATGATGCCCAGGAAGTTTCACCTGGACATGAGGATGAGCTTTCCAGTGCAGTGAGAGAGCACTGAAGGAGACCAGGTAGGGGGTGAAGTCTTCCTCACTGGGGATATTCCAGAACCATCTGGATAGTCCTGTGCTGTGTGCTCAGACCCTTTTTTAACAGCAGTAAGAAAAGGAGTTAGCTCTGTAGCAGCAGGAATGTGCAGTGGTATCACAGAACCACAGAGCAGCCTGAGCTGGAAGGGAACCAAAAGCATCATTCAGTTGAACCCCTGTCCCTGCCCAGACACCCCAGAAATCCCACCCTGTGCATCCCTGGGAGTGTTATCCAAACCCTCCTGGAGCTCTGGCAGCCTTGGGGCTGTGCCCATTCCCTGGGGAGCCTGGGCAGTGCCCAGCACCCTCTGGGGAAGAACCTTTCCCTGAGCTCCAGCCTGACCCTGCCCTGGCACAGCTCCAGATGGTCCCTTCATTCCTGTCTAGTGGTCACAGCAGAAAGGAGATCAGTGTTTCCCCCTCCTCTTCCCCTCATGAGGATTTTGAAGAACTCAGTGAGGTCTGACCTCAATCTCCTCTCCAGGCTAAACAGACCAAGCACCCTCAGCCCCTCCCTAGAAGTCTTCCCCTCCAGACCCTTCCCCATCCTCTTAGCTACCTTAAATCTTCAGAAAAAAGAAACTCAGGAAATTAGGTGCCACAGAAAAGCAAAAAGTTTTCATTTGAAACATTCACTTGAAAAAAAAAAAAAAAAAGCCTTTAGTCCACACAGAAATCTGAGAATTTTTACAAACCTCAACAGAGAAGGTGCAAGAAATGAGGACCAAATGGATAATGTAATAAATGAAAAGAGAGAACAAAAGTTCTCACAAATGGACAGGATAATAGCCTTAAAAAGAACTTTAAAAGACATAATACCCATTTCTTCACAGCCCCTTTTTTCTGTAAGAGAAACAAATCACAACTTACATAGTTTGGCAAAGAAATTTCAATCCTAAGTATTTTCCTTCTGTACAATTTCTAGACAGGACACCTATGAAGAATCTTTAGGGCTCTCTTTTTATTGTTTATGATGTCAGTGACTTTTAAAATCTTCTTGGAGGAAGCAAAAAAAAAAAAAGAGTATATTGTTCTTTTCCAATATGTAAACAAACAACAAATCTGCTATATGTGTCCTTTTAAATCCTTTTTTGGGCAAAGGAAACTAATAAAGTTTAACAGCTTGCAGATCAAATATGAGATATTGGAATCCAGCCTTAAAGGTTATATTTATTTCCAGCATTCCCAGGCCTATCAGTGTACAAGGAGGAAAATGCAATTTGACATTGCTGCATTTGAGTAGCATTCATGGTTAATTAGGTTACCAGTACCACTGGCAGGGCTTCATACTGTCCCTTAGGACTTGATCTTTTACCACACTGTGTGCAAATGATAACCTTGAGTATCTGTTTTATCCTCTCCATCAGTACTCTGCTGCGTTCTGCTGCTCTACAAAAATAAAATGGGTTTAAAAGAACAAAGAAAGCAGTGGCTGCAGCTTTATCCAGATGCAATTTATGCTGTCTGAGAGCCACTGAAAATTTAGAGATTTCTGAATTAATCTCAGCCAAGTCCTGGACTTCTAGAGATGCTGGATCCTCTACTGAAATGTTACACAGTTTTGTACAGGATGCTTTTTCTGTTCTGTCTCTGTCCCTCTCATAATATCAGTATCCAGAGAAAGAATCAATCCTGAAAGTTACACCAGAATTCCATTTTGTCTGTGCAAACTGCAGCATGTACATTCATAAAGTCCTGTTTTTCTTCCTCCACAACTTTGCTAAGACAGTAGGCTCCAAAACACCACAACAGCAGCATTTTCTCATTTCTAAATCTGCAAATTCATTTTTGCATTGTCTAAAACCTGCACCCTGAAGAGACTGCACTTGGAATTTCTTTGTGCAGGAATTTAGAAAGCGTAAATATTTTACCACAGTCCTCTTCTTGCAGATAACAAGTAAAAATAAATCACTGTTTTCTACTACACAGAATTCTCATATACTCTTTAGCTAAATTTAAAAAAAAAATCAGAAAGAACTTTAAATGTTGTTTGGTCATAAAAAAATCGAATTATTTTTCTTGTCGTGTTCTTGAATTATTTTCTGTCACTGATGGAAGGATTGTGTTTGTCTAGTTTTCTAGTTTCAAAGGTATAGATCCTACAAGGATGCAAAACCAAAAAAGTTCTAAAAGATTTTTCAGTAAAGTTTATAACTGTATTCTTTTTTTCCATTTTCACTGTGTTTAACTGTACTTTTCAACTCAGGAAAGTAAGCAGGACGAGACACAGGATGTCAAATGTTATATTTTATCCAAATTCCAGAAAAGTGGTATATTGCAAAGCACAGCAACACACAGCACATTTGGGCATCAGAGTACCTTATTTCAGATTTATTAGTACTGAAGAAAGTGAATAAATGATTCATATAAGCAAATTCATCCCAAACTTTGTGGCTTCACTGAAGTTATGCCTGTGAGGACTTAATTACATTTTCTGCTGAGCCATCCCAAAAACTTTTCTGAACTTTTTGTCCTAGAAGAAGTTGGTGAGCGCTTTTTTTCTTCACCAACCTCTTCATCCCCCTCAGAAAGGGCCAAGCCCATGAAAATTTGATCCATTCATTTTTTTTACAGTGAGTTAATTGATGGGACATTAAGGCCACAAAAGTGGGCAATTGCTCTCTACTTCACCTCTTCTTCTCCCCCAGTTGTCATTGCTTGAGAAATGAAATGCTGAGAGTGGAACTGCCTGCTTCAAAGCAAGACTGCAGAATGGCAGGGGATCCCCTCTGCTTTAATCCAGCCTGACACTAATCAGACATAACCCTCCTTCTGAATGCTGGATGGCAACACAGATGGAAGATTTTCCAAGCTTGGATATTTATCTGGAGATGCTCACCACAGCTTTGGCAGGGAAACATTATTTATCTATTGATTTAGGTAGAAATATAATTCCACTTTTAAAGTGAAGAGAAAGTTTATATGCATAGTCTAAGAACTGAGGGTCCAATTTTGATCAGTGAGTAGTGCAAATCATGACAATCCCTAGTCTGTGTCTCTCCCCTACCCATTAGCATCCATTAACATCTCTTGATACATAAATAGATTCACTTATTAAAAGACTGCTTTATGGTCTTCTGGCATACATTGCATTTTTCTAGCAGATGGTGCTTTTTGTTGCTGATCACATTTGTTTTCTGGTTGGAAGTGCAGCACCATTGACATAAAACCAAATTTAATATGTGAAAATAAAATCAATTCCTGCATTCTGCATTGGGATGTTAAAGTTCCCAGGAGACCAGGTTTTTCTGACAAGGTACAAACTCAAATATTCTCTTTTTTTTACAGTTATATTGCCTGAAATGTTTAATCATGGCTTTTATTTTAAAATCTCTACTTTCCCTTTCCACACAATGCTGTAGTAAAGGTGAGCTGCCAGACAGAACCACTCTGGGTGCTCCACATTTTCCTTCAAATCTTCCCCCCACCCACTTGAACAGTGTAATTATTCTAGAAACCTAATAAGAAAAACTTTTCTCTTTCCCCTTGCATGGACAGCATCTTAGTGCAGAGGCTTCCCAGTGCCCCAGGCAGTGAGAGCTGTTTTCTGTGCACTGTGCCTGCATTCAGGTATTCCAAACTCACACACTAGAAGACATCAAGACTTCACAAAAGCCAGAAGAGAACAATTTACATTCAAGCTGTCAGGACAAGTCCAGAGAGTACCAATTTCCCTATGGAAAGCGAGGTCAGTGACAAAAGTGTTGTCTTAGCTAACACAGGTTCTAATGTCATTATCATAGCACAAGGATTTTGTATTGCCAGGGCTTCATACCTTCTTGATGTTCCTCGCACACAGCTCCTCTGGGCACAGCCTGTTCCTGGTCCTTGCAGCAGCCATCTGAGCCTAAAGCTCACCCATCCACTCTTTTATACTTCTGGTTCTTATTGCCTACAGGTGGGGCCTGTTAAGATCAGGCCCACCTCCAATCTTCAGCAACTGATCCAGCTGCAACTTACTGGGGGGCAAGATCACCCTCTACACAAAAGTCCCTGGTGCCAGGGATCAGCTGTTGTGGATTAAACACTTCTGCTGCTGAGGTTGTGCTTTGCAGGGGGGTCCTGCCCTGTGACCCCAGAGGGGATGAGCAGCTGGACCAGCCCTAGGGAAAGGGCTTGGAGGTGCTGTGGAGGAAAGGCTGGACACGAGTCAGCAATGCAAACTCACAGTCCAGAAAGCCAAAATTGTATCCTGGGCTGATCCCCAGTGGGGTTAAAGGGGGATTCTGCCCCTCTGGTCCTGTTCTCAGGTGAGACCCCACCTGCAGAGCTGCTCCAGCCGTGGGGCCCAGCCTGGGGAAGAGGTGGAGATACTGAAGAGCCCAGAGGAGGCACCAGGATGGGCAGAGGGATGGAGCAGCTCTGCTGGGAGGGAAGGCTGGGAGAGCTGGGATTGTTCAGCCTGGAGAAGAGAAGGCTCTGGGGAAGACCTCATTGAAGGAGGTTTTTAGAAAGATGGGGACAGACCTTGCAAGCCCTGCTGGCTTTAAACCAAAGATGGATAGATTCAGGAGAGATACCAGGAAGAAATTTTTTACAGTGGTTGGTGGTGAAGCACGGGAAGAGATTGCCCAGAGAAGCTGTGACTGCTCCATCCTTGGATGTGTCCAAGGCCAGGCTGGAGCACCCTGGGCTAGTGGAAGGTGTCCCTGCCCATGCAGGGGTGGTACTAGATGGACTTGAGGGTCCTTTCCCACCCAAACCATTCTGTGAGTCACAGGGGCAGCTGTTATGCAAAGAAAAGGGAAAGTTCTCCCTTCTGCTTCTCTCCCCCCATCCAGAACCCTCTTCTGTCCCCACAAAACTCTCAAACAGCCCTGCAAAGCTCTGTTCCAGCTCTGCCCAGATAAGCTCTGCCAGAGGAATGCACTGGCCCATTGCTTCTTCTCCAAGTGTTTATTACGACTAAAACCAGGAAGATTTATCTCATCCTTTTTCCTTAGCCTCTGTTCTACTAGCTGCTGATCTTGGATTAGAAATTTCAACACCTGAGAAGAAAGCTAACAAAGCAGTCCATTTGGGAATCAATTCTTCTTAAAAGGGAGGGCAGATGTTCACCTGTTTGCCTCTCAGAATCTCTAATGCCTCTGGGCTCTCCTTAAAAAAAAAAATAAAGGATTCTTTCTTCACCAAGACTGTCTGGTTCTGTGCAGCAGCAGCTGGAGGAAAGAAGTCTCTGTATAATGAAGATGCTTTGCTTTGGGACTTTCTCTGTGCCATAAATTTGTGCACAGACATTTCAGGTGAAGTCTCCTTTTGTATCCTATTGTACAAAGTCCAGCTATTCTCCTCCATCTTCACCATCTCCTTCCATAAGTTTTACTGTAGGGGTATCTCTTAAGGCAGGTCCTAAAATTTTTGTTAGGGAAGGGGTTTGCTGTTGAGCTGCAGATTTTATTTGCTGCTAAAAGCTAAACCAATTCCATTGCAGAGAACACTCTTTGAACTTATTAGCATGGATAGGTTATCTGCAAGATGGGATGATAAAATTATTTACTTCCTAAAGTCCTTTTATGGCACAGCCTGCCTATGTTCAGTAGCTAAGTGCTCCTTTGAGTTGATGCACAACCTTTTTTACTCTGCAGCATGCAACAGCTATTCATCTGTGCACTGATTCCACCCAAATTACTGCAGGTTGCTGACTTCTACCATCCTTTAAGCTATTATACCTTTGTTTTTCAATTAGCTGTTATTGTATAAAATACCTTATCTTACGCTGGCATCTGTCTTTCCTTTTTAGGGTGGTTTTGAAGCTGGATTTTTATCCAAGGTCTCAGTTTCCTTTGTGGATACTTGCAGAGCCTGGTTTCTCATTCCTTATGAGGCATTTCCTTATTTCCAGTGCTAGTCTAAGAACATTTTTTAATCTTTTCCTTTATGTAATGTACTAAAAAAGAAAAGAAAATGAGGCTTTGCTGTTGTCCTATATGTGAGTCTCTACCCTTTCACTGGTAAATCTCACTTCTAGAGACAGAATAGATGCCAAAATGTCACTTACCCTCTTGCTGCTACCAGACATTGTGCCCATAGCTGATGTATCATCCTTAACCAATCCCAGCTCTTGTTACTAACAACTAACCTGCAGTTACAAAACCTACAGATCTGCAAGTTAATATTTTTATTTATGCTGTAAAATTTGCATCATGTAGTTCTGGTCTCCATCTCCATTTTTCCTTTCAGGGGGAGTAACCACACCCCAGTGGATCACTCTGGAATTTAGGACCATGGCCTAGGGATGCTTTGCAGGATAATTGTTTCCTTGCAGCTGTTTCTGCACTTCTGTCATCTTCTCATTCTTTCCCCCTCTTTTTTTTTCATTCAGGTAAATGCAATGAGTCACTCCAGCTGATACCTTGGAATTCAAATGGCTAGAGGTGTTTGGGAATCTGTTCCATATCCAGGGATGTAAATATTACAGAACATTTATATATATATATATGTATGTGTGTGCATATATATATGTATATGTATATATATATATGTATATATATATATATATATATGTATGTATGTATATATATATGTATGTATATATGTATATAATATATATATTAAATTTATATATATTAAATTTATAGCTCAAAGAAGGCCTCATTAGGCCAAGTAGTGCCAGGGGCCAGAAGTCCATGATATATTTACCAGCCCAAAAAGTAGTCAGTGGAATTTGCTGGAAAAAGCAGCTCCTCTGGAGTGCCTGTGCAGAGCACTCTGTGCCCTGGGTGGTTTGATGTTACATTTCTACACCCAGGAGCTGTCACAATATCTGTGTTCTCCTCCTCCCAACATATTTCTTACCCAGAAGGATATAAATGATGAATTTAAGTCAAAGGTGAACTCTGAACTTTGGCTCTCTATAAGACCTGTGAGCAGCCACCATCGCAGAATTTTTGCTCCTAAAAATTTTCCAAAATTCCGGGTCCCAAACCCATTTGCTTATTCCTCTGACTAAAGGGGTAGGCAGGAAGCACAAAAAAGGGGAAGCAAGTGAATTTTCCTGTTTGAATCGCAGCTGATTAATTTAATTTGTATGTCCCTTGCCAAAGCACCGGCCACCAGCAGAAATCTTCATTTCCACTTGAGTTCCGACAGAACAAAACAAACCATTTAGGAACAGCGTGTGAATTGGTGAGCTGTGGGGTCACAACGAGTGTTTTGTTTGCAAAACATCCATTTAGAACCTCATTACCCCAAATGAGCTCCACCTGCACTCCATTATAGCGGCTTCATTCTTTTGTTTTTTTTTAAAGTGTAGCAAAATTTCACTTATCTGGAATCAAGCCCGTGAAACTGAAGGCAGTGGTGTTGGATGGGCCGGTTTAAATCAAGGTTTAGCTCGGTGGATGAAGCATGTAACAGGAGTAAAAATGAAGCTGTACATGAAATACTGCAGCATTATGAGTAATAGGGTCAGAGGCATTTCTGCTGTCAAGTGTCTTCTGACCTTGCTCAGCTCTTATGCTGCAGAGATTTTTGTAAGCTCGATGTATTATTCAATGTTTTGCCAGGAAACAAAAATAATTTGTCTTTTTTGTTTCATGAGAAACTGATTAATTTCCTTTGATTGGTTAAAAAAACCCTGAGGACAGTGAAAGAGGTCACTGAAGATAAAGGAACCCCAGGGGGTGAGCATGATTCCCCCTGAGCAAGTCATATTTATCCTAGAAGTTTTGAAATAAAGAGAGTCGATATTTTCAATTTTAACAAACAATTGTTTAGCAGGTACTGTAAACTTTCCCCTCACTCCACCTTATTTTCTGAACAGTTGTAGAGATGCTTAAGAGGCTGAAGCTTTTTCACTTGTGCCTTGTCCTCCCATTAGATACTTTTCAACTGCTGGGTTTTCTTCCAATCAGCTCTTCAGACCCTCACCACTGTTTCAGGGTTCTACCTGGAAAGTGTTCTTCTCTTTCAATTTTCCACTTTTTTCTTACCCTTGGGATATTTGTCCTTTCACCAGCCCTACTGCAGTGTTTTAGTCCTGAAACATGGCTCTGTTGAAAGGTTCAGTACTTTCACCCTGCTAGGCTGAAATGTTATTTTTCTGGAGGGTTTTTCAATGCCTTATCATGTTTTCTTCCAAATCTTAAAAAAAAAAATAAATATAATTTCATATATATGAGAGATGCCAGGCCCTGGTGACTCTCCAGCTGCCAAAAAATTAATTTTCCTCTGATCATAAAGTCATACAGAAACATCTCCCAGATCATTTTCTCTGGTAGTTTAGTCAGAGACAGTACATTCCCAGTTAAGTATTTTAGTCGTGGATAAATAAACATTATATAGGAGCCAGCATCCCCATCAGGACACAGGATTCCTGTGCAGCTCTACTTGAATGTAATCAAATCTGAAGGGCTTGTGTAAGCCAAGGGAAGAGACTGCTCCCAGAGACCCTGTACAGGCTCTGGCTAATCAGCTTAATTACTACTTTTGATTATTAGTAGGAATATTTGAATTGTTTCCTTTAAATGTGCAGTCATACCCAGTCTTTAGAATCTTCCAGCACAGAAGAAATGAAATTGTTTTCATCCAATTGCAGCTTTCCCTGTACTTTACTAATAAGATTTTTGCCCTGAACTGTCTGCATCACATATATTACATATGCAAAAATTCATTAGTACAGGTTAGCTTTAAACCTGCCAGTCAATGCAAATTATATTAAATGACACGTGGTGGTTTATATATTTGAATTATTGCCACCACCAAATGAAAAAATATGCTACTTCAAAGCAGAGAGAGGATCCATGGCATGGAATAATAGAAAAAGAGCCAAAGGGTTTATTAAATTTGACACCTAATCTTTCCATCAAGCTTATAAAAATGCTGCTGTTCTGCAGTAGTGACCTAGAGCATTACAGCAGCACTACTGCAAGATGGAGAGTTCTCAGCCACTGCTGTAAAAATGCTGTTTTAATAAAAATGGTGAGCAGGTGGAGCTCTTACTTATTTTGCCATCCAGCCACATCTCTGCCATGGACCATCCTGAAAGGCTGCTGCACCTCAGGAGGAGAAGCACTGCCATAAAGCTGGAATGGCTACAATTGTAATTAGAGGGCACTTCACCTGCTAGCAAGAGGTTAATCCTGTGCTGGTAAGGATTTTGGTACTTATTTAACATCATAACACTAAAAGGTGCAATCCCACAATATGCCACTGCTTTAGAAATGCTGCTTTAATAAAAATGATGAGCAGGTGGAGCTCTTATTTATCATCTCTGCCCCATGGACCATCCTGAAAGGCTGCTGCACCTCAGGAGGAGAAGCACTGCCATAAATCTGGGATGGCTACACTTGTAATTAGAGGGCACTTCACCTGCAAGCAAGAGGTTAATCCTGGGCTGGTAAGGATTTTGGTACTTATTTAACATCATAACACTAAAAGGTACAATCCCACATGTGGTGGTGTTTGCAGGGGTCCCAGGACGAGGGAAGAGATGAGAACCTTGACTCCATGTTTCAGAAGGCTGATTTATTATTTTATGATATAGATTACATTAAAAGAAAATGATATTTTAAAACTATACTGAAAGAATAGAAGAAAGGATTTCATCAGAAAGCTAGCAAAGGAAAGAATGGAATGATAACAAAATCTTGTGACTGAGCACAGCCTCGACACAGGTGGCTGTCACTGGTCATCAGGTAAAACCAACTCACATGGCCCAATCAAAGATGCACCTGCTGCATTCCACAGCAGCAGATAATCATTGTTTACATGTTGTTCCTGAGGCCTCTCAGCTTCTCAGGAGAAAAATCCTAGCAAAAGTATTTTTCATAAAATATGTCCGTGACACCCACAATATGCCACTGCTGTAAAAATGCTGTTTTAATAAAAATAGTGAGCAAGTGGCTCTTATTTATTTTGCCATCCAGCCACATCTCTGCCATGGACCATCCTGAAAGGCTGCTGCACCTCAGGAGGAGAAGCACTGCCATAAATCTGGGATGGCTACAATTAGAGGGCACTTCACCTGCTAGCAAGAGGTTAATCCTGTGCTGGTAAGGATTTTGGTACTTATTTAGCATCATAACACTAAAAGGTACAATCCCACAATATGCCACTGCTTTAGAAATGCTGCTTTAATAAAAATGATGAGCAGGTGGAGCTCTTATTTATCATCTCTGCTATGGACCATCCTGAAAGGCTGCTGCACCTCAGGAGGAGAAGCACTGCCATAAATCTGGGATGGCTACACTTGTAATTAGAGGGCATTTCACCTGTAAGCAAGAGGTTAACACTGTGCTGTTAAGGATTTTGGTACTTATTTAGCATCTTAACAGCAAAAGGTGCAATCCCACAATGTGCCATGCTCGTGGAATCTTGTCAAAAAGCTGTTGCACACACAAAGACCCAGCAATGACTTCTGGGTTTAGTCACATTAATCTTGGAGCTGTGCAGTAGCTCGAGCTTTGTGCTTGCTACTGAGAACCCTCATTAGTAATACAGTGGAAATTGTTATTAAAAAAAGGACATTCTAGTGCCTCCTGTTTTCTTTAGCACTAGGCCTACCCTCCCAGTGCCAAAACTGGCAGCTTTGGCCTTAAAGTTTTGGGAAGGGGGGATTAACCACGTGCAATTACCACCTTAGACATTTCCTGGCAATGCAGGATCCTGGGGAAGGATTTGTTCTCAGTCTTGGAGTCTGCCTGAGACTTTTACTAATAATAGTTGTGGTGGGTTTTTCACCAGTAATTGTAAGAATCACATACCTTGGGTGACCAGCTGGTAAAGGGGCTTGTCAGGTTTCAGTGTATAACTTTCCTACAAGAAGTTGATTTTTCCCTGTGCTGCTCAGCACAATGATCACGAGCTAATCTAAACATTTTGGTGAATTTGAATAAGTGTGTTTTTCAAGATTTTAATTTCAGTGCCTAAAGTGGGCCAGGTGCTTAGTTGCTTTAATCCATCTACTTCTGACAAAATCAATTATTCTGATACAATACCACTGTGGGATTTTATCCACTACAATTTTATCAACCTGTGGTCAGCAATAAAACCCTCAACTATTTTTTGCTGAGGATGGAGATAAGATATTTATTTCAAAGGCTTTCTATTTTTAACTGTAGCTCTCTTGTTTTCTTCCCTCTTCATGGATGAATTTTGTGAGATGCTGGGTGTGTCAGCTGAAATGACAAATTTCTGCAATCATCTCTGTTAATTTTTTGAGATAGCTGAATGTATAAAACAGTGCATGTAAGTACACAGATAAGAGATACACTGAGTTTCATTGCTGGGCTTTTCCAGTTCCTTTTTATTTTCTTTTTCTACAATTCCTTTAAGTATGTATGTGCTATATATTAATTTTCAAACCCTTTAAGAGTTACTGCATGATCTTAAAGTTAACATCTAATGGAGGATCTGTTTACCTATGTTCCTTACCAAACTCTTCATTAGAATTGACAATTTGGGCTCTGTATCATTTCTTTAATCAAATGGGGGTTTAAAATAAACAAACAGCTGTTTTTCCATGGAATGGTTGGTGGCAGAGATATGAGCTTATGTGACCTTGTACTCATTTAAAAGGTCTCCCTGGTAGTAGCTGTGTTCTTTTTCTGCACTTTAAGGTCATGACACAAATATATTGGAGCTTTTTACCATGAAGAGACCCTATTAATGCTCAAGCAACTGCCAGGAAAGGAGAGCTGGGTTAATTCATAGTGGTGTGTGTCAAATTTATAATTGTAGTGCCAAGGAGAATTTGTATCTCTTGTCTTTCTAAATTTTCCTTTGAAGAACTGCCAGATAAATGAATTTATTGTGTTCTTATTCTGTTGAAATGGATGTTAATAGGCATATACTGGTTTGGGAAAACAGCATAAATATATCAGATCAGAAGGGAAATCTGAGAAGTTACACCTTTGCTGAAGGTGGGACAAGACACCCATTGAAATGAAACTATTATAGTTTGTGGCTCTATTATTTCTCTTATTTTGTAAGTATTTCCTGGGAGATATCAAGAAACAACAGATTTGGGAGAAAATAGTGAAGGATATATGTGGTTTCAAAGATCAGGTTTCTCTGAGCAACCTGTGCTGATTGTGCCTCCCAGGACTGGAATTTCTGATGGTCAGGTGCCACTTTCACTGACACTTAGATGCAATAAATAGGAGCCCTAACTGGTTTTTTTTGGGTTTTTTTGTTTTTTTTCTCCAGCTAAATAAAATAAAGGAATAGAATTTGAATCCAAACCAGGAGTGGGCTTTTAAAGTGCATCTGGTCATCAACATCAATTATTGCACTTTGGCTCTCACCACTGAGCAATCCTGGAGCTCCCAAACTGGAATCTTTACTAAGAGACTGACTGTAAGTGTTAGCAGGCAGGCAGGCCACAGATTTCACCTATCTAATGGAACTTCATCTCTCTCCCTGAAAAAATCATGATGAGGTTTCCACATCCTGAACACTTTTGCTGTACCCCTCTGGCTGTGCTCCACCTTTTGGGAATACAGGGCTTTCCAATCCTTAGTGGGCATTATAAAGCCATTATGGTTGGGAATGACCTCCAACACCACTGAAACAAACATTGTCTGGGTTTCAGCTGTCTCTAATCCACAAGTCCAGCAGGCAGCTCAAAGGAGGCTGAAAGAAAGGTTTCCTGCCTTTGCTGGCTGTGATCTCTCAGTTAGCAGCATGCCTACATAATTATATTATAACTTATTCTGTACAGCTGAAGGAAGAATGTCCTGCACCTCTGAATCCTGAGCCTGCACCAGAAGCTCAGAAGGAGTTGCCATTTTAAGGCTCTGTTTATCTCCAGATTTCCACAGACAGGGTCCCAACCCCTGCAGGGGAGAGAAGCTGCACCACATGGTGCTTGAAAACTCATTTTCAAACCAAGCTTGGGCCCTTCTGGGTCTAAACTCTGTGTGAAGACAGAGACCATCTTGCTCCTTCCTTTGGACCAACAGTTCCCAGGCTAGAAATCATGCTTCTGGGAGTGTGATTGCAATTGGCATTCTGAGTTCATGGAAACTGCTATCCCAAAAATCCTGTTTGCATGAAATGTGAAAAATGTGAATTATTATTAAGATGGTTCTAAAACCCTCCAAGACAGGCTTCTTACTGTGGAGGAAATATGCTGAAGTAAAGGCACAATTCCCTATTTTGTGTAGCCAGTGTATACAAAAGAAGACAGTCAACCATATGGCTCTCTATTGGTCTCCACTCTTTTGAAGTCTTTATTTTTTGGCAGCATTTGGAGGTTTTTTAAAAAGGGAATGAAGTTACTCTTCAGCCTGAAATAAAAAAAACCATTCATTACCACCTTTAAAAACTGCCCAACTCCCCAGACTTCTGTGATTTGCATAGAAAGGGAAAATATTAGATTTTCATGTCACATGCTCTATGGTGCACCTTCTTGGTGCACACAAAATCACACTTGGAGAGAAGCTTAGAGAGCTTTTCCAGGCTGTCACTGTGCAGGTGGTGTCACTGGGATTTCAGAACAGAGGCAAATTCTCAAAGCTAATAAAGTCCCAGGCAATGTTCTGCTGTGGCTTCTCCCTTGGCTTTGGATTTAGTTCATTGCCTGCATTGAAAACTCATGAGAGGTGCTTGCCAGAGTTTTGGGTTTTTTACCCTGGTGATGTCTTTAAAATACACCAGAACAGACTCTCCTCACGCTCTACAGGCTCTCTATTGACACAGAGATTTTGGCCACACCTCAGAAAGCACTCAGGCACATTTTTTTGATCAGTTTCTCTTCAAGAAAGCAAATGAGCACCTGAGCAAAGGCAAACCCACACGTTTTATAAGAAGAATTAGGTAAATGTGAAATCTGAACTGAGCAAAGGTGTCTCTCCACGTAGTGATGAGTTCATCCAGAAAGTCAATCCCCATTCTGTTTCACTCTTTTTCCTTCAAAGAAAAGGTGTAGACAAAGCTGCCCATCAGCAATGTTGGTGGTGCCCCTGTGAAAATGTGTTTAAAAAAGGGAAAAAACATTCTGGGCAGGCAGAGTAAGGGAAAAGATGATGAGAGACAGCCCAGCAGACATTGAGGTCAGTGGAGAAAAAGGGAGAGGAGGTGTTCCAGGGGGCTGAGGTGACATCCCTTGTGGAGAAGACAGCAGTGGAGCAGGGGAAAAGTGTGAGGAGGAAGGAGCAGCAGAAAGGAGCTGTTAGGGACTGACCACAACCCTCACAGCATCCCCTTGGGCTGCTCAGCAATGGGGGAGGAGGTAGAGAGGCTGGGAATGATGGAGTGAGGTCAAGTGGGAAAAAGCAGGAGGAGAAGGTGCTGGTTTACTTTTATGCCTTTCATTCTGATTTATCAACTCTGGTTTTAACTAGTAAGAAATGAAATTATTTTTTCCCAAGTTGAGTATGATTGGCCCATGAGAGTAACTCATAAGTGGTTTCCCTGTCCTTATCTCAACCCATCCAGCTTTTTGATCTGATTTTATCTGCTTCTCCTGTTGAGGGGATGTCCCTTCTGAGGGGCAGTACTGATGCAGGGCCAGGACTCAGGGAATGCCTGGAGCTGTGCCAGGGCAGGGTCAGGCTGGGGATCAGGGAAATGTCCTTCCCCAGAGGGTGCTGGGCACTGCCCAGGCTCCCCAGGGAATGGGCACAGCCCCAAGGCTGCCAGAGCTCCAGGAGGGTTTGGGCAAAGCTCCCAGGGATGCACAGGGTGGGATTGCTGGGGTGTCTGGGCAGGGACAGGGGCTGCACTGGATGCTCCTGTGGGTCCCTTCCCACCCAGGATGTTCTGGGGTTCTGTGAGTGGAAGTGACAGGGTGAACATCTGGCACTTGGCCACAGACAACCCAGCACTGGTATAAATTATTTCTGTGGCAGGAGGCACATGGAGCAGTTTCTGTGTGGTTTGTGTGTAATTACTGCCAGCTGCAGTGCTGAAGGGTGAGGTCGCTGTAAATGTAGGTAGAGATCTTACCTTTATGATGATGGATTACCAGAAGATATTTCAGAGAATTTTTTTTCTCAAGCTACTCACAAATTGAGTTTAATATTTGTTGAGACCAGGGAGAGCTTGTCTCCAGGAAAAGTTTTCTGTGACCAAAAGAGATTGTGTTTAATGCTGGCCAGAGACATCAATCATCATAGGGAAGTGTTTTGGGAGAGGAGTCTTTAAAGTGGGCCATATTTGAGTAGGATGAGAATAACTTTGGGTGCAGAAGTAGGTTTTCATGGAGAAGCTAGCAGAATCAGTCTGCATGTCCTTTAGCTAACTTGAATGAAAAATCCTGCAGAAAACTTGTTAGGATAATGATTTTCATTTTCCAGCACTGCAAGATGTTGCAGGTGATGATGCAGTAATCACTGAGCAATAAACACATTCAGAAACAGCAGCACTTAAAATTACTTCATTGTTCCAATTGCTGATTTGCAAATGGAAAATACTCCCAGTACTGTTATAAACAGACTCACTGGCAGGCTGTGCAGAAGAGTTCTTCTTTGCCACTTGCCAACTTTACAGCTCTACAGGAAGAGAGAGATTGACTAATCCACTGTAAAGTGCACCACAATTACCTGTGACAAGCATAAAACATTACTTTATTTATCAGTGTTGTGGTTTAACCTCAGCCAGCACCTAAGAACCACTCAGCTGCTCACTCATCCCCAGCCCCTCCAGTGGGACAGGGAGAAGAGCTGGAGAGAGGTAAAACCCATGGGTTAAGAACAGTTTGATAACTGAAATAAATTAAATAATAATATAAGGAAAATCCTTTACTTAGGGTAAGGGTTGCTGAGCAACAACCAAACCCTCAGTGTGTGATTCACATTGTTCTCATTCTAAAGACAAAACACAGCACTCTACCAGCTACTAAGAAGAAAATTAACTCTAAAAAAACCAGGATAATTAAACACTTTTTTATTAACTGTTGCATGTGGTACTGTGCTGACCATCTACACCCAAACATGACCTGAAGGAAATGCAAAAAAAATATCTGGAGGACATTTATCTTGTATTTCTATAGAAATAGTTAACCTTAAAAAAACCTAATAGCTGGTGGCCATCAAGTTATTTTCTTCACAGACTTCTAAAAGTGAAGGGGACTTTTTATTTTCAGAATTCTGCAGTTTGGAAGAAGCTGAAGATTTGAGTCTTGGTTGTGGGGGTTTTCTTCTTATTATTTTTCAATTTAATGGCAGGCTTACTTTAAGTAGAATTAAAAAGAAATCCTTGAATGTATTTACAATTGAAGTTGATTTCAAGTTGGCAGTGAAATGCCTGGTAAAATCTGTCAGAAATTGGCCAATAGAACATGAATATAAGGAATTCTTTTCACACCTAGAGTTAAATTTTTGGTTATCAGGCTTAATTCAGCAAACTGCAAGGTTCAGTTCACAGGATCTGATTCAGCAACAAGTGTCTGTCTACCCAATGTGATTCTATAAAAGAAATCTTCAGAAACCCAAATATTCATTGACAACTGAGACTATTAGCTAATGTTCTGAATAAAAATGTGCATATTTTGAAATACTACTAACTTCCAACCAAATCAGGAACAATTTTACAATCTTATTTTGCTGACATTGTGAAAAATATGTATTTCCATATCATCTTGGATTTTCATGTGTTTTAAAGATTTTTTTTTAATAGAAAATATAAAATAATATAGTTACAGACAGGTGTGGGTAGAAGTGATCACTGTGTGGTGGCATCCCATGGACCAGCAGGATCTCCTCTCCTGCTGTGCTCTTGTGATGCTACAAGGCAGGGGCCGTGTGAGCAAACTCACAATGAGCCAGAACCCCTTCACCAAACAATCCCTGCCTCAGCAGGGCTGGAGCATAACAGGCAACCATAAGGCAGTGTGGTGGGGGATGAAGGCAGTGATAGCATCCTCCAGGGATGCTTATTGTCCTGGGTTATAAGACATGTGTGTATTTATTCTGTCAGAGCTGGGGCAGTTCTCTGCTGTTCATTGGCAGTTTTCTGTATCTCTTCCACAGCCAATCCTCCCTCCAGGAGATCTCTTCTGTCCATGGGCCATTAATTATTAATTACCTTCTGTCCATGGCCACTGAGTGTCCCTGCAGGGCTGATCAAATTCCAGCATCCCATGGGGAGATGCTCCGCCCAGGGGAGGAGCCAAGCATTCCTACCTGGATCCAATCTGAGCTGGGAACAGCCCAGCAGCCTTTGCCCCCTGCATTCCCAGAGGAGCAGCTTTCTCCTGCCCTGCATTCCCAGAGGGAGAGCAGGCCCATCTCCAGCAGCCCTGGAGCTCCAGAGGAAAACTCCCCCCTTGTGCAGGATCCCTCCTCAACCAAACCGACACGGGGCTGTGCCACCACCCTGAGCCCCCCTGGGATGGGACTGTGCCCCCACCCTGACACACAGGGGCCAGCTCCTGCTCTGACTCTGGCAGTGTTGTTTTGTACTGCTGCATTTTTAATTTTATTTTTATTTTTTCACTAATAAAGAACTGTTTTTCCTATTCCCATATCTTTGCCTGAGAGCCCCCTAATCTCAAAATTATAATAATTCATAGGGAGGGGGTTTACATTTTCCATTTCAAGGGAGGCTCCTGCCTTCCTTAGCAGACACCTGTCTGTTCAAACCAAGGCACTTATACACAGACTTAGCAAAACTGCAGCAAATGAGGACAGCTGGGCCTCCCTGCTTCTGTGAAAGGCTTATTTCTGTGTGTGTTCAGCCACGGGCAGAGTACCAGGAGATGTACAAACTGTGCTCAGTTATCAAGGAAATAAGTGACCAAAGGAAAGAGCAAACACAAAAAATCAGAACTCACCAAGCAGAGAAGCATGGTGGTGGTTGACAGCTACTCAGAGACTGAAACACTGCAGCAAACCTCAGCTTAATAATGTTAGTACTTTTTGTGTGAGGATGTACTCCCACCTTCTCAAGGGTTTGTTCTTATTTTCTATGTTTTACTACATATGTTAGGAACATGGGAAACTATTTATTTAACAGACATTGGGATTAGTGAACAAGGAAAGCTGCAGGGAGATGCAGTGTTTTGGAGACAAGGAAACTCTGTGCCAAAACCTCCACAAATGCTAAGGCAGAACAACTTCTCCATCTCCAAACCTGGCCCTGGAGCCTGTGGAGAGTTAACTGCCTTGGATAACAGCTCACCAGCTGCTTCTTCACTCCTCCTCCCACCCCAAAGCAGGATGGGAGAGGAGAACAGGAAAGGCTAAAGTGAGAAAAACTCATGGATTGAGACAAAAAGAGTTCAGTGACTGTAAAAAACCAGCCCTAAACAATAAAAACCAAACTAAGCCAGAACCCCCAGTTGATGCCAAGGCAATCCCTGACCACCTCCCACTATCAGACTGGTGCCAAGCCAGGCTGTGAGCAATGGCTGCTTTGGAAAATTGGTGATGTCTGTTTTTGTTAGGAGTGACTTGGTTTGAAGGTGTGGCAGTAGAGCAGGTTTTTTTTGTTCTTCACTGATCTTTTTTCCTCCTACTGTGAAAGGAAAATTAATTTCTGAGAATTCTTTTTGTTGCTGTTATTGTAGAACAAGATGAATAGCCTTTCCTTTGGTTTTCTTATTTTAATGATACAGAGAAAATTGGGTTTTTTTACTAATTCACGAATCAAACTACAATTGTTTTCTTCATTTATTTGTAGCAGCATTTTTTTTTTTTTGCTTTTATGCAAGTCTTTGCATTAAAACCACAAGAGTGCTGACTATTGAATTTGAGAAAAGAATCAGGCTAGGGTTATTTCTGAACAGTAGAAAATGACTGGAGCACTAACTGCAAGGTAGAGTTGTGGGGTACAGACTGGGTAAACCATAGCAGCTACAGCTGGATTAATACCCATCCCATCTTCTAGCTCCAAGCTCAATTCAGACTCTAATAGTGCTCACTTGTCTAAAAAGAGCAAATGCCAACATATATGCTCACCACATAATATATACATAATGCCAATTTTATACTGACAATTATATAATTATATATAATTATACATGTACATTATATATATTAATTATATTACATTATATGACATTGCATTAATTCTATATTATATTATATTATGTTATATTATATTATGTTATATTATATTATATTATATTATATTATATTATATTATATTATATTATATTATATTATATTATATTATATTATATTATATTATATTATATTATATTATATTATATTATATTATATTATTATATTATCTGTTATATTTTCTGTTATATTATCTGTTATATACCTGTTTTATATATAATATAGTATATTTATTTATTTATTTATTTACTTATTTATTTATTTATATATAATGCCAATTATAGAATTATATCCAATTAATTGCCCAATAACTTTCAGGTTGAGAAGATTTTCCATTTCCTCTAGGCAGCCCAAGCAGTGCTCAGTGAGAATGTTTCCCTAGGGTTGTGTTGTTGTTATCCTTATAGGGTTTTTTTTTACTCTGTCATTTAAAGTGCACAACTAATAGGGACATTGAGATTATCCCATGTTAATACATTTTTGCAGTGTTACTTTTCATGTCTTTATCTGATTAAAAAACCAAGCAAGAGAATGGATGTCTGGTTTCTTAATGCCCTACTAGGAACAAGACAGTGTTCTGCTGTGTCAGAGCTATGCCAAAAAGTGAATGTTATTTCTAGGGTTGAGCAAAATCAACACAGCTAACTCAAAATTGAGCATATGTCTTTTTTGAGCCAGGTTCTGAGATTTCATTTACTTTCTCTCCAACCTCTTTTGAAGAAATGCAACTGAAACACGGCTCTGGTAAAGGCATTTTGCAACACTTCAAAAGAATAAATTCCTGCTGGCATGTGATTCAGCAGGACACATGCTAAAGCCAGGAGGCCATCCTCATCTGCTGAAGTTTTAAATGGATGCTTACAATCCAGAGTGCTTCACAAAATCCATGTGGGCTTTGTGCTCTGCTGCTCTGACAAATGGAGAACGCAATCAAATAAATGATGGAAGAGGAAGTTTTGGGTTTTTTTACTGCCTCCTTTCCATTGTGACTGAGAAGAGAAGCTGATATCTCCCTGCTCTCAGCCCCCAGCAGCTGGGGGAAATGTCAAAAGGGTGATGGCTGCTGCTGACGAGGCACATACCTGTCGTGTGCCACAGCGACTCAGCCTGGACTGCTGCAAGGCAAGAACTGGGAAAAGCAAAAAAGAAATGCACAATTTTATACACATCTCACTCATTTTTCATATTGTTATGTTTGGGTTGGAAATTAGGTAAATGGAGTTCATCCATACAAATTCTTCATGCTTTCTCTATCTCATTAACTCCATAGCCTAGGCAAATGAGAAATGCTTGTAAAATTGCTGTATTTTAAGTGCAGGCTAGAGACTGGAAATGCATGGAACAGAATGTTCAAGAAACTGTATTGTTCTTGTTCAGTGTCATTAGTGGCCATGTAGTTTGATTCTTATGAGTTAATGACACATAATAACAAAGGTTATTTTCAAAACTTACTACAGATCTTTTGCTCAGCTCGTTTCTGTGGGAGATAGCCAGATTTATTGAGATAATTCAGCAGATGTTATTCAGGGAATGACTATCAAATGGAACCAATATCTGTAAAATAATCTATTTTCTAAATGCAAGCTGCATTCTCTGCAAGTTTTTCTTCACAGCCCAGCCACTTTGTAAAACTCTGCCTTTCTACTGTGCAATTCCTTGACTCTGCAAAGCATCAACTGAACTTCACTTGACTCCACCACCCTTCCAAACACTCATTTGTTTCTGAATGTGGGTCCTGTTCTTTTACACGTGCCACAGAAAATTCATTGAGGGGGTCTTCTATTAATTTCAGCTTTTTTTCTGTCCTTCACCATGAATTCAAATGCATTTCAGATCCAAACTCTATAGGAAGAGGCTTTTTGTGTTAAAACCTTGCTGGTCTGGAAGGGGCTCCTTTCTGACTACCAGCACCAACTGGTAGGATTTTTTCCTAGCTCTGTGTGTCAACACTGAGGTCACCTGGGGCTAAAACCCAACAGGAGGTGCATGACTCCTTTATTTAAACACAAGTAGACTAAAATTACACCTCAGCTCCTCTACAAATCTGCAGAGGTCAGTGCTTCTCACACTGCTTGTAAAGTCAGTGCTGGTGGCAGAGGGGCCTCCATTCTCTCTCCATCATATCAACTACAGAAATACAGATTGTACTATTTTCATCTTTCTCAGTAACTGAATCAATTTTTCTAAAGAAAAACAGGCATTTGATGCACAGGAATCTCCACCACAGCACTCCAACATGATTTCAAATGCATCTCCTCCTTTACCTTTTTCTCTACAAACACTTCTTGAAATTAACAGAGACTTCTGTGTGATTTTGTAAAGTCCAGTTAGGTGGACGAAATACCTGAATACATCAGAGGATATTTTAAAAATGGCAAACCCATATTTTTCCCTGCATGGCTCTTGGTCACTGAAACATGGCCACAAAAAAAAAAGAGTAATTGAGTCAGTAATGCATTGCAGCACGTTGCTGTTGTCATTGTCCCATGGATTTGAAGACAACTCTTTTCCTGCTGACCTTTTCAGCTTTAATGTCAAGGTTGGGAGCACTTTAAAGTGCTGATTTTCCCTCTCACACCGTGTGACAGCAGACATCCTTTGCCTAACATCCCTTAAGAATTAACAAGTGCAAACCAAGCCTGTCCCAGGACAGCTGTGAGGAGAACCTCACATCACCCTGCCTGGCACAGATGACAGCAGCTGGGAAGGTTCAACAGAATAAATCTTAAACCTTAATCTTTCAAGAATAGGGCTCAGGAAGCTGGCAGGCCCTGGAGAAGGTTGTGCCTCCACATCTCAGGTGCTTTTGTGTCCATCCTAGACATGTGTGTCTGGCTATGTCTGCTGAGTTTAGCTTACAGGTCTTGCAATTAACACCTGCTAGTGGATAAATACCACCTCTTCAAAGAGTTTATTCCCTCTAAGAAAATTGCTTCAATGACAGCAAGAGCCTTAAAATAATCCCAGCCTTTAAGTTCATCTCCTGCTGCCAAAGGACAGGGCAAGTGAATACAGAAACATGTTTTATATCTTTGATATTTTGGGGAAAAAAAAAAAAGATACAGTATTGGTTCATTTTTCTGTAGGTGAAATGTTGGGAGATCCTAAAAAAGTCTCCTCTGCAAGTGAGGCATAATTCTATTCAAGTGAATCACATCTCTGTTAATGCAAGGTGCCCACCAAGCTGCTCTACCCACTCCCCCTTCCAGCTGGACAGTGAAAATAAGATGGAAAACAACTCATAGGTTGAGATAAGGCAGTTTTCCAAAACAAAAGGGAATTTTGTGTCCTCTCAAGCAAAGAGAAAGCCTGAAGATTTGATTCTCTACTTCCCATCAGCTAGCAAGGTCTGGTCCCTTCCCGGGAAGCAGGACTGCAGCACATGGAGCTGCTGCTCTGGAAGGTAAATGTTGGAAATAACACATCCTCCTCCCCAATCCTCCACCCCCACTTAGCTGTTGTCTCTGAAGGCTCTGGAGTGTCCATTTGGTCAGTCTGGGGCAGCTGGCCTGGCTGTGCCTCTCCCTGCCCCTCCATGGCAGGGAATGTTGAGACAGAGTGGAGCTGTGCCAGCCCTGCCCAGCAGCAGCCAGCCCTGATATCTGCTCCTTCCAGCACTGCTCTGGGAGCATGAACCCACCCCAGGCACACTGGGGTGCACCAGTGGAGCAGGAGCCTCTCCTCTGTGACCAGGTGTCTCTGAAATATTCTAAATATGGCACATTTGTTTCTGTAATGAGCAGCTACAGGGCTTGTTTAGATACGCAGGGCAATTTATGGGTGCAAACAGCAGCTAGAAATGAAACTCATGAATATGTGAAGCATTGCTTCCCAAGCTAAATATGAATGCTGGACACAGGCAATTAAGCACTCCCTATGTTTTCTGGATAAATATGCAAATTTGACATTCAAATCAGACTTCTAAAAAAACTTTCACCCAAGTTAAAGCACTAAGAACATAAGCAGTCCAAAGCTTAAGTCTTTTAGCTCCAACTTTAATTGCTTGCCATAATTTCTGTTAAGGGCAAGGCACTTTAGTAGGTTATCATTCTGCTCCTCCCAACTGTTTCAAAAGTCAAGTGTGGTTTCCCCTGACACATCACATTGTGGATGGAATTTTTAGATGGAGAATTTACAGCAGAGCAGCATGCAGGGAATTCATTAAAGCCGGGAGAAGGAAGTCACTGCAAGAAGGTGACAGTATTGTTTGCATAATGGGTTTGCCTGTTGCAAACTAAGACTAACTACTGAACTCCCTTAATAAATTACATTTTTTTTTGGTAGTTAAAGAGAAGCACTTAGCAGGTTCTGGAAGAAAGATGACCAAAAAGTTGATCATATGAAGTAGAAAAAAAATGTTGTGGGATAAGCTGATAAAATGTGTTTACCAACACTGCTGTCAAATGCAGATTTACAGGACAAAGGACTCTAATGACCTCTAATTCAGGGCCACAAGGCTTTTGGGAAGAGAGAATTTGATGTGCCACTCCTCCCTCACAGGATTCTGCTCCAGACAGGGTCCCAATCTGGATTTAGCATTTTTGGTGGGGATCTAAGTTTCTTAGATCTTAAGCAACGTTTAAGCACAGTTTGCTCCATTGTTTGTGACTTCAGTACTTTGCCCTAAAATGAGATTTTGTACTATCATATTTTAAGGCCACAGATTATTAACACCACTGAAGAAAAGGCATTATAATCCTCTACAACCCTTTAACTCTGCTTCAGAATGATTTTAAGGGCTCAAATCAAACTGTGGTGGCAATTAGGTCTAGGAGTTGACCACAGGGAAAGATCTGTGTTGCAATTCCAAAGTAACTTTTTTAACCTTTTGGTAATGGACATAATCTTTTCTGAGCAGCTTGTTCTGGTAGAACAGGATGCTCAGAAAAGGGAAAGGGGCTGGAATTAGATAATCTTTAAGGTCCCTTCCCAAATGAACTATTCCATAATTCTATGATTCTTTGAAGTGAATAATATCAGAATATTCTTATTAAATTTAAAGTGGAAAAGAACCAGAAGAGTAGATACAACCTGAGGAAACCAAGTTGTCCTGCCCTGTAGGTGAAAGGTGGCAGGGAGGGAAAGAGAGCACCGTGAAATAAAGACCAGGCTATGTCCACTGCACCTCTGGATGCTATGGAATAGAAACTCCACCTTTTTGTGAAGTGTCTGAGCCAGGACTAATGAAGTCAATCTCTTTCATTGGGAGGGTGAGGTTGGTCAGGCTCAAAATCCTCCTTGGCTGATTTAAGCTCCCTTTGGTGCGAAGGAGCTGCAAAGCAAGTTCAGCCTAGGACATCACTAGAGAGAAGAAGAAACCTGAAGGAAAGAGCAGAAAGGCATTAGCACAGCAGCAAATCTCTTTTTGTACATTTGGTGTGTCCCTCTGTCACACACAAGCGACGGAAAGGGCCGATGGACATTGCAGTACCCAGCTCTGCCGTGACGGTGCTGCTGCCCACGGGCTCCCCGGCGCTGTTGATCCATCCCAGGCACACACTACGTCTGTCCTTTGCTTTCTGCCAGATTTTATCCATCTTAGGAAACGGACAGTACCCTTACTGAGTGCCTCGAATCCCAAGTCTATTTGACAGTCACTGCAGCCTTGATGTGCAGCGGTCTTTGTTAAGGAAAGCACAATATTTACATAAACAGGCTGGCCTTTTAAACCGAGAATTCTGTCAGCAGGAGCTGAAAGGGAGGAGATAAGGGGAGAGAAGGGGGCAGAGGAGCCTTTGCTACCTGTTGCTGTAAGAGAAATCATATCCTGAGGCAAAGAGACCTTTTGTTTTTATAACTGCATAAAATATCATATCTATGTCTACATATTTAACAGCGACTACACTTGAAGTGTACACTGAATGATTTTCTTTACAAGCCATATCATCCTTCCTTCACTCCTTTTCTTACATCCTCGCTAAAGAAAAAAAATCAATAAAGCCCCAAGCAGCGTAAATCATTGCTAAGATCAGCTCACTCCACGATTCTTTAGCATAAAAATGATTAAATATGCTGACAGGAACAAACCAATGCGATGCCAGAGGAATCTTGGGTTCCTGCGGTTTCCGACTTTTCCCCAGCAGATTCTGGAAACATAAACCTGCCAGGCTGGCAAACAGACACGAAAGCTTCACACTGGTGCTTACAGAGACAATAGAAAGAAGACAAAAAGCTCCTTAATAAAAGCCCAGAATTGCCATCTCTTTTACAGACCGCACAGAGCACAGCAGACGAGTGCTGCTGTAACTCTCCATATTGCCTGGCACATACATCACCTACATAATCTCATGGTTGCTGCGCTCATTGATCCTGCTGAGCGTGAGGAGCACCCAGCCCTGCTACCCTGCAGGGATGCCAGAGCTCCGTGTACTGCTCTGCACGCTGCTCCCGACACGGACTGCCTTTCACTTTACCCGTGCTCAGCTCTCAGCCCCGCTGTACCCAGGGAAAAGCATTTTTATTAGCCATGAACGTGTGTCCGTTCACAGCACGGGTGTAGAAGGGGGACCAGAAGAGGGGGGCACATGCATCAAGCTCCATAAATGCTGGTGCTGCCTCCCTCTACCCCACACACCTTCAAATTCCCAACGCATTCCGGAGCCTCTATGCGAGGAAAAGGTGATTTTCCCACCGAGCCAGGTCATTATTTCCATGCCGAGAGCCTGGAAGCATCGAGAAGCGGGGGAAATGGAGGGGCGATGCTCCGCTTACCCGGGGCAGGAGAGGGACACGGGTGATGAGCAGGGGAATTTCCGCCCATGCCCTCTCCCTGCAATCGCTCCTGGCCGCAGGGTCGCTCCCAAAATCCGCTTCCCCGCTCTGGGATCTCCGCATCCCTTCCCTGCCGGGGTTCGAGGGAGAGCGGCGCCGGGCGGGGAGCGGGGCTGCGGGAAATATGAAATAAAAAGATGAGAAACAAAGGGCTGGCCGAGGGTGGGGGCCAGGTATGTTCTTACCCGGTCGGGATCGCCGCCGTGACTCGCTGGATTGCGGGCGCAGGAGGAAGAGGAGGAGGCGGAGGAGGAGGAGGAGAGGCTGGTGCTGCGCCACCCGCAGCCAGCAGGAGCTGCACCCGTGCCGAGCCCTGTCCCCGCCGTGCCCCGGGAGCTACCCCCGAGCCGAGCCCTGTCCCCGCCGTGCCCCGCACCGGGAGCTGCCCCCGAGCCGAGCCCTGTCCCCGCCGTGCCCCTGGAGCTACCCCCGAGCCGAGCCCTGTCCCCTCCGTGCCCCGCACCGGGAGCTACCCCCGTGCCGAGCCCTGTCCCCGCCGTGCCCCGCACCGGGAGCTGCCCCCGAGCCGAGCCCTGTCCCCGCCGTGCTCCGCACCGGGAGCTGCCCCGGGCCCCAGCGCTCCCCCCAGCTCGGTCTCGGCTCCCCGCACCCCCTCCGCCCTGAGGGGAGCGTCACCCCCCGGCCGCGGCTGCCGGGATGAGCCCCCGGCGCTCTCCGACCCTCCCGGTTGGCTCCAGCCTCCCGCTCCTCGGTGCGGTCTTGTCAGGGTTTCACCTGCGGGGGCAAAGCCCCTCTCCTCCTACCTGCGGCTGAGATCCCACAATTTGTTATTCTTTCCTCGAGAATCGCTTCCATCACCACCAAAAAAAAAAAAAAACCACAAAAAACCACCACCCCACATCTACCCCAGCGAATCCCATCCCTCTTCGCAAGTCCTCTTGCTATTCGGGTTTGCTTCCCTTTCTCCTCCTCCTTCTCCCCTCCCTCTTTCCCCCCGTTTCGGGTTTGGAGCCTCTCTCTGCCCTACACACACACACAGACAGGCACGCATGGTGTAAATGGGTTGTCACACACGCAGAACCGCAGCTGGTTCCCAAAGTCCCCCCACCCTGCTCAGCCTTCCTCTAGCTTGAAGCCGCAGATCATGGACTATATGCTCGGAGCCGGGATGCGTTTTATTCACAGCTGCTTCGCCTCCTGCAATTTCACCCGGTGAGTAGGTTTGATTTCGCGTTCAGGTGGCGTGCTTCCAACAGGAAGGACACTAAAAACAGCAGGGAGAAATAAAAAGAAAAGGAAAGATAAATTAAAAAAAAAAAAAAAGTTTTGCTTCCCCTTGTTCCCCAACGGGCTGGCTCCACTTTCTAAACTCGAAGGAATTAGGAAGCACCAGTTTTCTGCTCACGTTCATTCCCAGGCACCGCGCTCGGCGCTGATTGCAGCGCGCACCGCAGCGCCGCTTCCAGAGCCGCCGTTCCGCTGCTTATTCATCACATTTTATTCATGTTTCCATCCGGCACGGTACCTGCTCCATTCCCCGGTTTAACCCCTGCAGACGAGGGCGCTGGAAGGGCTCAGTGTTCCCCCCGTGCCGGGGGAAGGAAAGGACGGGATTGCTGCTGGCTGAGGCAGCCGGGAGCATCCCGAGGAATGTCTGGGAACCTGCGGGGGGAGATCAGCTGGAAAAGTTCACTGCTCTCCCCCATCCCCTGAAGAACTTGCACAGGATTGGGGGTTGGGAAGGATTCTCCAGAAGGGAGAGGAAAGGATTTCCAGACCTCAAGTCCTGTCGCATGTGCTGGGAGGGGGCAGCGGCCAGGCGGGGGGGGCCGGGTAGCAGCGGGGTCGGCGCCCGGGGCTTCTGTCCTGCTGCTGCCAGGGCTTCTGTCCAGCCTCTGCGGCCGCTCGCTCCTCGCTCTTTCCTCATTTCTCAGTCCCATCGCACCCGATTTCATTTATCACTATTTTCGGGCATACCTGTATTTTTCGCTGGCCAAAAATTGGCTCCTGAGGAGCGCAGGGAAACGTACGCCCATCTATAGATGTACCTGAGGTACTTGAATCAAGTAGGGGCTACTTGAAAGAAAAAGAGAGAAGAACCAAGGGAAATAAACACACTACCTTTAAAAAAAGGACAAGTGCCTTCAGAGCGCTATTTGTGGTTGATACTTCAGGATTTCAGTGTCTCTAATTAGCGGCAGAGATCCTCCCACGGTCAATAGCAGAAGGCAGGGAGGAAACATGCTGTGTCTGACTGGGCTCCGTGTAACTCTGTCATTTGGGTGCAGGATAAGTGTGCGTGTGTGTGTCTGTGTGTGCGCGGTCATGTCTCCAAAGCAGTACCTGCAGAGATCACCAGCAAGGTGCTCAAGGCTTGCAGGCAGGTAGAGATGCCAGGGAGGAATAACAAGATCCGAATTTATTGCCTGGTGGCATGCAGAAGACGGGAAAGACCAATTCAATGCCGGAGTGTGCTCCCCCCTTGCTCTTCCCTCCACCCTCCCCCTCCCCGCCCTGCTGCCTCCCCCCTGGGCCGCCAGATTGCTGGCTCCTGTCTGGAAAGGAGTAGTGAAAAAGCCCTTCAGGCACGGTATTCAAAATCCTCCCTTCCTCCAGCTCCTATCTTCCCCCACCAGCTCGAAGCCCCCGTGCCTACTTATCTCCTTCCAGCTCAGCGTCCTTCTCCCGGAGCCTCCAGCAG
Source organism: Leucosticte australis (assembly GCA_025504685.1). Lineage (NCBI taxonomy): Eukaryota > Metazoa > Chordata > Aves > Passeriformes > Fringillidae > Leucosticte > Leucosticte australis. The sequence goes on along the minus strand of JANIJU010000012.1, from coordinate 25,812,929 downwards.
GTTTTTCCCATTCCCGCCGACTTGCCCCTCTGCCCCTCTCCTCCTCCTGCCCCGGACCTTTCCATGACTGAGGCGATTAACCAAATCCCAGACATTTCCCCTGAATTACCTGCCTCTGGCGCTGCTGCTGCCGGGATCCTCCCGCACCAGGCTGCTCAGGAAAGTTTCCGTGCAGTCATACCCCGCTTCCCTCCCTAGGCAGGGAGTGCATTTCAAAACCTCTACCTGATTTTTAATCTGCCCCCCCCCCCCCCCCCCAAACCTTTAGGAAAGAAAAAAACCCCAAAACAAACCAGCAAGTCCTGAGGGGTTTCTCTTATAGTGGGAATAGCTCAGCCAGTGAGCATCGCCTGGCCGTGCTGCTTAAATGTTACCGCTCTGCAGGAGAGATTTATGTGCCCATCAGCAGAATATTTCCCGGGTTTAAGAGCGCTCGATTTTCCCTCTGCTGACGGGGATGGGAGACGGTAAGACACAGGATGAGGGCAGTGGAGTTGTTTAGCTCACAGGCACTATGACGGATGGCAGTATAACGGTGTCTGAGCAGCAAAAGTGACACAGGTTGGACCGGGTGGCATTTCTATACTTAGCGGAAGGCGAGGCGATGCACATCAACCCCTTTGCATACAGCACCAAATAAATCAATGCGAGTAACGTGGGCTTTATGGGTGATTGGAACAAGCGAGACAGGCGTGGTGAATAGAGAATATTCCCACTACCCTTGATCTCCAGCATTCCGCACCCCAGCCCAGGGATATCTCCTTCACACATGGGGCTGGATGACTCAGAAAAAAAACAGGAATAATGGGCAGCAGCCAGGCGGGTTTTGCTTTGCCGTAGTTGGTTCTTTTGCTTTTTGTACAATACATTGGCGGTGTGGAAATACCTCCCGAGCCCCGCGGCCCATTCCTGACTCCCAAACATCTCTCTTCCCTGCATTTAGATGTCCAGGCTCCCTGCTTGCCCGTGTCTGGCTTCACTGCCAAGGATTACCTCCATCTCCCCTGAAGCTGCGTGGCTCTGGGACTCCCTTTTGGCCGGGAGTTCATTTCCCGATTTCCCACGCTGGCGGTGGCAGACGGACATCCAGGGAGGTGGCCCTGGCAGAGGGAACACCTTTAAGCGTCCAGCCTGCCTTCTCAGCCTCCCGGGCTTCATCCGCCCAGCTCCTCCGCGTGTCCTCGGGGCAGGTCCCGGGGGAAGGAAGGGCCGGTGACACGGCGGAGGTCGGGGGGAACACGCCGGCAGCAGGAGGGGTTGCTCCGGCTCCGGGCGGAGCGAGCACCGGCAGCCGGGGGCGGCAGCGCCTGTCCCGGCTGCGGGACCCCCGGCTGGCCCCTCCCCATCCTCAGCAGCTGAAGGCAGCTCGTTTTGTGGGGGGAAGAGAGAACACCCCTCTCCAGGGAGCTGTGCGTGCCCCGCAGCCTCCAGCCCGTGCGGCAGAGGGAGCAGAGGCTTCACCGCAAAGGGTTAACGCGGGGCTGCGGGGTGCTCCAGGCTGGAGTCCTGTGTGCGCCTCTGAGATGCACCAGCCAATCCTGGAGACAGCAGCGTGAACTAGATGTAGCGTGCTGTAAGAAGGGAGGTGAAGAAAATAGGGTGTAAACTGTCACCGCACACCGCGAGGCGGACCTGGCTTCTTGGGCTGCGATTTCTTAGAGACTTAGAGAGCACCATGCATTAAAAAAGGTAAGGGCTTTGTTACCAACAGTCTGTGCCGTGATTCACTGCCGGATTCAAGTGCGTTTTCCGCGTGGCTTTCATTTAGTGATAAATTGTGTAGGGCAGAGTGGGGAGAAAGTGGAATGTGGCGTGATTTACTGTTCGGGAGCCGTTTGGAAAGACTACGTCAGCTTCGAGTTGTAATGGTCTCATGTAGAGATTAAGCAAGTGAATGCATGTGAAAGAAAGTGAATTCATGACTGGCAGAAAAATGTAATGCCTGTGATAAGAGAAGGATGTTCTGTTGTAGCTGTAAAATCAGTTACGGATCCATATGAAATGAAGGCTAGTGGGAGATAGACCTGATTTTGAGAAAATGTAGAGTAATTCAGATGCATGTACCTGACAAACAAGTCTGTCAGATAAAACCAAAAATAACTTCATTCCTAGGAAAAAACCCCATGTTTATTAAATACAACATCACAAAAGAATGCTATAAAAAGGAGTGAAGTCAGAACCTTACAGAGTCTGTATGTGCAGAGATGAGTGACTCTGACACATTAAGTGTGCAGAGATAAAGCTAGAGTGGCCCTGCTAACATTTACAGGATATAAGAAATAACTTCAGAGGAGCAATCCGTTTAGATATCAGACTTCACAGACTGCTGTCATTGCTCAACTCCATCCCTACAAGGAATTACTCATTTTAAATAGGTGCTCTATCAGCTTTGCCACAAGACCAGCTTTGGAAACAGAAACATTTGACTGGATCTCTTCCTCTCTGTATCTAAGCATAGCAACAGACCCTCGGTCTCAGATGGTGTTGCAGTGCTAATCAGCAGAGTTCCATCCAGAAACTACCTACAAATCCTTGCCTCCAAGCATTTTTCTCTCTGAGACGTGTATAATTTAAGCAGGGGAGGCATATAAAAAAGATCTGTGATATTTTCTGTAAGCTGATCCTCCTCCAGTGAGAGCAAACCTCCCCAGCAGATGCTGAGTTCACTGGAGTTGTGTTTGGGGTGCTTGTTCATGAAGTGCTGAAACCCTGTGAGTGAAAACGAGAACTAAGAAACATGAAAACAAGCAGCTGAATGTTTTTACAGGGCTCAGTGCAGAAGGCAGCATTTGTACAACAAGCCAACAGAACAACTTGAGAATCTTCAAGTGATGCAATCCTCCTGTCTTATCCTTTCCTATTTTTTCTCCTACTCTCTGAAAGCCTTTGTGAAGAATTAATTACAGAAGTCAATTCATTGTTTACACCAATGTGCCCAAAAATTTACTTTTTAGTCACATAGATTGCAGTGACTTGTCACTCTTCTCAGCCCCAGACAATGATTTATGGGACTTAAATATTTTTACTTCATTTGTATTAATTCAAAATCGTATCTGATTGTGATCAGTCTCAGTCATTTCTTGCTTGGGATGCAACACCCGCTGAAAACAAAAGGAAGATCTTTTTACCAGCAAGCTTGCTTCTTCAGCAGTTTTTGAAAATCTAAATGGAAAATTGGATGATCAAACTACCTACCTAAGTTTTCCTTAGAAGAAAAAGAGTGGTGGAAGGTATTAGATAATAGTTTCTGGAAACATTATTTTCTAGCTCTCAGGGATACCTAGTGCAGCTCTTTCTTAACCCTCCCAAAGCTTCACCTCTCCTCAAAACCAGAAGCAGACATTTTTTTACTCTCCTGAAACACTAGTAACCTCATATGGGAGCAAAATCAGCAGAAATACACTTTGACAAACAGATCCAAAGTGCTGCTTGAGAAAGGTTGCACTGAAGCCACTGTCCTAGAGCTGCAGGTAGTACTACAGCCAGTCATTTAATGGGGAAGTAATCTAACTTCTTCCTAACCTCATCCTATATCAGCATAAGAGAACATTTTAAAAAATTGCAACTACATCCTCTTCCTATCATGGTTTTCCTTTTGCTCAATATATGTGTGTTCAGTGAGGGCCTGATCTTGGGCAATTCAAGGAGATCAGAACATCCTTATTAACTTCAATAAAAGCAAGATCAATTTCCAAAACGATATTTTGGAACCCAAATGAACTTCAGATTTAGGAGGGGAAAAAAAAAAGTGAGCATCATGAAGTTACCTGCTGTGTACTGAGCAGTGGGAGGCTTTGCATATTTTGAGTCAAATATTATTAAAATAATAAAGAACTAAGAATTTGTGACTTGGTCTAGGCCTCAGTACTTTTTCATCATTGATAAATCAACATTTTTCTGCATGAAGTTGAGGAAGCCCCACTGAGCTGGAGGTAATCAGCACCTTGTGGCTGGAGCCATCACCCTGCTGAAAACTATAGTATGAATAAATTTGGTCTTCTAGCTTTGAAGTCAGTAATTTATATGTACCACAGTTTGTGTGCATACACCAATATGGTTTATACATAGATATAAATATGCATGATAGGCACTACACATCCCTCCACACCCATGGTCTGTATAATCACTTTTTTGCCCTGGCTCATACCATAGAAATGGTTATTTAGCTCAATCTGTTTCCTATCTCCCACTGGAAGTCTTCACCTTCTCCATGTGCCACAAAATAATGCACTGAGGAGAGGCAGGAAGGACACTCTGCCACATCAGAGCTTTTCAACTTTAACTAATGAGCCTCTCACAAAGGCCACAGATTTTGTTCCACCTTCAGAGGAAGATTGACCAAGCAATATATATTGTTAGCTAAATTAACACCATTAAACTCTAGTGGTTTCTCTTATAATGAGGTGAGATCGTGAGGCTGGTGTGTCAGGTACCTTTACTGTAACAGTTACATTAATGGGGAAAAATTCTGCTGATTTGCAGTAACACCTTCATTGCCACAGCCACCGGCACTGATTAATGAGAAAAGTGGTTTGTAAGGCACTTATTGGCAAGTAAAGGATGTAAATCTGGGGAGTCAGAGCACTGCTCTATACCCTTAATCCCATATTGTTCGTGACTCCTGAGAATTCTGTAGGGCTAATTTAGCTCTTTCAGTACTTGTAAATCTACTAGAAATAACAAAAACACCTGGTTAACTGAACATGGATGGCCACACTGAAGTCAAATGGGATTGTTAAAATCCATTATAAATGTTACTTCTTAGTATTTCCTTTTTTTCCTTTATTTGAAATCTGTTTCTGAGGAGGCTTACCATCACTGGTGAAAAACACTGCCAAATGCTGAAAAACACTATCATGGATGGAGGTGGCAGCCCAAGTGCATCTTTTTATTTCACCTAAAACATTATTGATCCCTATTCATTAACAATTTGTTGGACAGAGAGAGCACACATACGTTCCAACAATTTTAGTATTGAATAATTCTGTATGATTTGTACTTAATGTGCCCCCCTAAAGGTTAAAACTGCTGTAGTTAAGGGCAGAGATGACACCCACCTCTTTTTCTCCAGAACATGCAGCTGCTCAGCATTCCTTGGATGAACCCCCTGATTCCTTTAGGTCTGTACCAACATTTCTAAGGAAGGTGCTTGTTTAGGTAAAGCAGCACTGTTTATGCAGGTCAGGATCATCCTGCTGCCAGTCTCTGGAGACTGGATTTATTTCACAGAGAGCCGTTAGTTGGTGATGTTCTCTTTTTAAGTCTCTGCTCCTGTGGGATGTGAATCTGACTCATTGGCTTAAAAAGTAAAAGCTTTAGTAACTACCTAAGTACCCTTTAAGCTCTCTGTTAGCTTCAGTTTATTAGATTGATTCACATTAGTTGAAGACATGGTAGTGGCTTCTTTTTTCTTTTAAGTACTCTTATTTATAAACCAGCTTAACTTCTCATGCTTGCTTGTCTTGGCCAGGCAAAGTCTAGAGCATTTTCTCTGTCTTTCTGGAAAAAATAGGCTATAATGAAGAAAACTGATGATCCTCATACTCAGAGAGACTGCAGTGATCTTTAATTCCTCATAAACAGACATGTGTCTCTCATTCAGCACTGTACAGGTACCACTGAAAGTTTAAAGTTCCTCAATGTTAGCTTAACTAAATAAGAATGTGTTTTTCTATGAGCTACAACATGAAATAGTGACAATTTTGTACTTGGGCAGTTTGATTGTGTCATATCTAAATTAAAACAGTAGAGAGATTGCAATTCCTGATACATGATGTTCATAAGAAACACATCTTTTAGCAGACAGACTTTTTTTTTTCTCTCTCTAATTTTGCAATTTCTTCTAATCTTGTCAAAAATCAAGTCTTGCAAGGCAGCTTTGGTGCTAGATTTATGTGAGATAGCAGGCTGCCCAGTACACATAACATAATTATTACTTGTACAATCAAGCTTTATCCATCCTGAGCTGCAATTAGCCCCAGACTGGTTTGCTGGAGCTTGAATCTTTGCTCAGTCAGCCATAAAGTCCCTACTCTTGCTATAAAAAATTAATAGCTATAACATGAACATTTAAGAGGATCTGGCTACTGCCCATGCAGTGGCTACAGGCTTGGAACACTGCAGCAAAGGGACTGTGGAAAAATCTTGCAACAATTTTGAGTAGGATCAGCTCTAGAAAAATAGTCTCTTGAAGCTTCTGTGAGTCTTGCCTTGGGAGCTGGTACAGCAAGTGGTGTAAGTTCGCTGTTTTTTCCCTGTTAGAATAAATAGGTTGAAGATGAGGAACCTGAAAGGAGTTTTAACCATCCATTTATATCAGCTGAACACCATGTATGCCATCTGTGAAATCAGCTGTAAAATATGCTGGGAGATCTGGAGCACTTTTGCCTGAAAGACATAATAAAAGGGCAAAATAAAAACATTACCACTCTATTAAGAAATAAAATATATCAAATAATCCATTCTTCTTGCAAGGCATCCAGAGAAGTGCATTGAAAGAAAAATTTCATGCCATTAGATCTTTATGGATGTTATTCTTAACTACTGCTATTCTTAACTACTCATCTAAGTGCAACTACTAATTTTCACATGGAGAATAAAATCAGGAAGAGTGTAAATCCTTGACCAGATACAGCCTTAGCTAAAATTAGAGGGCTCTGTCCCATGCCTGAGTCAGAGCCTCTAAAGTGAGAAAACCATTCTTAGAAATAAAAGAACCCCCAACCACATTATTTGTGGATTAGGTCAGGTAATATCTGAGGGGATGGAAGTACATGAAACTAGGCTGGATTTTGTGAATATGTCCCCGTTGCAATCAGTACAGAACATTGCTATTTTGGCTCTCTTCTTAAGTCCAGAGAACAGCTCTGCACCATTATTTTTTCCCTTCATTATTGTACAAACAATATTAGCACTCCAATAACTTCAAAGAAACTTCTATTTTTGCCTGAGACTGACAAATCCTTTCCTCTCCATCCTTTTTCTGAGTGTTTCTTGCAAAACCTCCAGGAACAGAAATTTTAAGCAACAAAAATAGCCAGCCACTCTGTTCATGGAAAAATCAACTTCCTTTTTGTTTCATAACATTTTTGCCATCCAATAATTTGAAAGCATTCTATAAGCATTGCTTGTTTAGGCTTCATAATAGAAACTGTCATTAAAGAAGTTTAAGGCACTTGGCAAGGCTTATACAGCACACTCAAAGTTGTACTCTGAGGTAACTCAGCTCCAAGTACTCTCCTTCCTCTCTGTAACCTGAATCTTCTTCAGCTCAACAATCTGTTGGCGAGCAAAGTTTCCTCCCACTCCATCCCATTTTAGCCCTTCTGTACTACTAATCAGTTAAATTTGGATTTTTCCTCAGGCTTGAAAGCCTCTGGAAGCAAAGCTTGAGTGTACAGTGTGTAAATAGCTGCTTCCTCCTGCTCTAGATGGTGGCAGCTGTAAGAGCTCTGGGTGTTGTATTTGCTGGGAATGCCCTGACGAAGGCAGGAATGATGAATCTGACTCCATGTTCTCAGAAGGCTAATTTATTCTATAATACTATATTATATTAAAGAATACTATACTATACTAGAGAATATGGAAAAGATACTCACTAAAATGCTAAAAAGATAATAATGAAAACTCCTGACTCTCTCCAGAGCCCTGACACAGCTTGGCCCTGATTGGCCAAAGAGTGAAAACAACTCCCAGCAGAATCCAATGGAACAATCACCTGTGGGTGAACAATCTCCAAACACATTCCACATGAGCACAACAAAGGAGAAGCAAATCAGAAAATTATTGTTTTCCTTTTCTCTGAGGCTTCTCAGCTTCCCAGCAGAAAAATCCTGGGGGAAGGGATTTTTTTCAAAGAATGTGAATGCCACACCTGGGTTTAAAAACTAGTACCAGGATGGATTAAAAGAGGAAAGGGCTGTTTGTTACTCCAGAATGGTTTACTGGATACACCTAATTAACATGTGTCTCAGTCTCTTTGTGTCCTACTGACACTTAGCTGTCAAATTGGGTCGGAAAACTTGTCTGGGGACTGAGAGTTATGAGTGAAAAGGAGATATGTTGCTGTATGTCATGACTTCTCAATGGTCATTTATTACTTAATTTCAGGGGGTAGTTTTTAGAAATCCCGAGAAGCAGCTCAACTGCCATTAAAACACACCCAACGAGATTATCAGAGTGGAGAATGCTGGATGATCAGAAATAAGCATTCATTAAAAAAAAAAAAAAAATCCAAGCTGGAATGAAGGCTTCTAAATGTATGTCTCCTGTCGGGATTTTCTTCAAACTTGAAAGCTCCAGTATGCAAAATTCCATGTCACAGCAACGCATGTCAGTCTGGGCCTGAGGAAATGCTGGACGAGAACCTCTCCCAAAGCTGTTGTTTTTCTGTAGAGCCACTCCCAAACTTATTCCAAGAGAGCTTGTTCTGTTTCCCTTCTAACGCTTTTCCTACCGACAGATGCTTTAGCCGAAAATTTCTGGACAATTTGGGAGAATGTTTAGCATAACTTGTACAATGGAAGAGTGGCTTAAGACTGAAATGTCATGCAGAGTTTTCATGCAGAGAGGTTTTGCACATAGGATAGTCCATGTGCACTTGCAAAGATTAAGGTTTCATCCCTACAGACTTCAACACCTTCAGACTTATATGATTCCAGAAGTGCAGTCATCCAGCCTGGAGCAGACTTCAAGCTCCAGGTTTTTGTGTCTGGTCAAGCAGCAGGTTTTCAGTGTCTTCTTGGCACCCTGGGTGTTGGCCAGAAACCCAGGGCTTCCAGAAAACAGCTTCATTTTAGCTCCTTGTGTGACAGGTACCTGTTGTCTATCAAGAATTTTGGGGCTAGCCCCCATTTAAAGATGAGGAACTGGGACACCATGAGGACTTGAGTGGATTTTACAAGATCACGTAGTGAAAGGAAAATGGAGAATGGCTTTAAACTGAAAGAGAGTAGATTTAGGATTTAGATTGGACATTGAGAAGGAATTCTTCCCTGTGAGGGTGGCACAGGGTGCCCAGAGAAGCTGTGGCTGCTCCTGGAAGTGTCCAAGGCCAGGTTGGATGGGGCTTGGGGCAAACTGGGCTACTGGAAGGTGTCCCTGCCATGGCAGGGGTGGCACTGGGTGATCTTTAAGGCCCCTTCCAACCCAAATCACTCTGTGCCTCAATGATTTCTCCCTTTCAGTTATTCACCTACACAGCCCCACCAGAACCACACAAGCTGAGACTGGGGGTCCTGGAGCCCCTGGCCAGCCCGAGGTGGGTGGAGGACCCAGATAAGGCTGGTCAAGGTTATTGAGGCCTTTCTGTGCTCTCAGAGCCTTGACAGGCAATATCTTCCCCTCAACGGGCTCCTTGTAGAAACAGATCCACTCATTAAGGCAGAAAGACTGCAGTGGCATTTTGGGGATGCTGCTTGACATCATCAGCTAAAACACATCAGGATCCATTTGCACAGGAGGATGAACTTAGATTAACAGACTTAAACAGTGCCTGAGGGAATTTATACACCATGATTTGGGCAGCAAAGGAAAAATTCAGGTCTTTTACAAATATCAGACACTGAAGCAATAACCTCGGCACGCCTGGCAGCCAGCAGATACTCGTGGGCTGGGGAGGCTGGCACTTGCTGCACTGGGAAGTGACAAAAAGCACATGGGGACATCAGCTGAAGGCTCACAGGCACCTGCAGGAGTGAAATTCTGCAGGGACAGAGCAAATACCGAGGCAGGCTCTGTGGGCAAGGGCTGTAACACTCAGCAGCAGCAACATTCCAGACAGACCTGAGCACAGCTGCAGAGGCTGGGCTGACATAAATTCTCTCTTTCCATGCAGGCATTTGATGTTTTCTCCTTTTCTTTGAAGGCAGGGAGGAGGAAAACCCAGCAGGATTGTTTAAAAAAAGAATAAAAATCAGACATCTTATTTGTTCTTTATTCTGGCTGTTGAGGGCATAGTTACAGGGGTCTTGGCTCCCTTTTGAGAGGGGAGAGGAATGCTAAAATCTGTCAGTGGGTGAAGCTCTGTTTGAATAAAAGAAAGATGCTGATTTAGGCTGCCTGTAGTCAAAACTGCTACCAGGAACTGATATGAAGACTTATTCTTAAGCCTGGAATGTAAAACTCTCCTAAGCTTGTTAGACATAGATTTAATTTCTCCTTTCAGATTTTTTTCCAGATGATTGTAGCTCAGAATGAACACCAGAGAACAAGCTGATTCAGTCCCCCTCTGGGAAACCATATTGACGAGTATGGCTTGTCTGCCTAGGTGCCTTTAATTTTTCTGTAGCATCACCCACTGTCCCCTGCAGCTCATGAGGTCACATCTGAGAGCAGGGAGGCCTCACCATCCTCTGCCCTGGTCCTTCTGAGCAACCTGGGCCACTTGGCGTTGGAAGGAGCTGAGCTTTGAGATCCCTTCCAACCCAGAGCACTGTGACCCTATGATTCAGTGATTCCAGTGCCCCAAAGCCTGCTCTGTTTCTCTGTTCTGGTTCTCTTGCTCCTGCCCCAGACATCTGGGGGGACTTGGAGCAGGGCTCATCTCTGTCCAACAGCTGACTGTGACCACAGGACAGAGCAGCCCACCCCAGTTCACAAGTCCTTTTGCTGTCCTTCAGGAAATCCAGCCTGGGAGATGTTTTTTCTGTGGGTTTGAGTATCTTCCTTTAGAGAGCAGAACCTGTGTGGTGGCTAAGCCCAGAGCAGAGAGCATAACTGAGATACTTTTTGCTCTCCTCTCTAGCTGATACTGATGGCACGCCAGCATTAATCCCAAAATTAGAAAACTCCCAAAAATGCTTTGATAACTTTCAACTAACTAACTAACTAACTAACTAACTAACTAACTAACTAACTAAC
>JANIJU010000012.1:25765631-25802059 GCA_025504685.1 Leucosticte australis | reverse complement strand
AACTAACTAACTAACTAACTAACTAACTAACTAACTAACTAACTAACTAACAAACATAAACTCAGATGCCAGATTTGCAAAGAAGAAAGTCTAAATCCTTTAGCTATGCCTGTGCTATTCAGCCAAGAAACCAGTAGTCCTAAATCATAAGTAGCTATCCCATCTCATGAGATAAAAGAACTGTGAAAAGCAATAAAAGACAGTAGTGTCTGCTCCCCATAGTTTAAGCAGCTGCTGAAAAATACCCTAAAAAGACACACTCATACCCAATGACTGTAAAAATCTTGCTTATAGTTTCTATATTTTCAAAATCTTTTGCCAAGCAATCATATCTATAAAGCTCTCCTGTTTCATCTTCCCCAACAGATTTGAGTATCTTCCTTTGGAGAACAGAACCTGTGTGGTGGCTAAGCTCAGAGCAAAGCACTTTTTTGCTCTCCTCTCTAGCTGATGCTGATTGCAGCCCTTTCTGCACTTTTCTCCCACAGCACACCATCAGCTTCACAGCTGTTGCATTGACACTGGGCTGTGAGAGAACTCCACGGGCAGGTGCCTCCTCAGGTCTCATTCACCTAAAGTTGTTAGCATGAGAAAAATGGCTCCTTGAGGAAAGAATAAGAATCCCTGATGATAGCACAGGAGGTCCTGTGGTGCTTTGCAAAGGTGGGGGATGTGATCATCACACCTCAGACAGGGAAGTGACAGCAGAGACACATGAAGTGATAAACCCAAGGACTTAACAGCAGATAAGAGCAATCTCTGAGACACAGACTACTGCTTTATTCTTTATGTAAAATGTCTTTCCATTTTTCAGTGTCAAAATACCTTTGTAAAAAAAGGTCTGGACTTAACTTGCCTTCTCTGAGCTTCACTGTTTCCCATCCACCTGCAGTAAATAAAATGTTGCTTCTTGCTGTTGATTCAAAGTTGTAGCATTCCTGAGAACCTTGTTAACACCTAGAAAACAAAAGGTTTGCTCCATTCCTGTTTTCCATGATGTGCAATTTAAAAGAAATATGAAGGGTACTCTGCTACACCATGTATTGCTCTTGATCAAAAGCAGTAACTTTGAAATCCCTAAGGCTTGTAAGTAATGGAGGGATGGAGTACCAAAACCCTCATAAATGGTAAAATTATGACCTTTCTGAAATCCAACTGCCTACAACCAGAATTGGATGTATTCCCCACCATCTGTTATCATATTTTTTCTCTGTATGTTTATTTTTAAAGGATATACAAGCAGTATTTAATATTTTGATTAGTTCAAGGAAAGCCAAGCTTTGTGTTTTGCTTTAGAAAAAGCACCATCTTAGAGGTGTTAATTTTCTAAATGTTATAGGAAGTTATTTTTTACTTTCCTTTGAAAGGACATATCTGAGAAAAACACTCTTAAATTTTTATTTCATCATTACAGGAAGTTACAGCCAAGAGAATCCCACTTTGGCTCAGAGGATTCTCAATTTTCCATGGAGAGCTGGGTTGTATCAGCATTTTCTTGGAATTCAAGTGAACATAAAAACCAAAGGATTTCAGAGACACCCTGGTCTTTTCATCTCCACTGACAGAATGGGATCTCAGGCCAAGGTCTCAGATACATCTCTCAGATTCCAGGGTAGAGAGAAATATTGAAAAAAGCCCCAAACCTTATCTTATCAAAAATGTCCATACATTTGTACAGTTGTTTTATTTTGATCCTTGAGAACTGCAGGCAGATGTGGCCCAAAAATGTTCCTGGTGATGCCTCACATCAACTTTATTGACTCTTGCATAAAAGGCTGCTCCACTAGTGAACCAGCAATCACCAATTCAGTAGCTATATCTCTACTGTAAATTAACACATCTGTATTATACTTGACTCTCACCTCTTGGGAAATAAAAGGTTACATGCACTGAGGTAACAATAGATAACTTTTTATTTCCTTCAGAAATTTTTCCATTTTAGAAAGGGTTTAAACTTACTGATTTTTTCTTTTCTTGAGCATTGCTGTGCACACATCTGGGCTGGCTCTATATTATTCTGTGTATCTAATGGTTCATTTCTGTAAGCAAGAAAGATCAACCTACAAATCAAGCAGACACTTCAATCTGCACTATTTTAGCTCAGTGTCTTACTCAGTTCATAAAATACTACATGTAATTATGTACAACTTTAATAATTTTTTAAAAATTACCTAATAAAGACTGAATTTGGTGGGGCTTGCCCTACCATATGATGACAACAAAATGACCACAGATGTCCTGTTCTCTTGTTCACAGCTGAAGCTTGATGAAATTTGTCCCAGTGGCCAAAATGTTTGCATTGCACTTGCCAGCTCTACATCCACCCATGATGTAAACACATGGATTTTGCCAGTCTCCAGAACCTTTACATGTCCAAGAGAATTAGGGCTTAGCTATGGTATTCCCAGAAGATGCTGAGTCAAATTCCTGCTGCACTAATGCCAGGGAGGAGACAATAGATTTCTAACAAAGAAGAATTTAGCCTGTTTTGCTCCTTGAACTCACCTTAACCTCAGAATTTAGAAGAAGGACCAAAAGCTTAGCAGCATTTACAAGTGGCAGCTGGGTGAAACCGTGGGGATAAAGAAAATAAATGTGCAGAGCATCCATACCTAAGAATTGTCCTTTAAGCCAGCACTTCAAAGAGACTGTTGTTGACATGTCAGTTTTTATCACAGAATAAATATTGCATTATTTGCTCTCTGTATAATATCTTCTCTACTTGAAAATCTCCCAGCTCTGTGGCTTAACAGGTGTTTTATTTGCCATGCCCCACCCTTTATCTACCACAAATTTAATACAGACTTTTCTTTCCTGGAGTTCTATTGTGGCTTTGTAACTGCAAACTTTGTGTGTTCCATATGCCCTGTAACAGTCTTTAGAAAATGTTTTCAGGGCATTTGCATTAATTAGAGAATTTGAATATTCAAAAATTTAAGATATTTCTGATACTGTAAGCTTTGCGAAAATCCTTTGGCTAGAATGTTCTAAATTATCTTTTAATAGGAAACACACATTTAGATCCCTCTAACAGCTTAACCCCTCCCTTAGCAGTCATCTTTTCAGGCTTCTTGTCCTTGTTTGTTAAAGTCTCCTTCTCAGGGGTGTTATGGGCATTAATGCAATGCAGAATGATTTTACAATGACTGGACAACAGAGGCAAGTGCATAAATACCAGTTACAAACACACACATGATTTTTCTCTCCTTATTTCTCTCCTGTATATTTATGCTCCTTTGGAATATACCTCCACAGATCTTTTAAAACAAGGAGATCTTTAAACCAGGATTATTTTCTTCTGTACCTGCACAGGTTCTCTGCAGGTGTTTTGCCAGTGCTTAATTTATGACACACCATGAGGCGCAGCATTAAGCCAAAAATAAACTCCTGGCTCTTCCACTATTCCTTTCCAAGTGCTGGTTTAGTCTAGTGTTAGGAAGATGCTACATATACACAGTAATTAATATTCCAATCCTAATATTATCATTTTGAATTCAAAAGGGACTCAATTAGTCATCACTACAGTGTAACAGCCTGAAACACTTAAGTGTTAATAAGTAACTGAAAAAGTAAACTCCTATCTCTTCTCATTTAATCAAGTATGGGAATTTTTCAATGGAAAAGTTAGAAATTTTATAACAGCACTAGGCATGAAAATTGAAATTCTCATGACACTCACTCTCTGTAGCTTCATATAATGTCAAAAAATTATGCCCAGCATCTTCCTTGTCTGTGCTAATGATGATGGAAGGGAATGAATATGCTGTGCAATATATTTTTCCCTTATTAAAGACAAGAAGAGACAAAAGCATTTGTGGATTTTCACTCTGTTGTGATGCAAAGGCTGGTCTGGCGTGTCTGAAAGTGACTGGAATGTTTTCTTCATTTATACTGAACTATTTTTACCAGGAAATGGCAACCAAATGATCATCATGGCTTTTATGGGCCAGCAGAGCAATCTACTGCACTCCAGTTTTGCTTCAAATCTGTGCAAACTTTCTCATACAGTGGGAGCAAGGTTATGCAGAGGTGTAACCTCAAATACATGAATTTGAAGGGAAAAAAAACCCAGCACCAGTCTAGGAAGATGATACTCAAACTTCGATATGCAGGCTCTTTCTGCATGGAAGTGATGGCTTGGGAGTATAAATAAAAGTTTGAGAGGTCTCTGTTGTAGACTCCTGGAATTTAATTTCAAAAGGATTTATGAAATTAATGCAATCTGTGTTTTATGGTCAGAAACAACTGCATGGCTGTAACTGTTTATGGTTACAATTCAGGGTCTTGGTACATGCTCAGCATGAAATACAAGCAGGGTCTTTCTTTATACCTTTATTGTTTGCAGAATCATGTCCAAATCATGTTACAAACAATTACACCACATAAAGCTTGAGTATTTATCTGGTTGTATAGACAGATTATTATATTCTTAGGCTGTAAATTCCTGTTGGTTCACAAGAACCTCTGTGCTCTCCTGGAGGCAGTCAGCTTCCTGCAGGCTCTTGAGAATATTAATATCTCACATATATGCACAGAGCATATTTATTCAGTGACACAATTTTCATTATAATGGATGGGGGTGCTGAGTGTTCAGTTGCAGGGCTGTTCTGCTGGAAATATCCATCTTTTAGGGTTCACTTACCAAATTACTGATAGGAAGGAAAAATTTCCCACCAAGTTCCAAAACCATAGCAAAGGTGAAAATGTCATGATGAGTGCTGATTTGAGCGAATGTGAACCCAGCATTTTATTTAAACTCATCAGCTAGAAAAATTAAAGCTCTCACATTCATATATTTTAATTCATTCTGTGCTGTTTCAACTTAGACTGAAAACTGGAACTGATTGCTTCTATATATTCAGGATTCCACATAACCTTTGTCATCTCTGAAAACCTCATGATCTTGCATAGATGGTTTAATGAAATCTCTGCAGGATATTAGAAACATTAGCCCATTCCACAGGGATGGGTCCGAGGTACAGAGGGAAGCTGTGGCTTGTCTTCACTGAGCTCCTACATGACACAATCAATACTTGATCTGTGATAGGGCACACAAAAAAATTGTTTAGGCACCTTTTAAAAAGTGTTTCCAGGCTGATCCACTGAGTTGGAGAGATTTGGACTGAAAGCAAAATGCTGCTCTTAGGGATACCCAAAATTTCAGCATCTGGAGTTGGTCTAAGTCACTGGAACTCATCACTGTGGGCAGCTCCAGAGCTCTTGGTCAGGGCAGTCACCCTGTCCAGCAATGCTGGTTTGGACAGAGGAACACGGCTCTGTTAACCACACTCTGCAGTGAAGACAAACCACAATGCAATTTCCCCAAGGACATTAAAAGAGAAAGCAGCCTGGGTCTTCTGAATCTCACCTGTTTTCTGTCCAATGTGTGAACTGTGAGCTTATGTGCAGACATTGCTGAATGATATTGTGCTACTGTACATCATGATTATGTACAGACATTGCTGAATGATTTTTGCACTGCTGTACATCATGATTATGTACAGACATTGCTGAACGATTTTTGTACTGCTGCTAACAGACAAGAATCTGATGTTGCATATTTTTCATTCATTCATTAATGACTAGCATGAATGGGAAAAAAACCCCCAACAATCCCTCCCCTGATGATTTGTGAAGGTTTCCCTTCAACAGTAAATATTATCACTGATGATGTTAATGAAGACATTAGTTTCACAGCATTTGAAGTACTGAAACACTCCACTGTTAACTAGCCTAGTGGGGTTTATGCTAATGTAAAATATAATAAAGTAGAGGCCACTATCTCTTTAAGCTGAAAGAAAGGAAACTTGTTTCTACTTCCAAGGGATGCCTAGTGTGTGCTTATCTAATTGACTGTGTATTTTGTCTAGGTGTTGAGGGAAAGCTAAGAGAATGAAGGCTCTAAATCCCCAGTGGAAGCATGATATGGCGATGCAGTGCTGGTGCTGAATTGCTCTCTCTGATGGCTCTATGGGAGTGGATAGCACTGAGTCTTCATTGCTGGGTTTTAGCAGTTGCTGCTGTCTCGGATCAGCATGCCACAAGCCCCTTCGACTGGCTCCTCTCTGATAAGGGACCCTTCCATCGCTCACAGGAATACACTGATTTTGTGGACAGAAGTCGACAGGGATTTAGCACAAGATACAAGATTTACAGGTATGAAGCAAAGGGAAAGCAATGACACAGATGCCATCCTTAGAAGTTGTAAGTTATCAATAAGGGTTTCCTTTAAGGGAAAGGTTCAGTTGTGGGAACAAATCCATAGACACCAAATTCATTGCTGAAATATATGCAAGGCCACTGTGTATTATGGGAATGCTGCTTGTGTTGTTTCTGTTTTGTTTGAAGAACTTTTGATAATTGATTATGTTGCTCTGAAAAACTTTGTTGTTTACTACCTACCTCTGGTCTGTCCTAGTGATGTGGTCAAAAATGTGTTAGGGATTCAAAGACCACCTTTGGTTGCACAGGGATCACCTTTGATCATGCATCAATTGCTTTCTGTGTGGCTCATCGGGACTTAAGCTGGGGTTTTAAGAATGAAATTGTGGCTCTGCATATACTGCTGACAGAACAGTCTTCATGGTACAAAGGAGGGCATTTCAAAAGTGACTCCAAAATGTTTAATGTTAGTTTATGCCATTTAATGTTTATCTATGCCATTGCTTTGAAAAGGGGGGTTCTCTTCCCTGAGGAATGGAGTGATAAGAGCCACTGTGAATTTTGACAGAGGTTGCAGGTGTTTGGTCCATCACAAATCTCAGCATTAGGCTGGCCCAACGAAAAGAAAAAAACAGAGGAAGACTTCAAAAGTATAGGTCTGCTTGAGGATTTGGGCTTTGCTGCAGAATTGCTTCAATGATGTGTTTGTAACCTGTAAGTCTCTATTTTGAGACAGCATTGGTGAAATATCTCCTCAATCATGTGCAATGGGTGTAACTCAGTAGCATCCAATATTATCAAGGACATGGGCAGGAAAAGGGGAGCTCAGTCTAATATGAGTGACCTAACGGCAAATAGACAGAAGGACAAATGAGAGACCAGGAGAGATTAAAGACTGGGAAAATAAATCTATAAGCAAAGAGACTTTTTACTTCAAATTGTGATGGATTCCTCCCCACAGCCAAAAGAAAGTGGGGCAGCAGGGCAATACAGGGCAGATTTTCAGCTCCCCTAATAAATGTCCATCCTACAAACACAGACCATGTTGGTATGGGAAGACACACACTGATTTCACTAAAAAGCACAGAAGAGATTGTGCAAATGTCATACCTATTTTGGGATACTATTCCCTAGTCCTTCAGAAGAAGGTAAGAGTGACATATGCCTATATGTATGTTATTTTTAGTTCAGTGTCCTGTAGCCTGTGACATAAATGCTGGCCTCAGCGTGTAAAGATTTTATTTTTAAGGAGTTGTCTCTCTTTTCCTTTCCCAAATACATGCAGTAGAGGGCACTCTGTCGCAGGTCAATTTTGCAGTGGGCTCCTTTGCGATCTACAGAGAAATTAAACCCATTTGGAAAATAAAGTGTGATTTGGAAATATGCTTGATGAAGTGGCTTGTCTTAACAGAACAGCATTGCCCAATATTTACTGCATTTTAAAAGCCAGCTGTCAGGACCAATAACGTAAAGCCAATAATGCAGAGACTGAGGCAGCATATTTTATTCCCATTATTCTGTATTAGTCAAAACTGAACCAAAATTATCTTGCTAAAACATGAAAGATGGAATTGTATTTCATTTGAGCTCTTACAATCAGGTCCTTGAGAATTTTCCTCCTCTCAGCCATCATTACAGCAACATTGTTAAGTTTCACAGATCTGTAATCACACTGCTAATATTTATTTGGGTTTGTGCATAGGTTTCAATTGACTTTAATTTACACAACGCCACAGAAAATGTTTCTCAGCTTTAGTTCCATTCTCTGCCTATTCCAGGAAGTCAAAAGAGCCACAAACTGCACTTTTTCGATTCAGCCCTCCAAAAACAATTCTTATTGTAAAGTTTCCTTGTAAAATATGGTCCCATTAGTGAGCAGTGCAGAACACCGTGACCTTGTTAGAAGCCACACACTGTAAATTTAATCCCTGTTGCTTTTCTATGAGCTTTCCCAGGCTCTAGGACTTGGAGCCTAATTGTCTGTTCATTCCCTCACCTGTCTTTTACCTAATGGAAAGGATCCCTCAGGGACAGGTCCTTATTTGAAGGGAGAGGTAAGGAGTAGGAAAGCCCCTGCCTGCAGGGACTCAGCTGAATTAACCAGGGAGAAAGGTGCTAAGAGAGCCCCTCCAGTCCCTGAGCTCTTCAGCCCTTGAACCACACACCTGAGACCTGAAATTTAAAGGTTAAGGATGAAGGAAAGTCTTCTTCCTTCATTTTAAATCCATACCAGCTCAAAATCCATGGAGTTTAAGATGTGTAGGGTGAGGGACTCCAGGGGATTGTGTCCCACCTGAACCCTTCCTGGGATGCTGGTAGCACAGTGGGGTCAGACAGAAAATGACTGAAGACCCCTTTTCTTTTTTAATGGCACAAATGTGGCAAGAGGCTGCAGGCTACCTAAAGGAATGCCTCTCTTCTAAAAGGGGCTGGCTCCAGGAGAACCAACAGGGCTTTGAGCAGTGGCAGCTCACCTCCTGTGTCTCCAGGCTGACACAAGAGATGACCAATTGTATCTCTCTGCCAAAACCCATCAAGTCCTGCTGCCCATGGGAACCAGCTTAGGAAGAGCAACCTCACACTGGGACTGTTTGTCTACAACTAGCAGAAATGAAACAGCCTTAATAAAAATAACATAAAGCCAGCAGTGAGTTGCACATATTCCATGTCATAGTTCAAGGTGTGTAGCAGGAGATTTCAGCATGAGACTGCTGTCTGATTTTTGCTTTCCAACAGTGGAACAATTATTCAGTGACTAGAATGATATTTTCATTTCCCCTCCATTTGCAGTCTCAGGAGAGGCAGTAATGATGTGGAAAAAAAATAAGTCTTGATGGAATCCGTAATATCACAAGATTTTATTTCATTCCCTCATTAAAAACATTCTCTATTTTAATCAAAATCATATTAAAAAAGCAGAGAATACATGTTATTCTGCTCTTGGTTATATCAAGTAATGCATTTTTCTGTAAATACCAAAGTTACAGGTGCAAAGGCCTTTGTCTTGTACCGTTGTTTGACACTGGTTTGAATGGGGTCAAGGTCACACACTGCAGGCCCATGAAAGATGCAGAATGATTAAAATCAGATAATAGGACAGAGAAATTGGAAAAGCACCCAGTAGAGAGAATAACAAAGAATATTAAAATGGAATTTACTTGAAGGATACATTGTCATTATTTTTCAGCTATTGAGTAAAACAGTGTATTGCTAATTCTTCTATTTCTGCCACTTGCATGGCAGGAGACAGACTGATTTTAAAGTTTAATTTCACATATGGCAATTGTTTTTAATGATACTCAGTAGGTTTACTTTTTTCAGTTCTTGCTTTACATAACCTGTTTCCATTTAAAATTCATCCAGTCAAACTTTTAGCCTAAAACAAGAAAATGGATCACTCTATGGACTGTGTGCTAGCATTTCTGTTTTCATGGAATCACAGAATGGTTTGTGTTGGAAGGGACCTTAAAGATCACTCAGATCCCATGGGCAGGGACATCTTCCACAATCCCAGGGTGCTCCAAGCCCCATCCAGCCTGGCCTTGGGCGCTGCCAGGGATCCAGGGCAGCCACAGCTTCTCTGGGCACCCTGTGCCAGGGCCTGCCCACCCTCACAGGGAACAATATCCAATCTAAATTTACCCTTTTTCAGCTTAAAGCCAAGCTCCCTGTTGGCATGCCAATAAGGCAAAAAGCAACAGCTTTGTATCCACTGTGGTCACTGTAAACAAGTGTTCATCTGTTATAAATTATTGGGATGAAGCCAAAGATTTGCACCAAGGAACACACTGATTAACTCAGCCCAATTTCTAATAGGAGGTCTTACCTTCAGCATATTGTTTTAAACATAAAAGTTGCACGTTTTCTTATCTCTGTGTCTGGCTTTTGTAGCATCAAACAATCATGTGATAAAACCAACTAGGGCATCAATTGTGGGAATGTACCAGCAGAAAAATCATCTGCTACCCAATTTTATTCTATACATTAAGGTTCAGTTATGTTCGTGGACAAACAAGCTGGCTCTCTCCAAGGACAGGAGTATTCAGTGTTACAGGACAGAGCTGAAAGAGATAAATAACTATGAAATAAGTTTTAATCTTGTATTGCAGAATAATATACAACTGGTGTTATCAACATTGTTATAAGTTGGAAATTGTGGGCTGGTTGTGTTGATTATGTGATTATTATGGCAGTGTTCTATTCCCTCTCATGTTAAAGGAAATTCCTTCCTGCAAGAAATTCAATAATTGCCACAGATTTTGGTGGTATTCTTTGTCACTGATCTATGAAGAAAACCACCAAGAAAGTACCTGGATGGCTGCTGAAAACCTCTAAAGTCATGGGAATGTTGAGTCAATATTTCATGGGAGGTGGCTCCTGCAGTTAGCATCAATAAGTATTTTGGCAAGGAGAACCAAGTTTATAATTTGTTATTTAATACACAAAAGGAGTGCTGTGCCTCTTATGTAAATCAGCTACCCAGACAAAGGAATTTAAGTCCAAACAGAATGAGACAGAGAGGTTACCAGGATGGAAAGAGTGATTGTGAAATTATGCAAAGAACTTACATTGTATCAGAAGAGGTAATTTCTACAGAGATAGGGAAGTATTCAACCTATCAAATAAGGTCTTGAGGAAATCTCCTCAGGGATACTGTGGAGTTTTGTTGAAGCAAAATGATTTAAGACCTGAAACAGATGTGAAAAATCAGGGGAAGAAAGAGCCTCGTTCTTTCTTTTAAGGTGGAAATACTTGACAATATTTAGGGGGGGGGGGGGAAAGAGAGTTGAAAGAGGATACAATTCCTGCCAACAGAGTACATATTATAAAGTAAGATGAGCTATCTAAACCAAAAGCCATCACTGTCTCAAAATGAAATTGGTATAAACTGGCTAGGAATTAATTTAGGTTGGTTCTTTAGAAAAGGTTCCTAATCATTGAAGAAATTCTGGGACATACAAAGTTACAGAACCTTCCCAATCATACAAATAGGAGGAAAGGGTTTTATGATGTGATAAAGATAAAAGTGGATGAAGTTTTAGTGACCACTGACATCCTTTGGGACAACTACACCTAACAAGTGCCCAATACTACTTTTCAAAAGGTAAAAAAAGGAATCTCTTGAAGCAGTGAGTTGCCCTTGGCAGCATGGTATTCATGTGGCTTGAGAAGATTCCCTTAGAGGTTGTTTTAAAAGTGATTGTGTTCATGAACATCTACAAAGATAGAAGCATTTGAAAATAATGCTATCAAGTTAAAGATAAGAACACATTGGGTTCCTCTCCTTTGTTCTGAATCCTCTGGTGACTGAACCCATAGGGCACAGTGAGCAAGACTCAAGACTGTAACAGGACACTCACTGATATGGGTGTTTCAGCTCCTGGGTGTGAACCTAAGTAGGGTCAACATTAGTTGGTTTTGTCATTTTTTTACTTGCTACCAAAATATTTTAGCCCACAGTTCTCACTAGACTTGACACATGTGACAGACAGTGTTAATAAAATCCTAGGGTCTTCAGTTGTGCAGGTGCACAATATGCCCTGAATCACAATTTTCACTCCAGTTACAGTCTGGAATAACATTTCCTTGTGCTCTTCCTGAGGCTGATTTGAACTGATTAATCTGGAATTTCAAAGCATGGAGAAGAACTTACAAAGGTCTTCCAACAGTGGTTTTCAATACAGGTGTTTTAATGGGAATAACAGGAATAACAGAAATCTCTGCCTTTTCCAGCCATTGGCTCTACCAGTAAATAGCTTCTGGTCTGTGTTGTAATTGGTTCCTTTAGGGAATATTCCATTCAGCTTGGTGGATAAAATGTACAGAAATCAGACAAATCATCGTTCCCAGAATGTTTGCAAAAGGCTAGATTGGGGAATGCATTAAGTCCTCCTTTTAATTTCAGGAGCTCACAGGCTGGTAAGAGGGAAGAGCAGCTCAAAGAGAGTTTTTGGGATTGTGAGTTGATAAATTTCTGTTAGAAAAATAATATTTGTAGCCCAGCACATTTTTAAGAATGTCTGGATATGAAAAACATCAATGAGTTTAATTTTGGGATTGTGATACAACAGCCTCTCTTATTCCAGTTAGCTGGGCATAGAAAAACATGGCAACAGTTAAATAACTAGGAGGGTGAAACTGCTTGAATAAGCACATACCTGAGCAAAATTAAAACTTTACATGATCATATTTCCAGGTCTAGAAATACCTGGATAATGTCCTCCAAAATAATTGAATTTCCATCCCTTTGTACCAAATGCAAATCCCTTTCATAGGAAAGCAGTTTTGGTTTAATTTTAGAGCATAAAAACGTATCGGGTCATGATGCTTTACAATTAGCAATTCCTGTTATCAATATTATATAATATCAATATTATATTTGTTTCTTGATCTTTATCCAGGGGATTCTCTGGAGGGTATGTGCTTGTGAAAAGGTGGAAATAAAGGATGAGAAAATTTAAACTGAGAAGCCATGCATACATGACAGAAAAGTTTAGAACATGTTTTCAGATGAATTATAACCAGAACCTAGTTTAGTTTAGCCAGAATATTAAAGGATTGACAGGTCCCTAGACTGGAGGGTCACAAAGGTGAAGGAGGGTTTGGCTATCTCCAATATCACTGAGGCAATCAGGGGACTCCTAAGATGGGTATCAGAGACATGAAAGGCGCAGAAGATAAAGGCTGGACACTTGCTTAGGTCTGTGCTCACAATCCCAGTTGTGTAAGGGGTCTGCCATGCATGGATAAATGACATTTCCATGGGCAATAATAAAAGAGCCTGAGATCTGGTGGGTTCTTGTGGCCCAGGGAAAGGGCAGACAGAAATAAGAGCTCAGAGATGGAGAGGGAGGCAGGCAGGCAGTGATGATTCTCAAAATGACCCTGTCTTTCCAGCTCTCTGACATCTACGAGACAGTGTGGCAGAGAAGTCATGTGCTCTGGGTAAAGGAAAGCCCTTTTTACTCAGGAACAAAGGAGAAATCAAGTTCATTTTTGAGACTGATCCACAATATCAGCCCACATTTGAAGATCTTGGAAAAAAGGCCCCATCCCTGGAAGTGTCCATGGTCAGGTTGGACAGGGTTTAGAGCAGTCTGGGATAGTGGAAGGTGTCCCTGACCATGGCAGGGGGTAGAATAAGATGACATTCAGTTATTTATCAAGAGAGATATTGAGTTATTGAGAGTCATTCAGTTATTGAACAAGTTATTGATCAGAGAGCCCAATTCTACAGAACCCAAAGGCCTCAAGGGTGTTTTGCCAGGGACCAAACTCAGACCTACCCCAGATCCCCTCACTCCACCCAGTGTCAGCCTCCTGGGTTTCAGAGGAAGGGTGGAGCTCCTCTTGGTGAGCTGGAGCAGCGCTGGGCAGGGTGCTGGGGAGCAGTGCTGGCTGTGCCAGCAGGATTAGGAGTGTTCTCAGGAGTCAGCTTGACAAGAACACGAGCGTGTTTCAGCTTGGCAACAAAGGAGACTATTGATGCCAAGATTGCCTTCTGTATATCTTTTTTTCATAATACACTGCAGGAGTCTGTGTTTTGACAATCTCTCTTTGTATTTCTCCCTATTTGTTCTGTGTATTTAATCAAAGATCCTAAAGAAACTCAAATGGCAAGGAGAAGAGCAAATCTTATTTTTTGTAAACATTATTATAATCTATTTCTAGAATATACTCTCTTTCAAAATCTAATATTTAAGGATAGTTATTAGATCAAACCTCCTACTGATATGTTTCCCAAGAACAAAGAACATTTATTTAGAGAATATGGTGTGTCATCATTTCAGTTAGTGAGTTCATGAATCATTTAAGTTGCCCTAAAAAAATTAGTATAATAGAGGCTGTAACTTAATGGTTTCATGCAATCACTGAAGTAGTGTAAAAGCTGTTTAACACTAATAACAGATACATTCCTCAGTCAGCAGGGTAGTCTGACAGGATTTTGCACATGAAATCAGGTCATTTTCATTAATTCTTTGAAGACGTTTTGTTAGTTTGGTCTTTGTTCTTTCATTGCCCTTCCTTTTCATTTTCATTTCAGTATCCCTGCTGGTACTATCAGTGATGTTCAAGATGTAGAGGATATCAAACGCTGATGACTTTCATAAAGGAGAAAACAATTACCAAGATTTCTTTTAGTTACTGAAGAAAAAAGGAAATTCTTTTTTATTATTACTTGAATCAAATTCTCTGTGCTTTTGTTTGGACCCCCATGTTGCTGTTTTTCTTACTGCTAGGGCAGTGGCTGTCTCCAAACTGAATGGCTTTCAGGTTTTTCTTTTTGACCATATGTTAAGTCTATATGGGTGGCTCGTTATACCTTATACAGAGAAAAATGACTGAGTAGCACAGAAACCTTCTCTGTATAAAAAGCCAGTGATATTGATTGGAGTGTGTGATTCTTTGTATAGAAGAGCATTTGTGCCTTTGCCATGCAGGAAAAAGAACAACTGACACCGAATGTGCTCACTCAAGAATTTTTTGTCATTTTCTTCTACTATCATTAAGTTAAGGTTGTGGTCAATATCTCTGAATCCAAATCTTACTTGTCTTGCAGCTTGGATTGATTGATTCTACAGGTTTTCACAGTCATTATGCTGGTTGTGAATTTATTTTTTTTTTTTGTAGCTACAGGTTCATTCCAGCAGAGACCCTTGTGAAGAAAAGCAATACTTCAAAATAATGTCTTGTTGCTCGATTCTGCCTAGAATCCCAATATGATTGTTATGGATAACAGTGTTCTTAAGGTCATTAATGGCTCTGTATCTCAATTCATCTTCTGATACTCTCAATTTCTACTTTATTTATGCAGCTTGAGAAGATATTGTTACTGACCAGACAATTTGATATATACAGAGCTCTGAAAAATACACATGCAGAGCCCACCAGCAATTTAGAAGTTGTGTATGCAGGTCTCACATGCATCCATTCTATCCAAGAGATAGAATCTGGCTTTGAGGAGTGAATGCTAATTTCTCAAGGGAAAAGCACATATAGAGGTTTTGACTTAGATGAGTAACATAATTTAAAAGTAAAACAAAACAGGCACTACCAAATATTCAGAAAAAAAGCAGAATCTGAGTACTGAGGAAATATAATTGATTAATCTAAACTAAATATTTGTGGTTCAGCTAATTCTGAACTATATCCTCACAGTTCTTGAACTATAGCTAATATAGATTGGATTGGATGCTTTACTAGGAACTCAAATACAATATCATCTTTACTTCCTGATATATATATGCTCTAAGAATAGAAAGTAAACAAAGACATTGGTTTATTATCAAGTCACATCTAATTGTATTTTATTTTAACTACACCTTTAACCATTTACAAAAAATATTGGCTACAGATATAATAATAATAATAATAATAATAATAATAATAATAATAATAATAATAATAATAATAATAATAATAATAATAATAATAATAATAATGGCTAAGCTTTACACAGCATAAGCAATCTGATAACCTGCATTAACAAACAGAATGTGGCATTTTGTCTGCATTTCATGTATTTCCCCATGCAAAATAAATTTTAAAAATAATTAATAAGTTCAAGTGATTAAAACAGAATACATAGGATTCAAGCAAGTAAGGAAGAGACCAATTATTTTCAGAGATGCTTCAGTTTCAAGACTCTCAGGAATCTCAGGCCTCCCTTGTAGTGGAGAAACAGGTGGGCTCACAGCCCTGCAGGGTAATTAGTCAAGGCCTGCTAGCCAAGAGTGTGTTGAAGATGAAGGCTGGAGGCAAGCACCTGCACATAACAGGAAGAAAGTGCCTCTTCCTCCTCCTCAGCTCCTCAGAATTTGACAAGCAGGGCTGTCACCTCCTGCACCAGGCACGAGGCTCTGGAACTAGAAGGTCAGATAAGTGATGAGGTGGGCAGAAGCCCTCCTGTCGTTGTGGGGCCTCCTAAAACACCTCCACCTGTACCCTAAAAGCACCTGGATGAACTTTTGGAGCTTTTTGGAACTGGTCTTGTGGGAGCCAGCTGGGAAAGATGCCCTCCTGGATCTGCTGCTTGTCTGCAGCTGGGATTTTGGGAGCAGAGTGGAGGTTGGGGCTGTCTCGGCCACAGCAAGCACGGAGTAGTTGAGTTTAAAATCTCTGGTGGCAGGAGGAAAAATGCCAGCAAAACCTCAGCTCTGGCCATGAGGAGAGCAACCTCGGGCTGATCAGGGGACTAGCGAGCAAGGTCCCCTGGGAAAATGTTTTAAAGGTGCTGGGGCCCATCAGCACTGGTCGGTTTTGCTGGTCAGCAATTCCCAAATGCTGGAAATCAGACGAGGCAGAAGACCTGCTTGGCTGAACAGGGATCTTCTCTTGGAAATAAGACTAAAAAGGAAGGTGTGGAAGCAGTCAGATGATGTGGGGAGAATACAGAGATGCTTGGGGAGAAAATCTGGGCAGCCAAAGCTCAGCTGAAGTGGAGGCTGCCGGAACTCTCGGGGAAAATTAAAAGAGTTTTTTCAAATACAGTAATGGCAAATGGCAGAGTAAAAATACCATTGGCACTTGCCAGGATGAGGATGGTCACCTCACAAACTGGGACAGAGACAAGGTGGAGGTGTTTAATGCCTTCTTTCCTTCTGTCTTTAACATGGGTGATGGATCCAGAGAGTTTCACTGCTGTGAGCTGGAGGACCCTGTCCATGAAAATGATCAACTCCCAGTCTATCCTGAACTTGTGAGGGATCTCCTGCTCCAGTTGGATCCCTACAAATCCATGGGGCCTGATGGGCTTCATCCAAGAATCCTCAAAGAGCTGCTGATATCCTTGCAAAATCTCTCATGGTGATTTTTGAGCAGTCTTGGGAATCCAGAGAGGTCCCAGCTGCCTGAGATCTGGCAAGTGTTCTGCTGATATTCAAGAAGAAGAAGAAGGAGGACCCTGGAAACTACAGGTCTGTCAGCCTCCCTTCAGAGCCTGGTAAAATTATGGAGAAGGTATTGAAAAACACCTGGTGAGACAAAACAGTCATTGCTCACAGCCAGCACGGCTTCATGAGGGAAAAGTCCTGCTTATCAAACCTGATTTCCTTTCATGACAAGGTGACCCACCTGGCTGATCAAGGGAAGCCTGCTGATGTAACCTTTTTGGATTTCAGTAAAGCTTTCCAGACTGTCTTTTCAAGGATCCTTCTGGACAAAACGTCCATCCCACAGCTGGATAAACATATGAAATGGGTGAGCATCTGGCTCACAGGTCGGGCACAAAAGTTTATAGTGACTGGAGTGACATCCAACTGGCAACCTGACACTAGTGGGGTTCCACAGGGCTCCATCCTCAGCCCAAAGTGCTCTCCAAAGTCTCCACTAACCACCTGGACATAGGACTGGAAGGGATACTCAGCAGATGATACAAAATTGGGAGGAGCTGTTTGATTCCCTCAGAAAGCTGCTGCAGAAAGTCCTCAACAAATTAGAGAGATGGGCAATCACCAAACATATGGATTTTAACAAAGAAGGTGCTGCCCATGGGACAGAGCAACCTTGGCTGTGTGTATGGAGTGGGGAACAAGAGGCTGGAGAGCAGCTTGGGAAGAGCCCTGGGGGTCCTGGTCCATGGCCAGGTGGATCTGAGTCAGCAGAGCCCTGGCAGCCAGGAGGGACATCCCTGTCCTGGGGGCACCATGCCCAGCACCATCGGCCAGGCCAGGCAGGGGATTGTCCCACTCTGCTCTTGGGTGGCCTCACCTCACTGCTGGGGTTTTGGGTGCCACAATATAAAAAAGATGCTGAACTGTCAGAGAGCATCCAAAGGAGGGCTTTCCTTGAGGGGAAGCCTTAGGAGGATCACTGAGGGCAGCTGGAGGAGACTGAGGGGAGACCTCACTGCAGCTACAACTTCCTTGTGAGGGGAAGAGGAGAGATGGACACTGATCTCTTGTCTCTCATGGCCAGGGACAGGACTCATGGGAGTGGCCTGAAGTTGTGTCAGGGGAGGTTTAGGTTGGATATTAGGAAATAGTTCCTCCCTCTAGAGTGTGGTGGGCACTGAAGTGTTTCCTCAGGGATTGGGTGCGGCCCCAAGGCTGCCAGAGCTCCAGGACAACTTTCTCAGGGACAGGGTGGGATTGTTGGGGTGTCCTGTGCAGGGCCCAGAGCTGGACTCAAAGATCCTTGTGGGTCTCTTCCAAACTGGCAGATGCTGTGTTCCTGTAATGATGCTTTTGGTAGCAAATCACCAGGCTTGATAAATTAGAATATGTGGAAAACGTGTAGACTGTGGTGCTTGTTAATCTATTGATGTCTAGAGCCCAAATATTGGTGATTATTGTGAGAATGAATCAGTGTGAATATGAATGCATGTGTTTTTATATATTCATGAGGATACACTTCTGTACATGTGCACGTATGCATGTGCATGTGTGTGAATGTAGAGATGTGTGGATATATACATGCAGAAATATAAAGATAGATATAGATGAGTAAAATAAATTAATTTAATGATTCACCTTTTTGCAGAGAGAAGAATACTGTGGATTAGAAAGGAAAGTTTACATCCTCTGCAGTCTGGTGTCTGAATAGGAGCCTTTGGCCAAGGCATTAATGAAGTTTGCTATGGACATTTGCTCATGAATCAGACATCCAGAAAATCTTTGTAACCCTGGCAATGCCAAAAGATCTTTCCTGATTAGATCCTCGTATTAAAATGCCTATGGCAGAAACATTCTGTCACATCTTGCTGCATTTTCTCATGATTTTGGTCAGCTCTAGATTATGCCTTAAACTTATCCATTAAATTTTAGCTGTGGCTGTAATAGAAGACTTCTGAGAATCTGTAACTGAAACACATTACCATGAAACTTATTTTTTCCTTTTCATTACCATGAAACTTATTTTTCATAGAGGGGCTACCATGACTTTGCTCCATTTTTTTTCTCTGTCTTTCCATATGATTCTGGATGCAGTTAATGAAATTAGCCTTGACAAGGTACAGAAAAAATTTAGTATGCATGTGACTACAGAAGGCCTTTATTTAAATCTCAGCTTTCCACAGATTCCTTCTGTGGTAATGTCATGGGAAATTCATATGCTGTAGGTTTTCCACCTGTACCTTCATTTCTAGGTTCACCATGTGCTCATGTGTTGATGGTGCTAAGAGCTGTCAATATATGTTTGATAAATATTAGAGGTGGTGCACAACTCCAAACTTTCAAAGAATCTGAAAGGAGTTGTTGTTGAGCTCTGTGCCTAGGACTGCTTTGTTCCTTAGATACCTTTGCCTCTACACTTTTTTGTTAAAAAAATTTTTTTGTTGTTGTTTTGTTTTGTTTCAGGCCTTGTATAGTGTCTGGAAGATATTTTTATTGTAGTTGCCTTTGAAATTTGATATTCCTTTAAGTAGAACTATTTCTCCTGTGGTTGACTTCAAAGGCACATCTGTTTATCTAGGATTCTGCCTGATGAAGTAATGGCTATATCTATTTTTACTGCTGACTCCTCGGCCTGGGTGAGCACAAATGTGTGCTTGTTTACACGTTCTGAAGCAGCAGTTCTGTGTGACTTGGGTGTGTGTTTCCTTGGCACCCAAACCATGAAGGAGTCTCAGAAATCAATGTAATACGTCAAACTCCCTGACACTTGTTCTTTCAGAGAGACAAAAACAATCAAAAAAACCCCAAAATAAACAACCAAACAGTTGTTTAAATTGTTGTTCATTTTTTTTTTTTTTACAGTAATGGTCATTTTCCCATTCTATGAGATTGGTAAAATGTGAATCACTTAAAAAGGAATTTTAAACATAGTAATTCATTGGAATTAGAGATAATTAACAAGAACACTTAAACTTAAAAGGTTGTGAAGTAGGACATTAAAATGAAAGAAAAAGAATTGTACTTCTATTTTTAAAATGTCTTCATGTACCAATTCTATATTTATGGGGAGACAAAATTAGATATACAATGTATAAGTCAGACTTATTTTACTCTATTTCTCTTGTCTTCCCAGCTAAACCATGAGAACTCCAAACCATGAGTGGGTTTGCAAGATGTTATATGGTTGTTGACAGCAATAAAACAGTATTTGTGTAGTATTTATGCTAAAACAAAGTGGGACTTGGCAAGTTTCTGCACCACAAAAACTGAGGTCATGGGATTCCTGTTTCTGTCTCAGCTTAAATCTTTGGAAATTCCCATGTAAGGCTGACATGCATGAGTTACCATTCCTCTCTCCTTCAGAAGAATTAGTTCTGTCACAGTGACTGGACTAAAACAATAGGCAAAGGTCAGTTTTAGTTAAGTAAACTTGGTAATATTTCCAAATTTAGGGAACAGAATTTTTGAGAGAGGGTAGGGTGGAAGAGAGAAAGGTCCACCATTACATTACCAAACAAATTTGTGGATGACAGCTCTGTCTGAACAGCAGGTGCCTGAGATGAAGTGGTTTTATTCTTGTGAAATGTGCATTTCCCAGCTGTGAAAAAAAGCTTGTGTTTTGCCTCTCTGTTGTCATGTGAGATCATCCTGAAACGTGCTAACAAATCAGTAATTTCAGAATTTGCTGGTCTGGCGAGAAATATCCCTTAAAACCAGTAAGCAAAGGAAGATGATGGTGACAATCCCACGAGTGGAAAGGCCACTGGAGTGATTGCCTGCTCTCTGCCTGCTGAGTGCAGGGAGAGGAAAGTCAAATGGCAAATCCAGGGCAAATCCAGGGAGCCAGCTGTTCTTGGAGGGCCAGAATGAATACAGATGGCTTTTCCACAACTTGCTGTCCCCAGGCTTATCTTGCAGTCAAGGCATTTATAAGAGAGTCATGTTTAGGCACTCATGTTAAACTCTGCAGAGACATTTTTGGGTGTGCCTTTGTGATAAGATCATCTTGCCCACTATGGTGTATGATCATCAAATGTGAAAATAATTTTAAAGTAAGTTGTGGCTTAACATGTCTAGAAATGGGTGAAATTCATTGGAGGATGTACAGTAAGTTAGATATATTTAACTGTATGTGCAACACCTTAGTGGGTGATCACAATGCTGATCCATGACTGTTGCTCTTTAGAGAAAGCAGGTTAAATCAAATCTAAAATCAGACTAAATGGGAAAGATGGTATTCTTGACTGGTAAGGGCCACTAATGCCACTTACTTGAAGAAGCACAGAATGATAAAAATCACAGAATGGTTTGGGTTGGAAAAATCTTAAGTTCTATCCCATTCCACCCCCTGCCACAACCTTCCACTAGCCCAGGTTGCCCCAAACCCCATCCAACCTGGCCTTGGACACTTCCAGGGATCCAGGGGCAGCCACAGCTTCTCTGGGCACCCTGTGGCAGAGGTTTCTCCCTCTAGTCTTTTCTCATGGGACCCCATCTGGCGCTACACTCTGGGGTCCTCAGCATGAGAAAGACATGGACCTGCCAGAGCTGCTCCAGAGGAGGCCACAGAGAACCTCCAGGGGCTGGAGCCCCTCTGCTCTGCAGCCAGGCTGGGAGGGCTGGGGGTGTTAATCCTTCAGAAGAGAAGGTTCCAGGGAAAACTTAGAGCCCTTTCCAGAGCCCTTTCCTGTAAGGCCTTGGCACAGGGCGCCCAGAGAAGCTCTGGCTGCTCCTGGATCCCTGGAAATATCCAAGGTCAGGTTGACCAGGGCTTGGAGCAACCTGGGCTAGTGGAAAGTGTCCCTGCCCGTGGCAGGGGGTTGGAGGTGGATGAGCTTTATAGGTTTTCCAACCCAAAACATCCTGTGATTTTTATGATTCTTGGAAAGAATGCAAGAAGATGGGTGGCTTTCATTATTCAGGCAATCAGGCAATATCACCAGTTTTCCTCTGCATATTTACTACTAATCAGTATTGTTCTCCACAGTTTATAATTTCATGAGACATATCACTGAATATTTCACCTGTTCAGTCTTAGCAAAATGATCTGGAAGGTGCCCTACAGCATATAACACAGAATCAAAACAGTCCCTATGTTTTCTGCTTGCTGAATTAAATTATCCTGCCACAAGGTTTGGTAATCCCTTTTAGTCAATGCTGAAAAGTAAGAAAGGAGTGAAATGTATGACTTCATATTACAAATGCCCCAGACAAAGACACTTGTGTTATTTACCCTTTGGCTGCAACCAGGTCTAGAAAATCAGGAATCATTCTATCTCTGTAATAACATTATGCAAAAATGACATGACCTGTGACTTAGTCTTGTGGGGTATTAAACTCTCTGTCTCAGATGAAGTAATCCACTTCTAGTTAAAGCAGGGGGGCTGAACTGACAAACTGCAGAAATTTCTGGGTCTAGACTAGCATGAAATGGTATGTTGATCTTCATTGTAAGTTGACAGGCATACAGAGGGAAATATATAAAAGCATAAATGTGTCCACTGTGGACTTGATGCTGAGACTAATCCAGCAAAAGGATTAGGATTTGGGATTTATTTAACTCCTTTCTAATATAAAGAGTGATGATGTTTTTCTCACTGATAGCAAATGGTGGAGTTTGGAACAGTACTATGGAGATTTAATTCCCATGCTGTGAAATGAGGAACAGTCATGCTCCTCACAGGCAGAAGGCAGAAGCCTTCACAACCAGGCTGTTCAAGGACTGTACATTTACTTTTTATGAGCTCAGCTATTACTAAGAAAAATGTTGGGTCTCTGGTTTCTGTGGCTGAAATGGCTCCCAAGGTATTAGAAAGTCTTTTTTCTTAGCTCCATGACCGAAGAAGAAGTTGAGATTCGTTGGTTTTGCTTTTCAAGGTTGTTGATTTTCTCTTATCTGTTCCATTCTTTCCCTGCCCTGCTGAGATCTGTCCAGCAGGTCGGGTTGTGGCACAGTCCCTGCCCTTGGGGTGGTGTTAGCTTTTTACACTAAGAATTACATGTACTTTATTTACAATAATTTTCCAATGCCTATCACCTATGTTAGACAGTCTGTCTCTACTCTAAACCAATCAAACAGTGTCACTATCCCAGCAGAAGATGGAGGGCAAGAAGAAGGACAGGACACGCCCAGATTCCTCCATCTTGCCTCTTGAACCCCCCATTCTAAATCCCCAAAATTCTACTTTTTCACCCTGTGACAAATTAACTATCATCCTACTCAAACTCTTGTGCCTTGTTACTCTTCACACAAAGCTGGTAACTTTTTCCATGGGCTAAAATCGAAGGCACAGGTGTCTGACTCTGTGCCAAGGCCTCTGAGCCCCCTGCCAGGGTCTGGAGTCCTCCAGGGCAGCCAGAGGAATGTCCTGGGTCCCGACAGTGGGAAGGCCCTGCAGAGGGACCCAGGCAGGCTGGATTGATGGGCCTACACCAGTGGTGTGAGGGGCAGCAAGGCCGAGTGCCAGATGCCTGCACTGCATCCACAGTGACCCCCTGCAGCTCCAGGCTGGGCCAGGGTGGCTGAAAGTCCCTGCTGGGAAAGGCCCTGGGGGTGCTGGGGACAGAGGCTGGACAGGAGCCCGGGTGTGCCCAGGTGGAGCAGAGGCCAATGGCCCCGGGCTGTGCCAGCCTGGTGTGGGCACAGGCCCAGGGCAGTGGCTGTGCCCTGTGCTGGCACTGCTGAGGGACCTCGAGTGCTGTGCCCAGCTCTGGCCCTCGTGGCCAGAGAGACCTTGAGGGGCTGGAGCGTGTCCAGGGAAGGGAACGGGGCTGGGGAAGGGTCTGGAGCACCAGGAGGGGCTGAGGGAGCTGGGAAGGGGCTCATCCTGCAGAAAAGGAGGCTCAGGGGGGCCTTGTGGCTCTGCACAGCTCCTGACAGGAGGGGACAGCCGGGGGGGTCGGGCTCTGCTCCCAGGGACAGGGACAGGAGGAGAGGGAACGGCCTCAGGCTGGGCCAGGGCAGGCTCAGGGTGGATATTAGGGAAAATTTCTCTCCTGAAATGGCAGTCAGGCCCTGGCACAGGCTGCTCAGGGCAATAGGGGAGTGCCCATCCCTGGAGGCGTTCAGGGTGTGTGGATGTGGCACTCGAGGACATGGTTCAGAGGTGGACATGGTGCTGAGCTGATGACTGGACTTGACAGCCTGAGAAGCCTTTTCCACCATTAGCAATTTTATGATTATATGGTTTCTCTTGGGTATTCCCAAGCTGGTTGAACACCTTTTTCATACCAAATAAAATTTTAAAGCATCGTTTTCACTGAAGTCATTTAGATAATCGTTTACTAAAAAGAAATACAACTTTGAGAATATGTGTGAATACGTGTGTGCAGATTTTGGAACCAGTCTTGAGCCAGAGAGGATGTTAGACACACACACACTGAGCTCCCTCTGAAGCAGTTTGTAGTAATTTCAGTTTTCAGCCATTTTAAAAATACTGATAAGCTTAAATGAACAAATTAAATTTCTGGAAGAAAACAATTGTCCATTATAAGCACCTCCTTTTTGCAATTTTTCCTAGTGTGCTCATGTCATGCTGTGTAAGTTTTGCCAGGGTGGTGGTATTTCTGAAAGGCTTAGGTTTATTCTGTGTCTCTTTCCATTCTGGTGCTAGGTGTATTTAATGGTACAAGATGATTTTTTAGATTTCAAATCTGGCAAAGCACTGAGTAACACATTGCTTGCTATCTGTAAAGCAAATGGAGTTCACCTTTGCCATTCTACTGCAGTGCTTATTCCTACTTTTCTTTTTTAATTATGTTTTATTTTAATTTTCCCCTGTGTTATAGCTGCAGTTTGCAATGGGAAAAATGATTGAATATTACAGGATGGAAACTGTCCAGTTTTGCTTTTGCTGAACTGGAGAAGTTAGTCAGATGTGTCAGATGAATAACATAAATTCTGATTTTCTAGTTATGTGTTTAACTGGTTTTGTAGGATGGGTGCTACTCAAGTGTGAAATATTCTTGTGTATCACTGCTAAAGCATATGGCATTTTTACATGTGCACTTTCATGGTAAAGTACTAATAAAGGTAGGGGAACAAAGCTGGCTCTGGCTTTTGTATTAGTCACTAATAGAAAGGGGCCCATGTAATTTCTCCTATATGCTAAGCCACCTCTTGCTGTCAATATAGACACAATTCACCAATCAGCAGCAATAAAAGCTCTTTAATTGCATATTTTTGTTGCAAATATTTCTAAGTAAGCATGCCCAAAGTATAAAAAGCATAATTAAAATATATAATTCAACTATCTGGGTCCATTGATAGAAATACAGCCACATTTTAAATGAGCTTTAACAGTTTAATAGCTCTGTGCTTCAAAGAAAAGTAGATTAATACAAATAGCCTGCAAGGAAAGATAAAGGTTCAGATCTCAGCAATCTGTAAAACTTTGCATTTCTATGGAATCCAATTTCAGGCTGCACAAATAAAGTTAAGAGGATGAGTAAACTTACTGCATAGCATATTTTGTTATCCTAACTATTGTTGCTCATTGAATTAAATTTGATCATTCTGCTGAAGTTCCATTTTTGCTTCATTTTCCTCATGATACAGATATGTTCTGTCTTTGATGTTCTCTAAATGTCATTGAGGCTAATGCCATATCAATTAAATATGCTGTTTGAGTACTATTTTTTTTTTTTCCCACTAGTCAATCACTGACATTTTCTATACAGCTTAGCATTAGCATCCAGAAACAGATTTTCAAAAGAACCTCAGATTATCAAAAGACTTCAGACCTCGGTGTGACATTTGTTTATTTAGGTACCTGAGGAGAGTAATTGCTGTGCTGAAGATGGTTTATAAGTTTCACATTAACTGGGATAGTTCCACTGTCATTAGTGGAAAATTGTGTGAATAGTTGATGTGTTTAACAAGATTTTATCTCCTGGTTTGGTTTATTAGGTTCAGATTCTGGTTGAAAAAACTTTGGGACAAAGAACGAAAGAGGAACAAAATGAATAATGATGTGAGGCTGTAACAATAAAAGAAAAAAAAATCTCTGTCTGACAGGAGGAATCCTTGAGGATTTTGTGAATTAGAGGAGTTGAATACATGGGACTGAATTACTTACAGGAGGTGGCAAAGTACTGTGGATTTGATGATTAGGGAGCAGGAAAGGAGTTTGCAGAGCAACAGCATTGATAAAGGGCAGTGAAGTTCTGAGGTTCTTAAAAAGAGGTGAGGGAAAATTTACAGGTGATTAGTTCAGATAATAGATCTAATTGAATTCAAAATTCTTGCTGTATTTTTTCACATAATATGAAGTGTATTGGTTCAACTTAATTTTATATAGTTTAGGTCATCTTGCCTTAAGTAAATTTTGCCACCAGTTTGTGGCACTGGATGACACTATATCTCTCACCTAAACCCAAATGATTTTCTTGTATAACTTACTAAAATGTTACTCTCTCTGTTGCCATTATCCAACTTTTCCTATGGAATTGGGAGACACCATTTCTCTCCAGCCTTCCTAGGCCTCTGAGCCCTTGGTGCTGGCTTCTGACAGTGGCACTGACAGTGATGCACTTGGCTTACTTGCAAAGAGATTTCTTCACCCCATGTCAGATGTGGAAGAAAGCAGAATTCCTATTCATTCTGGCCTCTAATGGTATACCCTACCTTTGAGCAGCTGGAATTGCAAATTACCTGTTCTTCAAAGATATAAACTTATTATAATTTTATATCTCTAGGTTTTGTTATTACATGCTACTTATTATAGGCATTACAGTTTGTACTTATTTTATTTAAAAAACCCCAATCCAACAGCAAAAGCACTTCAGTTGTGTGGTGATGTGTTTATTTCCTTTCTTTTGGGAGCTGTTCTTTTTCTCAAAAATTCTGGACCAGTCAAGAAATATTTTGGAGAGGATAAAAACATTTTGGCTGAAATTTTACTGTTATCTACTTACCCAACCTGTTTTTCCTTTACTTCCATGTTACAGGTGGATCTCAGGAAAAATTTCTTCACTGGAAGAGTTGTAAGGCATTGGAACAGGCTGCCCAGGGAAGTGGTGGAGTCACCATCCCTGGAAGTGTTCAGAAAACATTAGATGTGGCACTTAGAGACATGGTTTAGTGCTGGGCCTGTCAGTGTAATAGTAATGCTTGGACTCAACTTTAATTCTTCCATGATTCTACAGTTCTATATTTTAGAAGCTGTGCTCTGTAATGCATCCCATACCAAGGGGATAAGGAGCATTCTGCTTTAGCAGTGCAGCAGTGCAGCAGTGCAGAGGCAGGAGAAAGTCATGCACCTCTTGTTCTACTTTTATTTTACTTTCTATTTTTTACAGGAAATCCCCACGTGGAAAAGAGGGATTAAAACCCCCCAAGAATAATGACAACTAAAAGGCAGTGTAACAATCTTTCCTATACATGCTGGTGAATATGTGCTCAGATGGGGATTGTTTAGGCTTTGAGTTTTGCCAGATGGGTTCTACACCTGGATTCAGCTGTGTTGGTTGTAGAGGGGGCTGTGAGTAGCCTGATTGGAGGTCTCACAGTAAAATTCCCTCATATGATATATTTTTCTTCTGATTGGCTGTAATTGTCACTAAAAAGTCAATGTCTGTTCTTATGCTGAGTGAAAATGAGCTGGGCTATTTCTTACTTGGATACTCATTTGTAAATTAGGTTAGAGAAACATTTGCAGCACAGCTAAATAAATGGGTGCAAAATTGGCAAATTTGTGGGTTCCTGACACTGGAGCATGAGCAGATCCAAGGAAACCTGTCCTCCTCTGCACAGGATGTGTCTTGTAAGGCCAATGTGGGCCACAAAGAAAGTGCTCTGCCACCTAGCCATGCCTCATTAGCTGAGACCAATCTTAAAAGATCGGTCTTGAGCTTTCTTAAACTGAATCCTGCAGGTCAGATATTTTGGGAAGAGCAGAACTGAGATGCCCCAGACTTCTGCTAAGAACGTGTGAGGACAAACAGTAGGTTTGTTTGATTTGTGTGAGATTGGTGCTGTACTGGGGACTAACCAAGTCAAACAGAAATGGTGGTCAATTCAATCAAGCTTTAGAGGTGTAAATTTATTTTTTCAAGATAAAATTTATCTTGAAAAATATGTTTTTTCAGTGTTTTTTCACTGTTTATTGACAGGCTTTCATGGTTTTCTCTGTGAGAAGCATACTGACAGCTTCCTAATCACAATGTTCTATAGTGTACTTGTTCTGAAATTCATTTGGTAGTTTGAATGTATACATGTGTGTGTATCTGCATACACATACAAACAATTTTCCATCATCCTCCCTTCACAGGAAGCTTTTGGTGAGCTTTGAGAGGATCCTGCCTTCATATTTACTGTTACTTTGTCCTTGGGAAAATGTAAGAAAGTTCTGGACTTCTCTGAAATTAGCTGAACACCCAAAATATTCCTGAATACCCTTTGTAGTAAGCATGCATGCAAGTATTAGCATCACGTTTGTGTGTGCAGAGGGGTTTGAAGAGAACCAATTTTGAGGGATGTTTTACACGAACTTAGACTAATGGCTTCATGCAATCACTATGATAACATCAACAGCCAGGTGAAATGTTGGAACCCTGGTTGCTGAGAATTTGAGACTTTCTGTGCTGACAGGCACTGACCCCCAAGAGAACACTGCATTTGACCTGAGGCCGTGGAGAAGGCTTCCAAAATGGAATGATATTTGGGATCATAATTGAATGATAATTTGGGATTATAATTGAATAACAATTTGGATTATGGGTGTGTAGTTTGAATAGAAGTGTGTAATACCACATGGTGGAAAACTTAGAGTTTAAGGTTTTAGAATATAGTAATATATAAAAAGCAAGATGGAGGTTTTAGGGCAGAGGCTGGTCCTTCTTCTTCACCACCTTCTTCATCTTCTCCATGGGTTTGGGTTGTTTGGTGTAATTGGATAAAAAAAGTCCACATTGTGGGTATGGGTGGTTGGTTATTGGGTTAAAAATAAAAATAATTTAGATGTTATTTCTTAATTGGACACTTTATCCTTAAAAGGCCTTGTAGAGAGAGATAGGGCTCCATTTTTAGTTAGAGTGAAGTGCTGTAGAACTCAGGGTTTGTGAGACTGTAACATAGATAAGAACTAATAAACATCTGAGTCCAAACAATGAAATGCGAGCTTACTCATCTGTTTCATCTGTTTGCTTCACAAAACACATGTAGAATGGAAATAGATGGTGTCATATCAGAGGCTGGAGCTCAGACGTTCCCCTTATCTAAAGAGTGCATGTGGATATTTGCATGTTCACCTGTTGTCAATCTCCAAAACTGATTTGAAAATTGCAGTGGGTTATTAGCCAGAGTAAAGAACTCTTCAACATAATTAATAAATACTCTCAGGTACTCTAAAGCATTTCCTCCAAAAAACTGAAGTCAAAAATTGTGCCAATGTCACAGCTTTGTTGAACATCTTTAGGTCCTGTCAGGACTAACATTTCCTTTGGAAAACAGAATCAGCTCCCTGACTGCCATCTCTCCCTTTATGGAACAGGCTAAAATGCTGGGAATGATCTAATTCAGAACATCAAATATTCAGTGCTGGTAATTCCAACAGTTATAGAGATTTCCTCCATGTCTTTCTGCCATTTAAAAGTAAAGTAATGCTGACAAATGTATTAACATTTCTATTTACTTTGTTAGGTTAACTTCAAGTAAGAAGTTGAGACTGATAACACACAGAGGAAAATAGTTACAGAAAATCCCAGAGAAACCAAGTTTATTAAAATTCTCTTGCTTCCAAACAGTCAAGCTGATGAATGCCAAACACTGTATTATGCAATGGCTTTTAGTGCTACCTGAAAGGAAAGGGAATATCACAATATAGCCACAACTTCAGAAGTGATGCTGCTCTAACCTGTTATCCTCCCCCAAATCCCTAGATATAGATTCTTCCCTGTAACCATCTGGATGCAGCTTCCTGGAGGTTTTTCTAAAACACACTTTCACCTAACAGTTGAATTTAAATATAGCCTCTCTGTTGCAGGCTGGAGGGTTAAGTGTCATTTCAGTGTAACAGTCAGCATATGGTGCCTGGCGCAGGGAGAAAGAAAATTGAAGTCGAAGCCAAGCTGTCAGGAAGCTGCTGCATGTCTCTAAGATAAACTGCAGAGTTTCTGCAGTGCTTCAGGGCTCCTTACTGATATTTATATCTATATTTGACACTTTTGGAGTGGTCACAAGGTGTCCTTGGAGGGCAAAGAAAAAATTACTCAAAACTTCTTTTGTACTGGCATATGTAATTAAAAAGCATTTGAGACGATTACTACAATTAGTGAGCAGCTCTTTTCAACTGCAAACATGAATGAAGAGAGAGTGCTTTGAGCAGAGCGACTCCTCTGAGCAAGGCTCATAGGTGTGCTTGCCCATCTGGCCTCCAGATTTCACAAACCTCTTAGGAACAACAGGTGAAAGGCCAGGTTAGACCCAAGGCAGCCTTTGGGTTTTCCATCCATCTTCCCTCCTAAGGCAATCTTTTCCCCTATTTGCTTCTTATCACTTTGGTTTACTTAAGAAAACTGGCTTTTAGTGGAGAGAGTAAATCCAACAGAAGGGGATGCTGCTCTTGTAAGGGAAAAAGCATTGCCAGGCTTTACTAAATCATTACAGCATCCCTACAACTTATCTCTTGTGTAGACTGGGTGGAAGAGGCTGCCCAGAAATTCTAGGACAGCTGCCTCATCCCTGGAAGTGTCCAAGGTCAGGTTGGATGGGGCTTGAAGAAATCTGGTCTAGTGGAAGGGGCAGGGGGTGGAACTGGATGAGCTGTGAGATGCCTTCCAATCTAAACCATTCTCTTCACAGGATTTAATTCTGAAACCACATGAAAATTTTCTCAAAGGATGGTCTAAGAAACTGATCACATTGGTTAGGATCAATGGGAAAATCATGGAGTGAGACCTCTAGGAGCACATTTCTGGGGACATGATGGCCACATACAGTGGCTGACACCAACATGGATTGGCCAAGGTTAAGTCATGTGTGACCCACCTGATCACCCTGTAGGGCACTGACTGCCCCATACCCCCACTGTAGTGAGGCTTTGGACAGGCTCACAATGTGCTTGAGTTCAATACTGATGTTGCAGCCCAGATGGGAGGACAATCACAGGGACAACAAACACAGCTGGACTGCTTTCAGAGGGTCTGGGATGAGGGGCCTCATGCTGTTACAGTCTGCTTATAAATGGGCTCACAGTATTCCTCCTAGAAACTGAAACAGCAGTGCTCAGATCACATGTGGGGAGGAACTTCTTCTCCATGAGGACAGTTAATAACTGGAGAGGCTGCCCAAAGAGATGGTGCAGTCTCCATCTTTGATTTCAGCAGGAGGTTGGACCAGTGACCTTCTGAGGTCCCTTAAGCCTGTGGTTCTGTGACCCTTATAACATTGCTGAGCTAGTGAGATGGCACTGGCTGCCATTACAAGTGTTCAGAGAATATTTTTCTCCCAAATGTCTTTGGCTCTCCCAAATATCTAGCTTTTCAGTAGACTGAAAACCACTGTTCCTTGTGTGGCTTCCCCTCCAGAGTCTTCACCATCTCCATGTCCCTCCATGGCACTCTCTAACAGCTCAGGATCTCTCTTTCAGTGTTTGATGGTTGCAGTGCAGTGCTGGGATGGCAGCTGCATTCAGGGAGCACACTGAGGGTGAGGTGAGCACTGAATCCTTCAGAAAGATCCAGGACACTGTTTTCAACAGAAAACACTTTCAGTTTTGGGTAAACATAGAGGAACTGCTCCCCTAACCTCTCCCAAACCACAGTGAACACCACTCCTGTCTTTACAAAGACATAACTTTTCTTGAAAGAAGGAAAAATGAAACTCTGTGAGGAAGACACACATTCTGTCTATACAGAATTCATTCTAACTGATGAAAACATTTTCCTATTGAAAAGAGTTGAAAAGCAGAAAAATCCTTGTCCAGCTACATTGTTCATTTCTTGCAGAGAAAGGATTCTCCACTGTATTATCTTCAGGATATTCCATTGTGTTTTCTCTATGTATGGCTCAAACATATCTGCTTTATGAGATGAAAAAATAGTCAGTGGTGTACAT
This sequence comes from Leucosticte australis, assembly GCA_025504685.1. Classification (NCBI taxonomy): domain Eukaryota; kingdom Metazoa; phylum Chordata; class Aves; order Passeriformes; family Fringillidae; genus Leucosticte; species Leucosticte australis. The sequence continues at coordinate 25,770,010 of JANIJU010000012.1, read as the reverse complement.
ATGTATTCTGGGAGATTTAGCTCTGCAGGTTTAAAAGAGTAGGCTCAGGTCTTTCTGCATTAAGTTCTAGAAAAATGCTGATTTATACAGCTCATTAAGGGTCTCAGAACTAACTTCTAACTGAGAAAATATGGGTGACTAAGCTTATATACCTTTGTTTGAAATAGATTCAGAGTCCAGGGATTAGAGTCCTTTTTGCAACTGAGAAAACTTCTTCCCAAATCCCTTTTTCCTTATAGATTCATTGTGTGACCATGCACAAATCCTTTAGCCTGCTTTGCCACAGATAAAACCAATTTCCTGCCTCACAGGAATCTGTCAGAAGGAATAAATGTAAATGTGCCCAGGTACTGTGGCAAGGGTAGGGGGTGTGGAAATTAACTGAGCACCACTTTTGCTCAATCTGAACTTGTTTGACCTTTCTCATTTAAATTTTACCTTTTGTATAGGTTTAAGGGGATTGTTTCCTGCACGTGTATGTGTGTGTCTTCTCATCTGAACAATCTAGAAATGAAAAACATGATAGGAGGCAGTAATGGTGATTATAAATTGAGCTTATGATGACCAAGTTGCACTTTTGTTAACACAGAGGGATGAATTTCTCTTTTTCAAAATCATAATCTCACATGATTTAGTCCTTGTTTTTACAGCACTGTTGGAATTTTCAGTGTACTGCAGTGTCTTGTATGTATTGCAGGTGTGATTTCTACTCAAGATGTTCTTTGCTCTTTGTAGAAGGAAAAGCAAAGTGATGGATGAAAGATTTAAGGACAAATTGTCCAATCTTTTCACCCACCAAGAAGCAGGATCTGGTTTCCATGTGATGGCTTTGTGAGATGTGAGCTGCAGATGTGTTGCTAAAACAGCTCCACACAGATGTCTTGATCAAGATCTTGGAGCAGACCGTGGTGAAGTAGAGGGTCAGAAGGCAAAACAAGCCTGATTAAAGTTTTCTCTGGACTGAAAGAGAGAAGAAGGAAGCTTTATCTCAAAAACTGGAAGCTTAAAGGAACATAGGATTACTATGGACTATCCAATAAATGTTAGTTTTCAATTTCACCTGGCCACAGAAGAATTTGTAGGCATTTCTTGGACTCCATCACTATGTTCAATGCCTTTTAGCTGCAAATAAGGTTTAGATTCAGAGTGTTTAATTTATGATTGGATGTACTTCAAGAGAGAGCCTGCTGTTCAGCCATGGTTCCTGGGATAACATCATTCACTGACAGGAGAAGGAGGAATCTTTAATACACAAATTGTGGGGCACCACTCATTGCCCTGCACTGTACTAGGTCAGATCAGATGCATTCCATGGTCCCTCTTGGCCTTAAAACATATGGATATAAGATTCTCTGATACAGTGGTGCTCCTTGCCCACAGATCATCACCCTGTCACTAGAAATGAGGGGACAGTCTGTGCAATGAGAGCAGCTGCTGCACTTCCCACATCCTACAACAGAGCATCTTAATGCTGCACTTACCTTCCCTCCACTATTCACACTGCATTCCTCACTGAAAGCACCACCCAGGGATTATCTGATTCTCACTTTACCCCCATGAATCATATGAGACAACTGGGGGCTGTCATCATGTTTGGTTTTTTTATTTTGGTGTGTTGAAACATGGGAGTCAACAAATATGTATAAAGCACTACAGGCAAGACAAATATTAACAATTCACATCCAGTTCTTTCACTGTGTTCACCTTTTGAAAATCTGCTTGTTTGAGCCAGACAAGGTGATGACAACTGTAATAAAGTCACTCCAGGAAAGTTTCTCTCATTGATCTACTTGGACAAACAACAAGGATCAAGACTTTGCAGCATGAGCTCTTAACAATCTTGGAGACAGTCAGTGAAAGGGAAAAAATGTGAATAAGAGGTAAGACACAAATGTAGTTCTTCAGGAAGGTGGAGAAGATTGGCAAGTGGCTTTTGTAATCACCAGCAAACCTAGTAAACGTGAAGAAATGGATCTGGGGAAGAAATATTCTCCCACGTTAAAAATAGACTTCAAATACTGGAGTGAACAGATTAAATATAAAAGTGTTTGTGAATGAAAAATCCATGGAGGGATTATTCAGTTCAGCTGAAGGTCTTTATTGCATTTTTAAAGTGTTGAGTTTTGACATTTTCACCTCATTACTCACACCATTTTCCAGATGATTTAGGAATATGCTGAACAAGAGAGATCCATCCACATAATCATCTCCTCCCTTGTGCACAACCCAGCATTTCCCCCCCTATATTTGTTTCCTATCTTTTAGCAATCCACTAGAGGATCTTTTCTCTTGTCCCATTGCACCACAGCTTCTTTAGGAGATTTTGGCTAGGAAACTTCTCTAATGCCTTTAGAAAGCTGAGTGCTCTAAGATGAAAGTGAAGCTGTTTCTGTTTGGATAGAGGAAGGAACACCCTCCCTCTGGTAATCCCCTCCAGAAGAGCTGTAATGGGACCAAGCACAGCCAGTGTCATTACTACAGCAAAATCATCAAAGCCTGCCCATTTTTCCCTCCATACTGCAGTGGTACCCTGGGACAAATCCTGCCACAGGCAGAGCAACTATTTGTGCCTCACCAGAGACATTTTGCCTAATACTCCCTTGCTGCTGTTGATCAGACCCTGTTCCTATTTTCCCAGGGCTTTTCATCACAGCTCACACCCTAAGCAGTAATAAACCTTCACTCCCTGAACCCACACAACCCAAATTCCTGGGTTTAAATCCTGAACCAAACCAAAGAGTCAGAGCTAGGTGAGCACATGTCCTCACAGCCCCCTCTGATCACATCTCTCTCATTTAATTTGTAGCTGTATGAGATTTAACCTGTAAATGAAAAGTGAAAATTGAATTTCTACTGTTACTCAGTAGGCAGGCCAGGTTGCCTGTGGGCTTGGTAGCAGATGTGTAGTAAAAGAGGCCTCAGTACCTTTCCAGTGCCATTTATGGTGCATAGAAATCCACATGACCCTTGGAATGCTGACTGTGGTACCAACTGTGAACAGAGAAAGAAAGCAAAAATGCTTATGTGGAAGATGGGGTGTCTTTCCTCTCCAGGAAATTTCCTGCTAGTAGTCTTGGATAATACAAAGAAACTACACTAAACAACTGCAAGAAGGCATAGTGGAAAACACCTAAAGATTTTCATGTGCCCTTTGCTCCTGGTTAAAAGCTGGTATATGGGTTTTCCACAATGTTGTGAAAAAAATTGCATTATGGCAGTTTATACAGGCTGAGTTATTCTCATGTTTTTCTGTGATAGATTTAGAAATCTCTTTTTAAAATGAGTCAACTAAACCCCAGTTTTGATGTGAAATTTATCCTGGAGTGGTCATGCGTTTTTTCCAAAGCAAAGCATTTGCTTGTGTTTTATTAAAATGTCAGTTAGGTTTTATTTTGTATGTTATTCTCAGTCAGAATATCACTCATGTGGTACACAATGATCTCACTGATAGAAATGTGTTCCATCTCCTGGATTTGTAAATGAAAGCTGTAGTTTAGACCAAGCTGTGCCAGAACTCATGTTGTGGCTGTCTTGTGCCTTTTTCTGCCTCCAAGGGGGTGATTGTGGGATTAAGTCAGTCCTGTATTTAAGATATCATAGAAGCAGGAGAGAAGACAAGGGTAAAGAAGGGTTAAGAAAACGTGACCCAGCAATTTCTTGGGAAATTAATATTTCATCTGAAAAGCACCAGTGCTCTCCCAAGTTGAAGAACGTGATATGTCCACTGGGAGTGGCCTTTTGATATTTTCTGTTATCTGTTAGCTTGCCAAAACTGATTAAATTATTCCTGAATTGTTCAAGGGCCCCCAACAAGCTGGTCTGGTGGAAGGTGTCTCTACCCATGGCAGGGGGTGGAACTGGATGGTCTTTAAGGTCTCTTCCACCCCAAACCCTTGGTGCTGATATTCTGCATTACATGATTCTGTACAAGAATATGTTTGCATAGCTCTGGGGCACAGAATCAATGACAAAAACCATAAGGAAGACAGGAAAATGAGCATGGAAAATGCTGCATAAACTTCCCACACACATCAAGGTGCAGCTCCACCTGTCTATCAGCCTTCTGCCCTTCTTGCTTCAATGGGGAAGCAGTGCCAAATTCATGGGATTATTCGGGATGCTTCTAGTGTGAGTCACAGAATCCTCCTGTAGAATCACAGAATCCTCCTGTAGAATCACAGAATCCTCCTACAGAATCACAGAATCCTCTTGTAGAATCACAGAATCCTCCTATAGAATCACAGAATCCTCCTGTAAAATCACAGAATCCTCCTATAGAATCACAGAATCCTCCTATAGAATCACAGAATCCTCTTGTGGAATCACAGAATCCTCCTGTAGAATCACAGAATCCTCTTGTGGAATCACAGAATCCTCCT
>JANIJU010000012.1:25728752-25761146 GCA_025504685.1 Leucosticte australis | reverse complement strand
ATAATAATAATAATAATAATAATAATAATAATAATAATAATAATAATAATAATAATAATAATAATAGGTAATAACGGTGACATAATAAAAAGTCAAAGCCTGTTTTCAGCAAGTATGGCCAGGAACCATATAAATACTGTTAGAAAAAGCAATGTGAGCTGCACTGCAAGGTCTCACTTCCAGTTTTAGCCATACTGTGTTTTCTCATTAAAACAAGGAGCAAGAAGTAGGTTGTGAATCAGCGGCAGCGTTTCCTAAATTGACCTCGCCTTTGGTGCCAGTAATAGAACTGGGTCTTTATGAGTGCTCATGCCTCTTCACATGCCCAGCTGGGCCATGTCTTTATAGGCACTTATGCTATTTGCATCACAGTGGCAGGACAGATGAAAAAAGTCCTGGGGCCATGCAGCTGCCATTTCTTTAAACTACCACCACTCCAGCACGTTTAAGGCTTTAAACAAAATGTGTTTTAATGGGTTCTCTCTATGTTCAGATTAAAAAAAAAAAAAGTACAAGCTGACACGCTGGACTTGAGTGCAAAAGAGTGCAGTGTACCTGCTGGGATGGAAGGATCTGGAATATAAGGGGTGGAGGAAACATTTGAGCACTTGGGCAGTCCCAGCTGCTGCTCCTGGGAAGAGTGAGCAGCGTGGACAACTCACTCCTTCCACATGCCAGCAGGGAGGACTCTCCTGGGAATGCAGAGGGAAGATTTACTGCTTTTCTTGGTGACAAAATGCTGTTGCCCCGTGGACTAGAGGCTCTGAAGAGAGCTGATATCTGAGACACCAGGGATTGAAAACAATTCAGCAAGCCTCTCAGTGTGGGTTTATGAATAAAGCCACCAAGAAGCCAAATTGCAGAAGATGGGGAAAAAATCAGTAGCACTGATAGTAATGCTGTAATAGTTGCCAACACTACAGATATTTCTTCTAATAGAGAGAGAAAAAAGTGCTTCTGTAGTTGGAAAAGATCTATCTATAGAAATAATCACACATGACTGGAAGATTTACGACTCATAATCTGTCTGAGTGTCTTGGCCAAAGGGTTCCTTTAACACTGCTTGACCCAAAAGGCACAGAAATGTTAAAGGAAAGGGATGGGAGCCCCAAAGCCTGGCTCCCTTTCCATTCATGAAGTTTGTTTTCCCTTCAGCTCTACACTGAGAAGCTGCTCTTTGGTTCTTTTCCCGTGCCTGACTGGGCTGCCATGAACTGACACATTTTCATATTTCATTTCAGCAGAAGTTTCAGTCCAGTGGTGGAGGAAGTGATTCAGCCACAAGCCCTATATACACCTCAGAGTTATTCTGAGGCCTTAATGCTATTTTGTATTTTTAAAGCCACTACACAAATGAAAATTGTTTTTCCATATTAATCCAAGTCAAAATATTTGCTTATTTTAGATGCTTTACTCTTAGAGAAAACACAAATGGTGTAAATTTTAAATAGTATCTTTCCTGAACCAAAAACATGGTGTCTTTATCAAGATGTTCTGTTTTTCTTGTTGGCTCTTTCCCTCACATTTCAATGTACCATCCCATAATAACATCATCACTGTCTGTGTTAGTTATTAAATTAGCTTGAGCCAAGACCAGGCAATGAGTAAAGGATGGTTCTCTCTGCCTTCAGTAACTAGATAATTAGAAAAAAAAAAGATGCTTATGTTAAGAAATAATAAAAATTGTTTTACCTTACAGTATAGATTAATTGAAAAAATAATACATAAGAAGGTTAGAAGTTTAAATTGTACCTAGTACAGAATGGGAAAAGAAGTGTTTTGATATTTCATATTAAGAGAGCAAAAGAAGATTTGGGTTTCCTTTTCCTTTTATTATCAACACAGATATCAAAGTAGATAGATCCAAGAAGTGCATGGATACATGAAGTATCTTGGGTGTTACTGCACTATTTCCAGTGTGTGCAGCATATCTCACAATCCAGGTTAAAGAGAAAGCAGGAAATGCCTGCATGGCAGCCAATAATCTGCTCTGAAACGTGGGCTGTGCTTGTGAGAGCACTTTGGACTAGTCACCTTCCTGAGGGGATTCTCAGAATCAATTTTTGGGATCCTAAAATATTTCAGTTAACATGGGATTTATCTTTAGGCAAATGAGTAACTTTGGCTTATTGGCTAAAATTATTTTGATGAGACTGAATGAATTGAAATATTGAAGAAATGTACACAGCAATGTCCTTTATTTTAATAAAGTTTTGTAAATTCAGTCTTCCAATGTTGTTTTATTTTAAGAAGATAATGCCTATATATCTGTATGTGTGGATTTTAATTAAAAACTGATTTTTATTTACTTGCATTGAAAAAAAGATAGGAAACACATCTTTTTCCTCTCTACAATTCCACTAAAATCACCAGATATGAGACTGGACAGTGTAAATGACATTGTATTCTGCTGTAGGACAAGTTGCAGCTGTGACAAAACCATATAATTGCAGAGACAGCTCTTTATAATAGAAATTTCTTCAGGTATGAGGAGGCTACTGAAGAGGTTCAATATACAGCTACAATATACAATCCAAAATGTGTTGCAGGTAGTATAAAACAAAGAGATTACTGAAGAGTGGAGGATGGGGATGTGAAATGCAACGCTTGGAAGGGTTGTTTCATTTATTTTTTTTTTAAATTTAGTTGCATTATGTATTTAATTTCTTCATCCTCTGTAAGATCTCTGTTATTTTTATGGTTTAGTTTCTCTCCCTTTAGTAACTAATGGGTGATATGATAGAACTGGAGTATTTAACAAGAAAAAGCAAAGGTTTAATATTATTTTAAATGTGCAGATAGGAGAAAATAATTTGTTTAGTGACAATAGAAATTCAAAGGATTCTTGTTTTGGTGTTTGTTGTTATACAGATTTTCTCACTTGGAGAGAGAAATACTATTTAGAAAAAGAACATGAAAAAAAGTCAGCAAAAGTCAATGTGATTGAAAATTATATTTTAATTGTATTCTCTTTAATGAAGCAATTTTCATTTTCAGAAAAGAAATGATGTTCTTGGAAAAATAATCTTTGCTATCCAATATCGGCAGTGTTGCAAAGCAACTTTTGGATGTGTGATAATTTTTGGGGCTACATCTTTGGGCACAAATGTCTTTCCACAGTTTGCATGGCCTTAGTAATAAACTCCTGAAATGTAAAGATATTCTGAAACCATAGCAGATACCTTCCTATACATATTATGTATGCTATATTATACAGCATATCATGTAGCCTGAAATTTATCCAGAATAAGAGACAACTCCTTGTTTCGGTGCTGAAAAGCTTTGAAAATTATCTGGGTTACACCTTTGGAAGTGAAGAGCCTGTGCTGGTATTTTTTGGACTAATTACAGTAATATATTTCGATTTAGATTAGATATCTTAGAGATCTTTGCCTGTGAGGGTGGGCAGGCCCTGGCACAGGGTGCCCAGAGAAGCTGTGGCTGCCCCTGGATCCCTGGCAGTGTCCCAGGCCAGGCTGGATGGGGCTTGGAGCAGCCTGGGATAGTGGAAAGTGTCCCTGCCATGGCAGAGGTGGCACTGGATGGGCTTTGAGGTCCCTCCCAACCCAAACCATTCTGTGGGTCTGTGGGTCTGTATTTCAGTTCATGGCCCTTCAGGCACAGTAGAACACACCAAAAATGGAAACATGTTTGGAAATGCAGTGTGGTTCTGGGGGAAGAAGGGTGGGAGGTGGTGACACATCAAGCCCCCTTGCCAGAAATCTGACTCCTGCTCTGTCTTTGCTGCCCCATCATAGAGCCAGGCCTGGTTCTGTGGTGAAGAGGTGTGAAAAGAGGTGCTCTGTAGCAGGAACTCTCCTGCCCCAAGCTGTCAGGCTGTCCTGGGGCACTCTGCATTCAGGTGATATTTGATGGACTCGTTAGGGCTGGGTTCAGCTTCTGGAACCTGCATTGCAGCAGCACCTGAGTGCCTGAGTCTGGGCATTTGGCTTGAGTGAACTGTGTGTGCAGGAAACAGAGGAAATTCAGAAATGCTTTTGCCAGTAGAACCTTCAGTGATACATATTCTTTCCTTCTGAAATGTTTATTCTTTTCTTCTAAAATGCTGTGCCTTGGTCAGGGAGAGCCAACTGATCAATTTTGGAAGGGTTTCTTCCCTCCTGTTTCTGGATTGCTGTCTGAAGCCTCCAGAGTGGTGATCAGCTCTGGCACTGAGATTCCTGCCTGTGCAGCTCATCTCTGCACACTGAGGTGGAAACACAAACTTCAGAGGGGTGCTCATTAATGCAGAAATCCTTCTTAACTGCACTTAAACTGTCCATGAGACAAACATAGTACTCACCATCCCATAGGCAGTGACAAGGCTTTATTTCTGTGCTTTGTGGTTCACTCTATTAAACTCCATCATTCCTTGACTATTTTTTTATTTTCGGAAACAGAGAACTTTCTTATAAACTTCTCTGCATAGTGGTTGGTTACAAATTTATTTGGTCTTCCTTTAGATTTCCAGTGATATGTTAAGCACATTTTGAATATTTTCTTTAAGGATTCTAAAGATTCTAAATTCTAAATATTATTTATGAGTTAATTCTAAAGGTTTTTTCTCATTATTTTTGATATAGGTTCAAATGTTTGCTTTTACCATGTTTTATTTGGAAGGTCCAGAGTCCTTACAGCTATATCATGATTCTAGTCAAGGAAAATTAAAACTGATGTTATTTTTTGAAAGATTATTATTAAATAAGTTTCCTAACAAGAGCTAGGACTCAGTGTATCTATGCATAACTGTTGAACTGGTAAAGTGACAGATAGAAAACAAGGCATAAATTAATTTTTAATTTCTGTCTTACCTTTTCCAGTTGCTTTGAGTTTTGTGTATTTTAGAAGTTGGAGGGTCTGATATTTATTTATTAATTTCCTAAATCTTTAGCTGGTCATTAGGAACAGGAGTTTGGTCCCTTGGGGTCGTTCAGAGGAAGAAGAGACCAACAGAGCTCAGTCTCAGGCTTGGGCTCAAACAACTGCTCAGGCTCCTGCAGAAAGATATCATTAATTTTCAGGATGAATTGGGACTTTGCAGGGATTCTGGCTTTTTTGGCAAGTGCAACTAACATCCCTTTCTAACTCTGAACAATATCACAGTGTGTGCTTGCACAGGCTGCACTGACAGGGTATTCTTAATGGTGACATGATAAACAATGAAAAGTCATCCTCTAGCAAACTGTCAGGGCAAGAGGAAATGGCCTCAAGTTGTTTCAAAGGAGGTTTAGATCAGATATTAGGTAAAATTTCCTCACAGGGAGTGTGGTCAGGCATTGTCATGGGCTGCCCAGGGAGAGGGTGCCTTGAAGGGTTCAAAAATTGTGTGTTTGTGGAACTTCAGGACATGGCTTAGGGGTGAACATGGTGGTGGTGCTGGCTTGATTTTCCAACCTTAACAATTCTGCAATTCTGTGAAATGCAAGCATAAGAAAGAGAAGAAGAATTTAGCTACTTTCAGGGTTTAAAGCAGCACCCACTCTACTTGTACCATAAAGTGATAAACAGGAGGATTTTCAGCAAGCTGACATTACTCTCATGTAATTTATATCCATTTCCTATTTCTGCACATACTTTCCCTGTGCTCCAGAAAACAAAGGAGTTTTTCCCAGGCAGCATTGAGGGCAGGGTTTTATTTCAAGAGCAGGTCCTGTGCTAGCTCCTTATCACTTTGTAAGATGATCTTTGTTTTGATACATGAATAAACACTGAAGTGTTTATCCCCAGTAGGTAACTTCCATCTGTTTGAGGGAAGCACTGCAGGTTCACCATCTCTCTCCTTTCTGTGCTATTTCTTATCATGAACAGTTTTAATCATTTCTAGCAATATATGTGTTCTAGACATTTACTGCTGCTAAACAATTTTTAGAGGACATTCCCATAGTTTTTCTTTCAGCCTGCATAAACAGTAAATATCCTTAGCAGAGCTGAGGTTCTCTCAATCCCTTTTTTCCCCTAAATATTTTTTTTTTTCCTAGAGCACCTGATCTGCTCTTACAACATCATTATTTTTTAAAAACTCAGCTCATAGGGGTCTAGTTCCAAACACTGCAAGGGTTTTGTTGACCACTCTCTGTTGCAAATAATTATTCTGTTTTATGGACTCATTTAGAAAGGGTTTCTTGCTTTATATACATTTTTCACTTGATATAATTTAAATTATTGTGATGATGTCTCTGGGTCTCCTTGAGAGCCAGATTTGATATCTGAAACGTAATGAGTTGCTTAGGCATGGCCCACTGAATTATTTTACACACTCATATGTAAATATAATATAATATAATATAATATAATATAATATAATATAATATAAGTAATTAATATAGTGTAATTAATATAATATAACAAAATAATATATATTATTATATGGTATTGTACAATATATGATATAATATCATATTTTACTTTTATACATCTCATGACTGGAAATCTGTCTGGAAAAATTGCTTTCCTTCATAGCCCTACAATAGTTCAAGAATCAAAGCAGATTAATTTGTTATCCCCACCCTTGGTGGTTTTCACCACCCAGCTGAATAAAGTTCTGAGCAATCTGCTCTGACCTCAGATTTGAGCAGGAGTTGGGCTAGAGATGTCATGAGATCCCTGAAGCCACATGCAAGAGTTTAAGACTCGAGATATTTAATTATTTTCACTTTTTTTTTTGTTTATTTGGTTGGTTGTTTTTTGGGGTTTTTTTTGGAGTATTTTTTTTTCCCCAGTTTTTATAGGCTGCATATCACGGGCTTAATTTTCCTCAGGTCTTTTCTTCAGTCTTTCATTCATGGATTCTCCACAGTGCCAGTCATATTTGTAAAGGAAGGTGTGATGAATTCAGCATTAAGCTCTCATTACAACTGTGGTGGCAAATGTGGAATGTCTTGATGACCTCCCCTTAGGTTTTTATACTCAAAATTGTTCCCAAGTCTTGCAAAATCCTCCCATTTAAAAAATGTTATATTGCAGAGAGAAATGTAAATTGACCTCATGGCAAAAATAAAAAAGTGATTGTGAAAATCCCTGTAAAGCCAGCATTGCCATTTGCTGGGCCTGTGTTTGTTCAGAGTTGTGTCCTCAGCAGGTGCCTCAGACAGGGAACTCTCAGGTGGCCTGGGTAAGCTTCAGGATCTCTTCTTCTCTAGCTTCTCCATCCACTGCTCCTTTGGAAGTGGGATTCAGAATTAATATTATTGTAAATTTATTGTAAAACAGTCTCTGCTTTACAAGATTCATGAGTTTTGTGCTGTGGCAATCATTTTTCCCCCCTCTTTAACAGAATTTATTTTTCAAATTTGTGTCTTTATTTTATGCTCATTATTTTGGCCATATCCTCTTTTAGCTGAAATTCTGAGTGTCTGTTTGTTCCTTCTCTCTCCATTCCCACCTCAGGAGTGGGTGTGAAGGGTCTGAGCCCATGGCAGCAGTGTGGTGCCCCACTCTTAGAATCCCTGGCTTGGAATGGTGCCACCACATGATATTTATCTGCATGAAATTTAAAGGGATCTATCTTTAGTAAAACACATTTGCAGCTGTGACACTGCCATTTCAAGGTTTTCATCAAAAGGAATCACATCTCTGGGGGAAAATGCTGTTTCTCAAGTGTCTCTGCCATGCTCATGCTCAAAGCAAGCCCAGAGTGGAATTTTGGGTCACAAAGCAAGCTCCACCAGGTGAGGATTTGCCTCCCAGCACGTGGCTTGATTAGACTGCTTCAGTTTTGTGTCTGATTGATTCTTTTCACCACTGCAACAGGGAGGAAAACTACCATTTATTTACACCTAGCTGAAAGAAAAGTGGAACTCAGATTTAAGGTATGAAAGGTCTGAACTTGGGAAAAGTCACTGTTCCAGTGCCTGGCCAACCTCTGGGGAAGGACTTTTCCTAAATCCCACCTAAACCTCCCCTGACACAGCTCCAACCTTTTGTGCAGAGTTTTAAAGCTTTCCATGTGGGTATTTATTCCAGCATACGTTTCACATTTCAATGGTTTCAGAGTTCTGATGTTATAAAAATTAGATTATAACAAAATCCAACCATTCAGTGCAATATGAGACATGAATCACAGCACCATTAAGGTTGGAAAAGAGCTCTAAGATCATCTAGTCCAACCTCTGGCTGATCACCAGAGTCATGCTATGAGATAGATTAAATAAAACTCAATAAGAGACAGATAAAAGATTGTAAAGATCCTGGATAGCAAAGCTGATTAGGTTTTCACATAACAAAAATACACCAAATGAAGTAATGTATTTAATTTAATGAAAGTGAGGCTACAACCATTAGGAGACTGGGCTTGTAGTTTTGAGCTGATTTTGCTTCTTAATGTACTTCTAGTTGTCATGGCAGAGGCTTTACCCCCCATCCCCTGCTCAGCTGCAGCAGGTAAATACTGTTTTATTACCCCTTAAATTAAAAAATTGTAAATTTGGATCTGTATTTTACCAAAGCTGATTTCATATTCAGGACTTTTTCTTTTTTTTAACGGTCAAATGTATGCACTTTCTACTTTCTGAGGATTTAAATATAATGAGTTTTAGAATCTCTTATTATAAACACAACAAATTATTCACAGGATAATGGATGGAGAGTGATGAATTACCAGAACATAAATCTGTAGCATTCACTCATGGTGGGAAATAAGAGAGGAATGGCAAGGCTGATTTATTACTTGCTGGTGTATCTATTCCTGTTTGTGAGTGTTAAAATTACAGTACATAGAAAAATTTAATTAAAGTTATTAAAATGAGAAAACTATTTTCTGTTTTCTATTCCACAGCTGTAAAAGTTTTTCATTTGCTCATAAATTTAGGGGTAAGTGTAACATTCATCAAAGTGTAAAGAACAATGTTAGACATAGAACTTATTGTAAATCTCATATTTCATCAACAGAAAGGATAATATGTGTCAGAGAGTGCAAGAACTCTGGGCTTTAGAAAGCCTAGCACAGAAAGAAATCATATTTCATGGCTATCTGAAATCCTCATAGAGACAAAGCACATTAAATCTATTTGAATGTTAAAATAATACATATAATATTGGCATGATGATGATTTTATTTCCTGTTTGAGCCATGACTCTTCAGTACATTGGAGAAGTCTCCTTGTGATAAATTTCAGAACCTCTTTCCCTACTGTGTTCTAAATTCTTCCAAAAAGCAAGAAAAAACCAGCAGTGTTTACTGGGAGGGAAAAATATATCCTTTATTCGATGCTCCAGCATGATCCAGATCTAGAGCAGGAAAGACACAACAAAATCTTTCCAAATCTACCAAAACCACTTTTCTATCAAAGAGATTGTAGGGGGGAAAAATGAGTTAAGAAATGGGTTTCTCCTTTCTTGATGGGTTTTTATTCTCTGACTCTTCATTTTATTGATTTCTAACCTGCCAGCAATTTGAATGAGTTTTGCAGAGACATGGAATCTCACTGCAAACAGCAATGAGTTTTACTCAGGGAAGGGAAATACAACAGGCAATTAGATCAGTTTCCCAAGTCTGAAGGAAAAGCCAGGCCAGGTAAGGTTTAGCTTCTCAGACAGTGCCCAACTCTGCTTGGTTATCCAGAGCTCAACTTCAGCCCAGACTTAGGGAATATTTTGCCACTTCAAGAATTTTCAGCTCTGCTTAAGAGCCGGAGCTTTTGTTCTCAGAGAGGGAATTTTTCTGCTGAGCCAAGGACATAAAGCAGAGTTTAAATTCAGAGCATTCTTAGGGCTGCCTGTACTCCTGGAGAGATTTATTAGCTTGTAGTCCCAGCAGATAGTTAGCCAGACTGCATTGGCAGAGTTCCGTGGGGAAATGCAACCGATGGACAGCCTGCAGAGGGGGAAAGGCATGAAAAGCTCCACAAATCCAGGCAAGATCAGTGAGCTGAACAGATGAAACAAGATCCTAACGAGTGATCAAAAGGCTGTGTGAGCTCCTAGCTAAAGGAAGGCACTTGAACAATTTCCTGTATTTCCTGGGAATGTGTGTTCCCGTGGTGTCTGCTCCTTTACAGCTCATGAGAGATCAAGGTGGTTTCGTTAAAGATGTCGTTTTAGCAGAGCAGAAGAGGAGCATTTGAATCCATCTGATAATTCCCCTTGAATCAATACACTCTGGTTTTTTCCTTCTTCTTTCCTTTCAGATGTTTCCTATAGTTTAACCTTCTAAAAAGTCTTTTGCTCTACACCAAAGGCTCTCCTTGTGCTCAGGGGAGAAAAATTCTTCAGAGTGGGCTAAGGAGGAATAGCTCACATAGGCAGCCAAGAGGAAAAGGGGGAGAAAATCATGTGGGTCTGCAATAGTAGAAAAAATACACAGAAAGCATTTTGATTGACCCACAGTATTTTTTATCTGATGAGGTGAGGGTTTTGTACACACTGCACAGCTGTGAGAGCTGCCAAAAAACTTCAAATGTGTTGAGAAGGAACACTGACCTGTGCAGAGAAAGCATATACTTTTATATATAAAAATATGTATATTTAAGTAATAAACCAGGAAGTTAAAAGGAAGCTGGAAAAAGACACATTTATCATCCCTGTTTCTTAGATGGCTGCAATGAGGCGCAAATGTCACATAAAAACTCTCTGGGGATTAAAATATGAGCTGCCATGGGCCATATATTGAACTCCTGCTTTACTGCCATGCTACCTTTTCTTCAATTCAACGAGGATATTTAGAGCCTTTAAAGCAGTGGCAGGAACACACACTGCACAGGGAATCCCATGAACCTCTCCAAGCAGGATGCACATCCCTGTTTTAAATGGTGCACTGTGCCTTGCAGGCACTCACCTGATTTAAATATGTTCATTTGAGGAGTATGCAAACAGCCTATTTAAATTCACAAAATGCTCTGTAGTTTTGCAGGCCATAAAAGCAGTTTTATTTAAGGATAGTTTTGCATCATTGCTTGCTAGGAATAATTCTTACCTGAATATTTGGGTGCTTCTACATCATTATATGCTTGAAGAAAATGGTTAGTTTAGAGCAGTAGGATAACAGAAATGGAAATAAACTTTGTATATGTAGGAATGCTGACCAAGCTTTAGCTCAGTAAGAATACCTAAATTAAATTCAGACAGTGCAAGCTGCACACAAATGGTTCATTACCAACACAGAGATTAAGAATTCTTTTTTTTTTTTTTTTTGTTCCACAATAAGAATTTAAAAAATCTGAGCTAAAATAATAACAAAATCAGCAATCCAAGCCCTTAGGTAAGTGAGAGTTGCATGAGTCCACACAAATCTGCAATTAAAGATGAAGGAGAGAAATCATTCTTTTTGGTGTCTTTCTGTTTCATCAGATTTGCCATTTTCCAAGGATAATGAGGAATGGATGTGCTTTCCTAATAGTTCTGAACTGAACACCTGAAAAGGCAAGCAGAAAATGAGTCACACTGCTTTGTCAGATAACTGGAGCTTAAATGGTGAATTCACATGGCCATAAAATAATCTGGGATAAAATATTCATACACAGCCCTTTGGGACAAAAGTTACCTTAAAAACAAAATTATTGATGCATCCAAATTTCCAAACCACTAATGATGCCTTCAAGAACAACACAGAAAAACTGTAATTTTCACAGAAATCTTCCTAAAATTGAATAATTATTTTCATTTCAGCACAGCTTGTATTTTAGTATTGGCCTATTAAAAAATTTGCAAAATAAACCAGTTTTAGACAAGCCACTGGTTTAACTTCCTGTTAGAGATTGTGATCAGGGCTGTAGTAATTCAGAAGTAAATCATGAGCTTCCAGAGGGTAAGATGACTTGGAAGTGTTCTGTGCTCTAGCATTAATATGCAAATAAAAATATTTGTGAACATGTGGCAGCAGAGAACTCCAAGGGCATTGCCAGGGTGTGCAGACCAGCAGTTAGAAAAGCAAAAATCTCAGCTCAAATGGACATTGGGTGTAAAAAAAACTGCAAAAAAAGTCCATCAGGTATTGAAACAATAAGAAGAAACAGAAGAAAAATACAAGCCCACAGTTTAACAGGAGAAGTGTCACCAACAAAGCTGAAAAGATGGAGGATCTCAGCACACCCCTCACCTGTCTTCGCCAGCACTGTTGGACCCCAGTTTTTGGGAACACCAATCCAGGTCCATGCAAACTGACCCACCACCAGGGAAGGAAGAGTTGTATGTGAGCTGTTAGAGGAGCTTGACCCTTACAGATCCTGAGGATGTTAAAAAGAGTTGGCTGGTGGAATTGTGAGGCTGCAGCCCATAATCTCTGAGGAGTTGTGGGGGTCAGGGGATGTCCCAGAAGACTGGAAGAGAGTTAATGCCACCCCTATCTACAAAAAGGGCTTAAAGGAGGATTGAGGAAATTCCACATCCATCAATCTTCCTTTATGCCCTGGGGAAGTTAAGGAAAACCCTCATGGGTCAGGACAAGTCAGTTTGCTCACAAAAAAGCCAAAGGTTGTGCATGCAAGCAATGAAACAACAAGATTTTATTCTCTACTTCCCATCTGCAGCACACCTCTTCTTTTTTCTGTGTACCACCCCAGAAACTTCTGCTAAGAGCTAGATTCTGATACCCAAGTTTACCATGAATAATTAATGTATATTTCATAGGTGTCTCTCCCACCTACAAATACTTATATTATTGAAATCAAAACTCTACTGAGACAAGTAGTGTAAGTGTTAAATATTTGATGGCAGTGAAGAAAAAGCATCAGGAAGTGTCTACCAGCTTTCTTAAAAAACTTATCCTGTGATATCAACACTGTTTTTATCACATACCCTAACACAACCCCATAAAAGCTATAACAAAGAAAATTAACTCCATCCCAGCCAAACTCAGTACAGAGAGACATGTGTCTCTTAAAATGGTGAAAGAGCTATGGAAAACTTGTCCTTTCTCTTTGAAACCTCCAGTTGGATGCCTTATGAAGACCATCTAATTCAAAATATTTGCAGTTTAGACCAGCATCTGTTCCTGCATTAAGCAGACATCTATTGAGTGTGCTCGTGGTTGCATAAGGCTTCAGGAGAAGTGAGGAAGATCAGTACATGGATTTGTGTGGGAAAACTGGCCTGGTTTGGATTACAAGCAGGCTGAAGGTATTGACAACATATAACAAGTCAATGTGGTATAGACTGGACACTGTTTGCTGTCCAAGAGTAAGCTTCCTAGAATCCATATGGATTCCAGACTTGCTCAAATTACATTCATTTGGAGTTGTTTTCACTCTGGAAAGGAAATATTTGCTTTTAGGTGCGTCCCTCAGCATTTTAGGATTGGCTTTGGAAGGTCACTGTCCTCTTGCAGGCTTTAACTCAGCCCCTGGTGGGGCTGGGGTGCAGCAGTGGGTCCTTGGGGCTGCTCAGCTGTAGCTGTGGTCTGACACTGCTAAACTGCTGGGGTCACCTAGTGGAGCATGTTTAGTTTGGAATGCCATTGTCATCCCCTGGAAAGGGAGAGAACCAGGGCTGGAATACTCTGCTGAATTATCTGGAGTCTGCTTGTTCTCCGAGGTGATTCACACAGGGGTTTTTATAATCTCTTCACAAATTTTACTTGTGGGAGAAAAGTGGCTGGGAGAAGCTCTTCAGTGAGACCATGCTGATAAATGTTCTCCTGGATAGTTTTGTGCTATTCTCCAAATTTGCTTTTAGCAGTGCCCCAGATTCCAGCAGAGCCAGGCTTCTAACTGAGGCTGGGGCCATGAACACTTGATTATGTTGCACTTTTTGGTACAACCAGCCCTGGGGGCTGATGGGTGCTGCTGGTGTGTCTGAAGCACCTAATCATGCTTTGGAAAATTGCTGGCAATGAGCTCCTAATTAATGACTGACCCAGCTGTAACTCAGGAAACATATAAAATTGGGTATATCTTGAAAGCTGCTGCTGATATCACAAGGTTGGGCACATCAATATGTTGGTACCAGCAGGATTTATATTGTTTGTGCCAGAAGGACATTTCCAGATTGAAAACAGTCCAAATGGTAATGAATTGGAGGCAGCAGGTTTCATTCATTCCAAGAAGAAAAAAAAAAGTAACTGATGGGATGGACAAGGATTATTTTCATGAAATAATCCTTTCTTGGCTTCTTTGCTGGAGAAAACTTGCCTGAAAGCTTGAGAAACAGATAAAGTTAAAGGCTCTCCCCAGGTTTTGATTGTACTTATTAGTGAATGACTTTTCAGTAGGTTTTGTGACTCTGCTCAGACACAGAGATGGTCTGTGCTTTACTGGTGACAATCCAGTAAAGATTTACACTGCTGCAAGCTCAGAACCCAATTATTGTAATCAATTTTTGTTGGGTTACTGGTGAGGCTGGTCCACTGAGTCAGAGTCCGTTCCAAAGACAGTGATATGATTGCATGCATTTTTACAGGTAATTCAGCCTGGTTTGTGTGCTTCGGGGCTGGCAACCATCAGTTTAAACTGCTGGGTTTGGTTGTGAGAACTATGGGAGGTTTTGTCTAGGAATTTCCATGTCTTTACCTCATGTTCCTCTATCAACAACTGAACAGCCGTGATACAAAGTCTGTGCTTCGTGAGCTCACCATTTTGGAAATAGATGTACCTTGAAATCCAAAAAAAATCATCTTGCTCTGCTACCCACCATCATTTTCCAATTTTATAGTCTCTTTGGGTTTTTTTCTGATTTCCTTACAGGTTTGATGATGTTAGAGAGTGATGCTAAACAAATAATTTTGTATTTGTTGTTATTCAGCATCTCAAGTACAAGTACCTTATTAAGAAGGAGAAATATTGGTTCAGGTCTGTATATAGATGTGGCTATTTTGTCTTCTTGTTCGGGTTCTGAAGGTGAGACTTTAGCAACAAGTTCTTCTGAAAAGCAAAGGAAAATCCTGTAAAAGCAACAGGGTTTTCAAGAACAGCATATCTTTCTCCATTAAAGCATGTCAAGTCTTATCTCAAGTGTATTTCTGAGTTTGCCACTTTCCATTCTTGTTCTCGTGTCACTGAATTAACCTTCTATACACAGTATGATCTCGGAATCAAAAAGTTGTTAAGGCCTTGAAGGTAAAACTCTAAAGATGTCATATGTCTTCAGAGAATTACTTGTCTGAATGAAGCTGTCTTCCTTTCTTTCTTTTAAAGAGAGGGAAAAGTACACTGTAAAAATACTGAGCTTCGTAGCTGGGAATCCTGTCGTTGTTCCATGCAGAAACCAACTGATCAGCTGTCCTGGAAAACAGGTTCTTCTCACATTAGCAAAAACCTCCTGTTTCAGGCTGAGTCTAAATTCACTGACACTTGGAGTTGCCTTAACTACTACTAGTCTTGTTCTCATATTTTTGCCTTATGAAGGGGAACAAAAATGAAGAATTAGTCCCCAAAATTCTCTTTGTGCCCTCTAGCATTCTCTCTGCAGCTACTGCCACTACCCCAGCTTAAGCAGTCTTAAGGAATACCTAGCTAAACCTCTGAATAGTTTAAATCTGAGTGTTCTGTTGATGACAAAAATCAAAAGTGTGCCCATTACTGCACCACCTCTCAGTCTTTAATGCAGACAGCCTTGTATTACTTGGGCAAATAGGGTGCTGCTAGGAAGGACCTAGAAAGGGACTGGCACTCTTATACCTGATAGATATGAAATTGTTTATTGCTAAAACGCCCCAAAATAAAAAGACAAAATAACTCCATCTCATCAGGCAACAAGGAATGTAGAAGGCCTGGTTCTTGAGATGGTTGAGGAAACACAGATAAGTCACTTTCTTTTCCTTTTAAATTAATATTTGAAGTTTGCATTGGCAGGAACTCTTTGGCAGAATTGGCAACTTTGGAATTTCATCACTTTGATTTCTATCACTTTTTCATTCCAATTTCCCTTCCACTGTGAAACAGGAACTCCAAGTGCCACTAATGTGGTGGGTCACTAAGTCCCAAAAACTGGGCTGAACAAAAGTTATTCTAAAGCTTTGGTTTTTCAAGGATGGGGTTAAATATTACCATTCACTTGCTCAGAAGAGAGGGAAAAGAGGAGAGGACCTCTGGCAGAAGAGATAAGATCCCTGACAGGAGCCAGCTCTGTGGAAGGCTGCACAAAGGCAAATAATTTGAAAATTTTCCCCCTTGTATCAGTATTTTCTTCATAGTTTTTCCTGGAGATCATAGATTTCAAAATCTGATGCAAGGCTATTGAAATAAAGAAAAATGATGTAATACTTTTCTGTAATTTACCAGCTAGAAAGAAAATTTCTGCCTACACGAAAAGGGGACACACAGTTAATTAATTACTTAAGTCCCATTATTCACAAAGACTGGAGGGCAGTGAAGACACAAATTTAGAACAAGTTTCCTTTGAAAGGACATTTCAATGCCCAAGTTTGCTGTTGCTGCTACACTATGGTTAAATACCAGCTGTGTAGAATTAAAAGGTGTCAGAAGTGCTATCAGGTCTCCTGGGGAAGGGATGGCTTACAGTGTGGGGTCTTTCCTGAGCAGATGTCTAACAAAGTGATCCCAGTATTGACTGCTCCAGCTAAGGCAAATATTTGCAGAACTGTGAATCAGAAAGGAAGGATTACAGGTTTTCATGCCCTGTGATGTGCTCAGGTGATGACACACGCAGCAACAACCTCTTTTTCTCTGTATTTTGTCATCCTTGAATTCCTACAGTGAGTCAATAGCATTTATCACATCTTTTTCTTGACCTGGGCACCTCTATTCCAGTATTTGGTCTGTCTCCAAAACACACAACTCACTTCTTGCAGCTGAAGGTTACTTTTGTAAAAAATCAATTTATATGTGGAGATATTGTGTCCATAAGAAAGGTTGGTCACAGGAATGGGAAAAATTCAGCTGAGGATTAAAGGTGGCTAAAGCACAATCCATATTCCTGAGAGATGATATTGCTGAGCATTCCCTTGCAGACCAAGGAAAAATCTGTAGTGCTGGGCATTCCTACACCTGTGGGCACAGCACAGAAATTTGGCATGAAGGTGAAAGGTGCAGCTGAGCCTCAGGGGTGGGTTCAGAGCAGGGTCAGGCCACAGTGTCTTGCACAGCTCCTTTTCCAACACACAGGGCTGCACTCAGCTGAGGCGCTTTGAGCAGTGGCTCCTTGCCAGTTTATTCTGCTTAACTAAATCCTTTCACAGCTGACTTTCTTCTCCTGCCAGAAATGGTAGAAGGGAATTGAAACAGAATAGAAAAGAAGCTGATCCTGAATATTGTGGTTTATTTTATTATTGTGGTTGATGGAAAGAGACAGAAAGCTTCAGTTTGGTTTCATTCTCCCTCCAGCACACTCCCGCCCCACACCCCCAGTCCAGAACACTTTTTTATTATTTACAAGTGATGCACATCATAATTATCAGTTTATTTGTTAGAGACCTGACCTAGTTGAGTTGAAAAGCTGTTTTCACTCACACAGACAAGCAGCACCACCCTGGAACTCTTATGGAAAAATCTGGTGTATAGAAACGTTCTCACTGTAAACATTTTTCTACAGGAAACAACCAGATCAAAACTGTAGGCTTCCAAAAGAGAAACCAGGCCCTCAGCTGTTCCAGTGTAGGTGTTGTAAATATGTTTGGTTACTTTTTGATGCAGGAATCATCAGGAATCTTCATTTTATGGGGTTTTTTTTTGATGCAGGAATTTACAGGAATCTTCATTATATGGTTTAATGTGCATGGTGGGGCTCAGATGAACACCTGGGAGGTCTTTTCTGGCCTTAATGATTCTATGAGGTGTGGTAATGAAACACTTATTTCCTGGAGTCAAAAATTAAAATATGGTGGCAGTAGTTTTACTGCTATTTAATGGGATATTTCTTCCCTCCTGTGGGTGCAGCATTACTGAGTGTGCATTTTCAAAATGCAAATGTCATGAACACGGACTGAGCTGCTGCTTTTGACAGGATAAAAGCATTTCACCTTTAAATTCATTTAAAATTGATCACCACGTGCCTAAGAGTACACAGATACAATCCATAGCTTAGGATACAAGCAGACAGTGTTCCTCCAAAGGGACAATCCCATAAGTTCAAAGCTTTGTCCAGCTGGCTGAACCAAGAGCAGCTTTCTTTTCCTCATTGCTGTGTGCCATGTTTTATTCAAGTCACACTTGCCCAGAATTTTCACAGCATTCCCTTGTTGTCTGAGATAATTTACTTTCAGCTTGATCTGGAGTAACTGGCCAGAGCTGGTTCTGTTCATCTGTGAAACAGAAGGTGTTACATCAGTGCTAAAAGTGCTCATGGAATGCAAGCACTGTGGAAATACCACCAGAAATATGCATGCATGAGAGCATTAGCACTCTAATTTTCAGCTGCTGAAGAATCCCACGGGAGCTTCTCAGGTTTTTTGAGCAAGGGGAAGCTCTGTTTGCTTCCTAGCAAATTCCCAGGTGTGTACAAATGAGACAGGGTTAAATTTTATTGCAGAATAGATAAGTTGTCACTATTTTACAGTGATGGAAAATTAAAATTGTAACTGTTCAGCAAAGTCTATGTGGAATTGGCTGGTGCCATAGCTTTGTGGTCTCCTTGCTTAAGGCAGTAGGACTCTGCCCAGTGTATTGTTTGTTAAATCATGTGTTTGGTTTTGATTTTATTTTGCTAATCTTTAAGCACAAACATGCACTTTATTTACCTCAAGGGGTACCATGAAAATTCCCCAACAGTCCTTTTAATTTCATGTGATAAGAGAGGAATGAAAAGACATACTTATGGTGCCAAATTTCTGCTACGGATTTTATCCTTTTTCTTTTCTTTTCCTCTAGTTACTGAGACAGAGAAGGTTTAATTTAAATATTAGGAAGAAATCCTTCCCTGTGAGGGTGTTGAGGCCCTGGCACAGGGTGCCCAGAGAAGCTGTGGCTGCCCCTGGATCCCTGGCAGTGTCCCAGGCCAGGCTGGATGGGGCTTGGAGCAGCCTGGGACAGTGGGAGGTGTCCATGCCCTTGGCAGGGGTGGCACTGGATGGGCTTTGAGGTCCCTCCCAACCCAAACCCTTCTGTGATTCTATGACACCAGTCTTATTAATTAAATCCCACTGCCATCCTTCCTCACTGCCCACATCTCAGCTTGTTATATTTCTCATTACAAAAATTTGCTACCTCTTCTTCTCTTGTCCTTCTTTCTCATTTTAATCTGCTTTGGGTCTTATCATCAGAGCCTTCATCTCCAGTGGCTCCTCTTAGACTGGGGCTTTCTTTGAACTTTGCTTCTGCCTTTGTTTCTCATAACAGAAGATTTGGGGTCATATTCATGAAAATGTTCCTGGCAGTGGGGGGGCACAAGCTGATCTTCATTAGGAAGAGAAACTGGATTTTTTTTTTTTATTTGTGTGGAGATACAGCTTTTTGATACAGTTCTATGTAATCCATGTTGGAAAAGAGGGAAATGAGCCCCTGTTGATTTTATAGAGTTATATCCAAACTGAAGTTCAAAAGAGAGAAAAAACTTCCTGCAACTAAAGCAGGAGAGTTTCACCTGTAAAATAACTTTCAGTGACGCAATTTGAAGTAAATTCCACCATATTAAAAATAAACCAACCAACCAAGCAACCCTTATTTGTTTTCTCAGAACTTTCAAATTCTGAACCAGATATTTCACTGTGAAATTCCAGTGGTGGCTCTTGAATGGGAGAGGGAGGGGCAAGAGGTTTAGAGACCCTGCAGTCAGGTTTCCAATTCATCCTGACAACGTTTTGTTTGGAGCTAGTTGCCTTCCCTGGAGGATCCTTGTGGACTACCAGGTGGTTTTCAGTCTCTTTTTAGAGAACACTTAGCACAGTGGAGTCTGGCCCTGCTGGTGAAGTTTGCAAATATTGTTCTGAAGATGGCACTGCAAACTTGAGTAGCACTGTGCTGGTTGCAAACCCTGACCCCCACATCAGGGAGCAGAAACCTCACCTGCACCCCTGCCCCATCTCTGCATTTCTGGGAAATTAACATTTGCAATTTGCAAAGAGAGAACCCAGCTTTACTCCTCAGACAATAGGGAGCTTAAAAAAAAGCCCTTCCACTTCTGCCCACTTAGATATAAATCCCAGGCATAACCTGGCCTTGCTTGGCATAAGAATGGGGCTGTTTCACAGCTGATTTTCTTCTAAACCCAGGGACTTTCCACTGAGTTGATCCCTACAGTTACATTTTAGAAGGTGCTGCCAAAGGAAACGGCCTCAGCAATCATCCCAGCTGATTTATGGGATGTTCAAATCCAACACATCTCTTTCACATTATGCCTTGATGCAGATGTGTCTAAGCAGAGTGTGTGCAAGCAAATTCATTCACATGCACTGTAATAAGGCTTCACATCCCTCCAGGAGCTTTGAAAATATGAAGGATACTTATCCCATTTTTATTCATTGATCCATCCATTCTCAAAGCAAAAGATATTATATTTCATGGCTTCAGCCACAAGGACCTCCAGCCTTGCTGAGGAATTTTCTGAACCACTGACTCTAATTTCCATATTCTGGGGAGAACAGTAGAATGCATTAGATTAATATCTGAACTTAGTAAAGAATTTGATATCATAGTTCACAAGAATTATTCATGAAAATAATCTATCTTGGCTTGACTATGATCCTTTGGAGGAATTAACACTTTAAAATGCTTAAATGTGATTGTCTGCGAGGATGTAGCTGACCTAGGGAGCAATCATATCAACCTCAGCCCACAGAATAAAAATAAAAATAATGTCATTTATGTAGTCCCTTATCCTACTCAAGGGAGGAAGTTTAGAGTCAGTAAAGTGTTTGAGAAGTGCTTTCCTGTAAGTGACTGGGATATTTTGGCTGACATTCTGCTTTTCAATATTATCCATTTCAGGCTTCCTTGCATATAAATACACCCTGGCTTATTTTCCCTAAGAGGCCTCTGGGTGCATTTCACCAATTAAAAGAATATTTTATAAACCATTAACGATACCCTGCCAACAACTGGCAACACTTCCTCAAAGCCCAGCTAAATTAAAGCTGCAGTGGTGCCACGAGTGAAGAGCAAACCCCACCCACACCTTTTTACAAGCTTTTGCTCCTTCATCACCATTTAGAGAAGGAGACACCAGCAGATGCCATCCTGATGGGCATTGATAAGTGCTTGGGTGAAACACAAATGCCATGGAAGTGTCAGATGGTTCATTTCTGTAGAGCAGAAAGAAGCAAGAATAGACTTAGATACTCCATTTGCTCGGACCTTGAAGTACAAAGGTTGTGACCATTGAGGATGATTTATTTATACCTAATTGCTGCCTTTGAGGCCTTCTAGCTTTTGCCCATAGTGATGGAGAGAAAGGCATTCACAGCCACAAATTTAATCATTTTCAGGACCTTCTCTTTGCCAAGAATTTCCTTTTCCCAGAGTCACCTTTCCCCAAAAATCCCTATAGCCCATGTGCAAGCTGGAGAATTCTGAACTTGAAACTTAAAATTTAGGCTGAGTGTGAGTTTGCCTTTTCCTGGGGCACTGGAGTTTGATGCTTTCTAGGCTGTTTTAGTGATTGAGATAAATTTTTGTGCAGCTTGTGCCTTGAAAATGATAGGAACTATCAATTTAATGAGCAGCTGCACTTGCTAAAGTGCTTTGCTCAATTTTTTTTCTGCATGTGCCATGATCAAGTACAGCATCAGGGCCACTAAACTGTAGCTTTCTACTTTAATTGCATGCCCACGTGTGTGATTGACTAAAAAATTGATAAATTGGACCTCACAGAAAACAAATAGCTTGGAAAAAAAGTGCTCTAGATCAGATTTTCTGTTTGCTGCCTTATTTCCCCTGCAGCAAAACTCTGTGCAACCCTGACAGCAAGGATACAAGGTCAGTGGAGATGCTGACATTTAATGCCTGTAGTAAACATTTCAGCATACAGAAAGCAATTATTTACAGCTTAAGCAGTGAGAAATTACAAAGCTTCTCTTTAGACCTTGTGGCTTCTTGGCTGGTATTTGCAGAGGTGATGTATACACAAAAGGATTTCTTTACTGCTGTATTTTCTTTGCTGGATTGTCTCTAGATGTTATTGTGCTGAGCTTTCTGAAGGCCAATAGCTCACAGAGCACAATAAAAAGTGGTTATTTAGCAACACTTCCATGGGTGTAATGCTTTTCTTTTTTAACCTCTAATGCACCTTTTTAATAACTTCCAGCTGAAAATACTGCCCTTATTTCCTGAGAGCTCCTCGCCTTTACTAAATCACCAGCAGGTATTGCTGTTTTTACAAACCTCCTCACAAAAACAGCCTGTAAAATATTATTATTTCAAGTAGCAGTTCACAGGAACAGAGCAGTTCCTTGTACTGAGCAGGAGAAGTCATGTATTAGAATGCAAACTTCTTATTCTTTTAAATAGTAAGGTTTTTTTAGAAGCTTACATAGTTCTTGTGGGGTTTTTTTCCTGTGAGTGGTGTGTGCTGGAGTAAAATTTTATAATACCTGCTGTGTCATTTGTCTTTCACAATTAGAAATTATATTGCACTTGAGCAATACATTCTTTATAAAATCTGAGTGTAAAAATAATTTTCTATACAAAACCAAATTATTATTGTTTATTCTGCATTGCCATTATTGTGTATTTTAATTCGTGGTATCAAGGCAGGTAACAGAGATGAGCAAAATGTGAATTTAAAACTGTAGCAGACTGTACAAGGAAAAAGACACAAATAAATGACAACAGAAATAAAAAGTGGAGCACAGCAGGGATCTTTTGTGGTTTCATTGCCTGAGAACAAAACAGGTTGTTAAAACACAACACAAGAAAACAGGAATTAGGGGAACTAAAACTTTTTCTAGGTAAGAATATTTTATATAAAAACCCAGGAAGGATTAGGAAAGCCAGGAAATTTTTAAACACTCTTAAACACTCCATTTTACATTCTCATTCTAAATTTGGGGATTTTTTAGCATTATGGCTGTTGGATCTTTACTGGCCACCCTCTCCTCAACAGGACGTGAGAATGAGATGAAAAAGCTGATGGGTTGACATACAGATAGGGATACCACATACCAGCTACCAGGCTAAATAAGGAAAATAATTTAGTTAATTGCCAGTGAAAATAGAGTAGAAAAGTGAAAACCAGAGACAAGAACTCTGAGAGAGTTCTCTGAGAATATTTTACTTTAAAAAAAAAAAAAAGTGAATAATTCTTGTGTGTGGTCTGCTCCATTCCTTTTTTCTCCTCTCTCTGTCAAACAATTCCACCATCCAAAAAAACCCTCCCTCCAACAGTTCCTTTCTTTCTTGAAAATTCTTGAGCAGCCACAGTGGTTGGCCTTTCCCTTTGGGGAAACATAAGAGTTATCACCCTTAAGCTTAAAGCAAGACAATCTGGAAGTCCAGAAAAAGTCTGAACTGCCCTTGGTGGCTGTACTTGGAACCAGCCTTGGCTTCCCCAGGGTGGGTGCCCCAAATGGCCAACTTGGGCCTTCAGTTGGCACAAGAGATGCACAAGACAGGTGAGGAGATAAAATGTGGGAGCTCGTGTAAAGATTTTGTGAGCAACTTTTGGTCCAGGTGCCTGGCTCAGTGATGCTCATGTAGCTTGCAATCCATCCTGCTCCTCCAGGAGTTATGAGCTTCTTCTTCATATTTATCTGTATGTGGAGTTGTAAATTTCTGATCTTATTTCTTGCTTGTGGGATGCATTTTCTGCCTGTGCATTCTTATTCCTGCAGGCTTTCATTTGGTCCTGCTAGAAGATTCTTTCCTCTTTTTCATGTGCTCAAAAACTGTAGCCACGGCAGTTTCCGTGGTCGTGCAATTATGCAGCTGCTTAACACTCCTGTCTTTCTCCTTGTGCTTGTTCTCCTTCTGTAATCCCAGGGACAGGAATCATGGCACTGGAGCCTCTTAAATCCCCAGGGTTAGCACAAGCACAGTTTGCACTCCCTGCAGCCAGAGATCCAAAGGCAAAGGGTGCCCCGGAGCCGGGCGTGCTCCTGCCTCGTGGGGCTGCTGGGGCAGGGGTGGCTGCAGCTCTGCAGCTGATGGACAGAAACCACCTTTCATGCTGCATTTTGAGCTTCATGGGAGTGCAGTGTTTTCAACTGCCACCTAAAAAACCCAACCAACAAATTGAGCACATTATTTCCACCGCCTTTAATTATGCATAAGCATTCCTAGAAAGTTGTCTTAAAACGCATCCAGCGTGACCTAGGGATTGCTTTTCATTTTCTTGCTGTTGTGGGCACTTCACTGTGCCATCCTCCATTCAGCTGGCTGAAAATAATGGAAATAATGCTTTCAGATAAATGAAGGTGCAATTTCACCCTCCACCCCTTTCCTCCTGCCCTTGCTTTGCTCCTTTTGGGAAGCTGATTTCATCTGTCAAGGTCACGCGCTGGGAAGTACAAAATGCAGGTGCTGGGAGTTGTCCAGGAGTCTGGAAACATTTATTTGTAGTTCAGACAAATTGTTCATTTAGTCCTCAGACTGTTGAGCTCTCTGGCTCCTGACATTTTCAAATGACAATAGTAAAAATGAATGTGGTGAGTGGAGTTGCAGCTGCTGGTTTATGTACTGCTTGAGCAGGGGTTAATGAACCTTTTCTACATTGTGAGGTTACAAAGCAAAGCAAAGGCTTGTGGGGGTGGGAAAAACCCTGAATAACTTCAACATCTTAAATAAATACCTGAAGTAGGATTGGATCTGTCTTCTGAGCTGAATTTGATAGCACAGTACACTTCCTCCAGTGTTAGGAGAAGGGTGAGGCACACCCAAAACAGGATTAAAGGATGCTGAGAAAAGGTAAAAGTTGGGCAGGACTTGCTTCAACTTTCCCATAGTTAAAAGTAAAAAAAAACCTTTGACAAAAATCCAAGCCCAGCCCCACCATAAGAAGTACCAGTCTTATTTTAAAATCCACAGCATTAAGAATTAAAAAATTATTACGATGAGGAAAGGAAGAAAAGATCCTGGGAGAAAGATTCTCCACTAGTTGTCATACTGATTTTTTTTTTACCCCATGTAACCAACACCACGAGCTTCAGAGCACCTGGTACACCAGTGACACAGACACCTCTTGTAAACCAAAAGTGGTTTCAGGAGATTTAAATCAATTTGGAACTGAAAAAGTGTGCTAATTCTAAACAGTTGACTGGCAGGATACATTCAGGGTCAGTATTGGTAATGCAATGGATAAACAACAATAATAAATAAATAAGCAATAAAAGTACACCCCTAATTTCCTGGTGCTTTTCTACAACTGATCCAAGAAGCTTTAATCTGGCACAACCAGACAGAAATATGCTCCTGTCCCTCAGCAAAAAGTGAAATAGCATCTAGAAAAAGGAATGAGTTCTTGGGAGGAAAGTGCAGCCAAAGTAATAAATAGTAACATTGTGATTGCTGGATCTGGAGAATAAAAATAAGCCCTTGTAATAAAAAAAAACATATTCAAGAGAGCAAATCAGAAAACAGATTTTAGGAGTTTATCTGGAATTTTTATATAAAATTTTAAAAAATCTTAAAATAAAAAAACATCTAAAACTTCAAGGAAAATTGGAGCAAATGAGAGGGGAACTCTGCAGGCTTATATGTATGAAGAGGCAGGGAAATAGCATTATTTAAATCATCCTTTAAATCATTTAAATCATCCTTCCATATCAGACTTACAAGGGTGTGGGGGTTGTTCCTCTTTAAAAACAAGGGTAAAATAATGCATTTATAGAAACATTTTGTATTGTGGCTATGGTAAAGACAGATCAATCAAAGCTTACATGTTCTACTTGTTAGACATATTGAAAAAATAGTCCCTACTGAAACTGAAAAAAAAAAAAAACCAAAATAAAACCCTTTTTTTAACATAAATCTGATCCTTGCTTTTAATCTCCCTAGATTTTTTTCAGTTTATAAAACCTGTTGCACCTTGCACACAGGTGACTGAGCAATTATTTGCATGTCTAAGCTCCTATAAAGGACTGAAAAATAACTATTTATGCACCTAGGGAAATGGAGTGGTAATCAGAGAAAAGTGACTTTATATGCAGTCTGCCTGGGTTGTAAAGGGATTTTGGTGTTTTACTCTAAAAAGCAGAGATAAATGATGATCTTTTCTAAACATCATAAACCACATGTTTTTAGTTTCTTCGTGAAAAATCCCCTGAAAAAATCAGGAGGTGCCATTTCCCTACACTGTCATTAACACTGTGAATGATGAAAGTGGTTTCTTAAGGGAAACACTGTGACTTTCTGCCCATGAAATCCCAATCTGTTGGAATTCTGTAGGAATGTTGGGCTTCAGGATGCAGGGGAGGTCCCCTTCCTCCCTGGTGCCCACCCTGCTGGCTCAGCACCTCTTCCAGGGGTGCACAACAGGGCACAAAACCTCCCACACTTCTATTTAAGCCCCTTCCCACCTGTTCCCCACGTTGGTTTTACCCCAAGCTCATATTCTCTCCTTCTCTGTCCTGACAAGATCACTTGTCCCTGGTTTCTTTTTCCTAGATCAGCACACAAATTTAGAATGTTTGACAGCATTTCCAGGGTAATCCTGGCATTGCTGACACAGTTCCCTGGGTGCTGCTGGCCTTTCAGACTGTCACCACAAAAAGTCCCCAGTGCTCCCTTCCAAATATTTCCAAAAAGTGCCTTTCTCTCCCATAAATCCCATTAAACTCCTGGAAATCTGGCCATTCCTGACAGCAGTGTCTGTAATTTTATTTTCTTATCACTGCGCTCTTTGTTACATCCATCAATTTCTCATGTCATTCCTGGTGATTTCCCAGGGTCTGTTCACTTCTCAGGTCAGGGATTAGCCCTTTACCTCTGTGCCCATTTCTCAAGATTCTTTGAAAACCTCAAGTTAAAAGAGCCATAAAATTAGAAGAAAATTTAAATTATTATTAAAATCTAGTATTCTTTTTCCTTTACTGCATAGTATTACACTTACCAAAAATATTTAATGTCTAATTTGATAATAAAGTTACCTGAAAATGCTTTGATCAGTGCAGTTTGATTTTCATCCTTGTTATGTCCTCGTGCTACACAAAACCTCAGAACAGAGTGCTACACCAGGAGGCTGGGAAAAACATCTCTCCTAAGGATATAACCCAAAAGTTACCAAAAAAATTAATCAATCCATTAAAATTTTGACCATAATATATGTAATTGCCATCATATTACAATCCACACATGACAAACTGATTTAAAAATGGAAAAAGCCCTCCACGTGTGCTCTACATCCCAGCTGACGCAGCAATCATATCAAAGTACATTATCAGACCCTGCAGCTAAATGTGATATTCCAGGGGTTCTACAGAAGCCACACACCTTGGCACAGCAGAGAAAACTGGACACATGGCTCCCCAGACTTTGTTCTGTCACATCAATGCCCAGGAGCCCACGACCTCAACGTGACCAAGCACCCGATCAAAAAGGCTCAGATGTACCAGCTGCAACTTCACAGGCACTGCACAATCAATAATTGGAAACCCACATATCTAACCTTCAAGATGAACCCAGTCTTTGAGCTTCTTGACACTGAATTCCCACAAGGACAGTGCTGGATTAATGAGCTCTCTGTGCCTCCTGCCTTGTCACCTCCCAGCAGCAGTGGCCGAGCCATTAGCTTACAAAACGTTCCCTGTCATGGCAGCAATCTAGAGATGCTGCCCTTTGACCTCACAGAAACCTGTGTGTGCTGATGATGCCATCAGGAACAGGTGCTGAGGCAGGAGTTTACTGCAGTCACCTCCATCCTGCAGAGAGAGGCATCCCCTCAGCTTGGTGCGCACTGCCAGGATGCACATCAGTCTCCCCTGGGCTTCCTTGAGGTGCAGTAATTAATGCAGTGCAGCTATACTGCTCCTCTGAACCAGGATGGTGCTTTTAAAAGGAGCCCAACACTGCAGAATCTCTGTTTGCACAGCCCCAGGAGCCAATAAAGGCTGCTCACGGTCATTTGCAGCATTTTTTTGTATTATCAAGTTGAAATACAGAGTCACAGAATCATATAATCACAGGTGTGAAAGTGTCCCTGACACACCCCACACACCCAGCACGGGGGGTTTGGCAGTGAGCTCTATTGCATTTGCTGGGCAGGAATGATGCACCTGACTCCACGTTCTCAGAGGGCTAATTTATTACTTTATGATACTATATTATATTAAAGAATACTATACTATACTAAAGAACACAGAAAGGATATTTACTGAATGCTAAAAAGAGAATAATGAAAACTCATGACTCTTTCCAGAGCCCTGACACAGCTTGGCCCTGACTGGCCAAAGAGTGAAAACAACTCCCAGCAGAATGCAATGGAACAATCCCCCGTGGGTGAACAATCTCCAAACACATTCCACATGAGCACAGCACAGGAGAAGCAAATGAGATAAAAATTGTTTTCCTTTTCTCTGAGGCTTCTCAGCTTCCCAGGAGAAAAATCCTGGGCGAAGGGATTTTATCAGAGAATGTGAATGCCACAGATCTCCTAACCAGGAACTTCACAAATGCCTGGTACGTGGGTGAGCACTGGAAATATTCAACCTCCACAAGAGGTTTTGCCTTGAATTTTCCCCAGCAAGCTAGGGGAATATTGGTCTCTTGTTTGGAATATTGGAATATTGTTGTCTTGTTTTCTTAGGCTATCAGATCAAGAGGGATGAGCTGCCCTGACAAACCCTGGCATTTGGCTGGTGTCCCTCTGGAGCCCTGCACCTTGGTGCACAAACAGCAAGAAAAGACACACAAGAGATGGTTTTAACAATACTTTAACAAATAAAAGCTGTGAAACTCGACACCATAGAAGGGAGGTCTGGACTTTTGAAAAGCTCCAAATCTGAGTTCTGCTCAGGTGCCTTCAGCCTGGCAGCAAACTCAGAAGGAATGAGATGCCAAATCCCTAACGTGAGAAATATGTGGTTACCATGTGAATGCTGTCCAGATGGTGACCATCCCTCTACCTGTGCTTTAGCCAATTTGTATCTGTGTATACAGCTTTGACAGCTATTAAGTTCTCTTAGTTTTAACACAGGTTTTGGAATGTATTTAATTTTCATACTAAGAGACCCAAATTGCTGATGTGGGATGGAGTCCAAAACGCACTGAACTGAGCAGGAAAAAAAAAAATAAATCACAGCCTGACTACATCTTGGAACTAGTAATTAGTGACTGAAACTTTTCTACAGCTGGCATCACCCTCTTTAATAAATGCAGCAGAATGTTGAAAGGGAAGACATGGACAGAACTGCATTGCCATGTGGGTGATTCTTCTTCATTTATTGTCTTTGCTTGTTGGGACTAAACATGATTAAATGTGAGGTGGAAGGGATTCGGGTAGGAAAGCCTGGTTCAGACAGCTCATCACAGCAGGCAGTTGAACATCAATATACTGTGTAAATAAACACCTTTGGGAATGGAAAACAGCCACATTTCCTGTCTTTCTGTACTCCAGGGCCTCAGCTGACAGGCAGCACTTTTGCTTCCTTGAGGTGGAGTAATTAATGCAGTGCAGCTATACTGCTCCTCTGAACCAGGATGGTGCTTTTAAAAGGAGCCCAACGCTGCAGAATCTCTGTTTGCACAGCCCCAGGAGCCAATAAAGGCTGCTCACAGCCATTTGCAGCATTTTCTGTATTATCAAATTGAAATATAGAGTCACAGAATCATATAATCACAGACTGGTCTGGGTGGGAAGGAACCTTAAAACCCATCCAGTGCCACCTCCTGCCATGGGTAGGGTCACCTTCCACTATCCCAGGACCCTCACAGGGATGAATTTCCTCCTTGGAGCTTTCTCTTGAAAAGCTGAACAGCCCCAGCTCAACCTGTCTCCATAGCAGAAGTGCTCCAACCTCTCCTATAATTTTTTAAAAAATAAAATAACAGGAATTATTTAATTTTTTAATGCTGGTGCACAGCATATCCTGGTTCAAAGAATTACAGTATATTGCAGGCTAACAGGCAAAGCTCCCCAGATTTCTTGGCCAAGTGGTGTAAATCAGTTCTCTGAGTCACTGGGTGAGCTGGCACTTGGAGGACTTTGGGTCTCTCAGGCCAGGCCAGGCTTGGTTTAGTTTTCTGTATAAAATCCATTTCAATTAAAAGCCTTGCTGACAGTAGCACCATTATTCAATCTGGGAAGAGTCATTCCACGCTGATAAAATTGGATTTCTTTGTTGCAGTCTTTCAGACTCTATCCCCACAATGTGTAGCAATTTTCCACAGGAAAAAAAAAAAATTAAAAAAAAAAAAAGTGATTTAATCCCCAGCAGTTATTGCAATTACAAACAGTGTTCACAAAACTGAACAGAATTCATAATTCTCCAAAGCATCACAGAGCCATTCAGCCACAGCACAGCTGGGGAAGGGAGTGCTGAAGAAGCTGAACAAAATAACTGATTGGGGTGATCACAGTGGCAGTGCTTCAGTGCTGCCACCCAGCAGAAATCACCCAGCAGAAATCACCCAGTCACAGCAGAAATCACCCAGCAGAAATCACCCAGCAGAAATCACCCAGTCACAGCAGAAATCACCAAAGCCCAGGAGCTGGAAAGGGAGAGTCTGAGAGGAGCTGCTGAGATATCACTGCCCATGTGTCCCCTGGAGCCTGGGAATCTGAAAATGGCACCAAAGTCTGTGCCAGAGCTAGAGGAGTACAGATGGGAGAGTGGCAGATTTGGGCATTTGATGGAATCTTGTGGCTGTTTGTGGCCATTCCTGGAATACTGACCTCATCACTGCAAGTGTGTACCCTGCAATAGCACAGAATCCTGGAATGTTTGGGTTGGAGTGACCTCAAAGCCCATCCAGTGCCACCCCTGCCATGGCAGGGACATTTCCACTGTCCCAGGCTGCTCCAAGCCCCATCCAGCCTGGCCTTGGGCACTGCCAGGGATCCAGGGGCAGCCACAGCTTCTCTGGGCAGCCTGTGCCAGGGCCTCACTGCCCTGACAGGGAAGAATTTTTTCCTAATATCCAGCCTAAAGCTGCCTCTTCCAGCTCAAAGCCATTCCCTCTTGTCCTGGCTCCAAGCCCTTGCCCAAAGCTCTCCAGCTCTCCTGTCAGGTACTGGAAGGACTCAAGAGCTTTACCCCAAAATCCCCTCTCCCCTTCAAGGTGCACAGTCACAACTCTCCCAGCCTTTTTTCATGGGAGAGCTGCTCCATCCTTTCACACCCTTGCTAGCAGGGTTTGTTTTACCCCTGTGCATGAAGAACCTCCTTTGCTTCAAGGAAATCAGAATAAAAACACTCTTCTAAGCACAAAATAAGCATTCATTAGGGTTTATCTCACCTAACTAGTCCTTAGGAGGGAAAGGGGGGAGCAAACAGGCCCTGCTGATGCAGGACACCAAACTCTGTGGGATGAATTATCTTATAAATTCCATTTTGGATGAGTTTTCCTCCCAGGAAGCAGGAACTGTGAGGAAATGTATGTAACTTCTGAGGATACCAATTGTATGCTGCTTCCTAAGGCAAGTCATTGAAAGACCATAGGGATTAGTATGCAGTGTGCAGAAGATGTTGAAGAGGAAGATATCTGCTTATTAATTATTAGAATTACATTAATAAATATTCTAGGAAGTTATGTGTATAAATATAAATCTGTATTTTTATTTAATAGGATTATTTCTCTTTCTCTCATAATCTTATCTGGAAATGTAAACTGACAAAATAGAAAAGGAAAAGACCAATTAGATGGGGAAAAAATGCATTGCAAAAAAAAAAAAAAAATGCAATGCATGCAAACAGTGAGTTCCTGTAATTTCTTAGCCTTCATTAACAAGCTCCTCAGCTCACCTCCTCTCCCTGCTACTCCCACAAGTTCAGTTTCAGCTTTTTCAGAGTAGCAGAAGTTATTCAAGCTCTGATTGATCAGCAACAAGCATAAAAACAGGTCAGAACCTTCAGTATCTCTGAACCACACACTTCACATAAGCACAACAGTGCTACCAAAAATAAAATTTTTTTTGGGATCATAGCAGACATCTAAAAGATTTGTGTTTCTCTGAAGAGTTACAGAGACTTGAGCTCTTATTCCAAACTTTTCAAACATTTGAAGGGCTCTGAAAGCAGCCACTCTTCTGTAAAATAAAAACCTGCACAGGAATGATGCTGGGAGGATTTTTCCCTTTGTTGAGGCTGTGCCACAGCCCTGGCTGAACACGAGCTGAGCACACATGTGCCCACACAGGACCAGTGCCACAGAGCCCCCAGCCTGCTGTGCAAGAGCCTTCATCTCTCAGCACAACTACTGGAAAGTGCTTTTCTGAGCACTTTGGCTACTTTGGGTCTATTTTAGCTCGCTGCAAAACTTGCTAGCACTGGTATTGAGTTTAGTGAGGCTAGAAACCTCCCTTCTCTGGGATGTAGGGGGATTAGGATCTGATGGATTCAGCTGTCTGGTTTGATCAGGGTTTCCACACTCATTGTGGAAACCTTGGAATTATAAGGAAAATACCCCCCACAACAGCTCACCAAACATGTTCTCCAAACATGCAGGGCATATTTGTGTTCTCTAATCTTGGAACACACTTTTGCTG
>JANIJU010000012.1:25686299-25728742 GCA_025504685.1 Leucosticte australis | reverse complement strand
ATTAACTCTGTCCTCCATCACTACTTATGACTATAAATATATTTATGTACACTCCATGTGCATAATTCTAGGAGTGAAAGTCAAATTGAAGTCTGTTGATAGTGGCACTTTCACCATCCTAAAGGTGACCTAAAGGCAAAAATAAGCCCTTGCTAGGAGGGATTTTCAGACAGGTACAGGACACCTGGGTCCACATCTCTGTCTGCCAGTGGCCCCCTGAACAGTCATGGTCACTTCCCTTATTAGTATCTCACCTTTAGTAAATTGTGAGGTGCTGGTGGCACAAATCTTAAATTGATTTGCCAAATAAAAATAGAAGCAGTTAGGGATGTGGGAGGAAGGTCAGGATTGATGCTCACATTTGTGCTGAGGGGTTGTCTCATTCAATACTCACTGATTTCTTAGGACCTGCTATCTGCTATAACATTCCCCAAAACCACAAGTTAAACTCGTCAGCACCTCAACACTGCAGAAAGAGAGTGATGTAATTAGCAGAACACAAGTTTTATGAAAGAAAGTATCTCACCTGATACATCCTGCACAATTTCAAAAGCACCAGCTTTTCTGCTTCAGTGTGTCAGCACTTCCACTGAAACCCTCATTTTAATGGGAATGCTGCTCATCTGCAAAAAGTGTATTCTAAGCAGAAAAAGGGAACTTCCAGGATCAAATATGAGCACACCACCACTTAAAGGAGCATTAATGATTTTAAAGAGAGTCACTGGCCTCTTTTTGAAAACACGACCATCAACAATTTCGAGTTTAATTTCTGAGGATTTGTTAAACCTTGGCTGGAATTCCAGACGGTCCATAAACCTCTTTTTAGAGAAATATCTGCTACCAGGGGAAGGAATGGGCTCGGGGAAAAGATTTATTTGACCTGTTCAATGTTGTTAACACAAATCAGGAAACAGTGACAGTCTGAAAATGCAGGATTTCTGGGGGGGGGGCCGGGCCAAAAAATCCCCAAAATACAACCAAGTAAAAAGAATGAAGATAATTGGCTCTGATCCTGAGATGCCCATGGGAATTTCCAAAGAGGCCCCAGGGGACAGAGGAGCACTGATCTTCAAAGGAAGTGCACACAGGGCTGTTAGAAATTATGTAAGGTCTGATAAGGAAGTTACACGGTCTGATAAGGCAATTATCTGGAAAAATACTGTCCTTAAATCCAAAGCAATCCAGAAAGGCACTCACAGGCAGAATTGGCAGTGTGCTTTGGCCCATCTCCATGTGCTCCTGAGCAGGATGGGGGGAGGAGAGGGGGCTTGGGTCTGATTCTGGCATGCAGGACTGTACAGACAGCACAGATTAATCCACTGCACCATCACCTCATGATTTCCTGCGTGTGGATATTACAGTTGTACATGATGGGCTTAGCTCTGAACTGTCACGTATTTGAGTGCTGGAGGGTCACGATGGCATGGAAGGCCAGAGGAGTTCAAAGCTGAGGCAGCATCTCCAGCTGCCCCTTGGTGTCCCTGTGTCTGTGTGATCCTGACCTCTGTGGGCTCCATCTCTGGCCATGAAGCCAAGAATCACCTCCTGCACAGAATGTGGATGCTTCACACCCATCCCAGCTTGTTTCTCAGCACGAGCTTAGGAATGCACTTCCAAAATATGTTTTCCCTTTGCTACAGCCACCCAAGAACAAGGGCTATGATTGCAAATTTAGTGGTTTCTTTAGCAGGAACTTTTCTCTAAAATGTACCCGTTAAGCATCTTTCCTGTGATTTGTAGCAGCTGTTGTGTCTCCATGCCAACTGATGGGGGAACGGGGGAAGGACACTCTCAAAGTCATCTCTGAGCTCTGCAATATCTTATGAAGAAAAGCTCGTGATTATAATGAGGAAAGTAATTCCTCTCCATGAAAGCTGACTGAGAGCAAATGGAGAAAAGTAGGACTTTCAAGTAAAGAAAACCTGAGTAGAATTATCACCCTACATGAAAAAGGTGGAATTGCTTTGGAGATGAGACCTTCCTCCTGCCTCCTGAGATCAGCTCCTGGGAAGGGCTGAGAATTGGCTATTGTGAGTAATCTTTGTGCCAGTGCTTGTGGGGTGATAAAAGACACGAGGATTTAAAGCAAATTTCCTTGCTTGATAACTCCAAGCCTTTTACCTGAGGAGAACAGTTAATTTTTGTCAGAAGTGTCTGTGTAATTGCCTCAGCGCTGAGCCAGGTGGGAGCTGAGGCAATAACACTCGAGTCCTAACGGCGAGAGAGAGCAAGAAACTCTTCAGCGTCTCCATGAAAGCACAAGTTATTTCAGAAATGCAATAAATAAAACTCAAGTTCTCTGCCAAACCAGAAGGATGGCGACAAGATAGACAAAGAGAGCAGAACAGACCTGGGGGAGGACGAGCTCACATTGAAGCAATGCCACAGTTGCTGCACACGCAGCGATCTCAGCACATTCTCAGCTGTGTTGTTATCCCAGACAATGCATTTAAGTATTTGCTGCAATGCTATTTAGCAGATGATAATGAAATAGCGGGCAAATGTACGTGAAAGAAGATGGAAATATCTTGTGCCTCCTCACAGGGAAGCTGTCAAGCACAGAAACGGGGGAATGACACTCAGAGCACTTGGAGGAAGGCGAGCGCTCTCCGCTGCTTTCTGCTGTAAATTGGGCACTGGGGAGAAAGGACAGAAGTTCCACTGAGGTGTAACAGAGGGGAACTTTTGCCACCATGTGTCACCACTGCACTCGGGGAATGCAGAGGGATGATCTGCAAGAGGCACCAGGTTTGGAAATTTATCTGCAGCCGCTTTCTACTGCAGAGCAAAATAATAATAAATAAAAAAGCATTGAAGGCAAAGAATGGAGTCTCTCTCATTTCAACTTCAAACAAACCTAGCTGTATATCCTCCCCTTCACTCCTCTCTGCAGCCTCTGCACAAGGTCTGGAGGACTGAGTAAATTGAAAATATTTTTGTGGACGGATCTACTGACAAAGGACAGGGTTTGAATTTCTAATTTTAGTAACAGACATGAAGCTAATTGGTCATATCAGATACCCACTGACAGAATTGCCTACACCAATGGATTTATGCTACCTTAAAGTCATCCTGAATTTTTTATTTACTCCCTATGTGGAATTTACAGAACAATGAAATAGATGTACACACAGAACATGCAGGCAGTGTAGTTGTGATGTGAGGTGGCCACAATCGAGTGAACATCACCATGGCCTGCCAGCTACCTCAGCAACTTGGGGTTAATGTGACTGATACATTTAGATTAATGGCAGCTTGAAGGGTTTTCTTTTTCTCCTTCTCAATGTCAACATTTGTCCAGTATAATTTTACCCATTTTACATGAATTTGGATGTGCCTCTCCTTTACCATTCAGAAGTTGTTGGACATCTTTAACTCAGAAATTTCGGGTCAACAACTTTGCAAGTCCTTCCCTCAAAACAAAACCCTTGTGATGCTCTGTGTGTATAAAAATTGGTTGCTCCATACAAAATGGAAATAAGCAAAGGCAACTTTTTCTGGCTGGTAGGTTTTCTCATTGTCAGGGAGTTCCAGAGGACGTTTTGACCAAACCCTTCTCACTTTTATCTGCTTATGGTACTGCTTAAGAAGAGGTGTGAGTAGCACTGAGAAATCCTTCCAACCACCCACAGTTCAGATTACAATGGAGAAACATCCAGATTAACTGGCAATGACCTTTCTGAGTCAACATTCCTGCACTTTGAAATCCGAGCGTTTCTAGTTCTGCCTTTTTGCCTTTGATTCTGACCCGGTACAGCTGGAACTAAATATAGATGTGAAAGGTAAAACCCGTGATCACTGCACTCCAAATGTGCCTTTCAACTTGCTTGCTAGGGGCCTTACAAATTGTGTCATACACCGGTAGTCAGTGGGCAATAATCACCTCTCCTGGGATTAATTTGTGATAAGGACACTTTCATTTGGGAATGTGTTTTATTTAACACCATCAGCCTTCTCTTTGAGAGTCAATTTCCTATCATTCACATATCTTGTAGATGCGTATTTTATCACTTTATGGTACAATGTTTGTAAAATATTATATTATTAGAATTATATAGACAGAAAAATAGTGTACTTTCACTTATCAGTACTTATTTTACCTATTAATAGCATAAATTTCAGTTGCAACTCATTGTGGTGTCTCGTTCTATATAATAAACCTTGCTAATAAAATATCTGAAGGTACTGGGACACTGCTAAAATATAAATAACAAAGAAGAACAAATCATATCTGAAACCAACAAGGCTGATGTATTCAGGGGGTAATTGAAAAGTCATTAGTTAAAGTCATCTGAGGTTTTGGATGATAAAGTAAAAATTTAACATTTGTGTTCTGAAAATTGATTAACAAACGGATACACAATTTTCATCACAGCAAATCAAGCTGTTGGTTAAAATAGAATTTCTTATGTACTTCAGATTATAAAAAAGATCATCTACTATACTCTAACAGGAAAAACTGGAGGCACATCCAGTAATGAATGGGGTATGGCTTTGGCTCTTGTCCAGTTATCCATAAATTCTCATGGATCAACAGCAACAGACAAGTGAGCCAAACCCAATGAAGCTAATTTTAGCTGGCTGAAACCAACACCATCTGGACTTCTGGCCTTGGTAACTTTCTATTGATCCAATCCTTCCAGAATGATTGGATGCCAAATGCATAAGGAAGATTTCCAGGTTCATGGTGTGCAATGGGAAGGTTCTGGTATCACCTCCTTTGGGGGTTTCAGATGCTGTAACTTTATTTTTTGGGGTTTTTTTTGATTGAACCTTATTTTTTGTATATAGAAGGTAAACATTAGTACCCATTTCTTCGCACAATTCCAGAAAATAAGTGTGTCAATTCAAATAGTTTTCTCTCTGAAGCCACAGAAACAGTTTGAAGTGGACAGATGAGCATGTTTCCCATGTGGTTCAGCACATCTATACATCTGCTTGCTTATCCCACTCATGTTAATCCAATCAGAGGAGATTCATGCAGTGATCCCAATTAACTGGCACTCTGGGTGTGGTGTCAAGTAGACACAATGAATTATCCCCAGTACAAAATACAAGGGAAATGTTCTCCCTGCATTCAAGCACTGAATAAACTCCACAAATAATCTGCTACTGGGCATGCTGTGAACAAAAAGGAATTCAAATTGATCAGACATTGATTGTGAATAATTTACACAAACACATAGTTTTAAATCAGTTTCAAGAGCAGAGGGCTGAAATAACCATTTAAAATTTTGGTGGCTTGTGGATTTATTTTCTTTCTCTTCATTTGCTTCAGTGGGCTTTGTATTGAGTTCTCACAGAGCAGACTTACATTAGCTGCCACAAAGCCTAGGGTCCACTTTACCATTTTTAATAATGGTAATTATAGTGCTAGCATTCGATATGAAAAGTAATTTACATCTACTCACTTCTTTTCTCTGTTAAAATCTCTAAATATAGTAAACATGATGCTCTAACCCCTTGAGACTTTTAGCTTTTCTGACAGGCCTTGGTTTTAATTTACTTAAAGAGCAGTAGGTTTGTCAGCAGAGCTCACTAATGGCATTATTGTTCCTAAGTGTGGGTATTTTAGCGTATCATTGAATTACATCCCTTACCCATGCTACATAAACCCCAAATATAGATATACACTTACTTAGACCTACTACAAATTAATAAATAGGTCCTTTTAGATTTTTTTTTTTTTTTAGTGACTGTGTCTATTCAGGATGAGAACATTTCAGCTGCTGGTTTTTCAGCAGTATCAGAGGGGCTGGAATCTAAGGCTCAAAATATTCTTGCACAACATCACAACATCAGTGTCCTGAGTATGTTTATTAGACACTTGATAAACCCAGAAAGTTGCTTTTCTTTGATGCTGGCATAAACACCAACTTCTGCCTCATTATTGAGGACACCTCCCAGGCCGAGGCCTCCAGTGGCTCATGGCAAATTTGCATAACTCCAGCAGGTGCAGAACAAACGTTCTTCACTCCTCATTCCCCTGCCACTTCTGAACTAATCATTGTTTACCTCATTAGTCGTGCCTCCAAACTTGTATTTAGGAGAATGCTGCTTTATTGGAGCTGTTGAAAGGATTTTGAAGGCTCATCCCTGTAAAGATGCCTTGGGGAGAAGTTAGATATTCAAATGTCTGGGTATAGATTAAAACAAAGGTGAGCATTTACAATTTTTTAAACCTATTTTTGATTGTCTTTAATCAATTAAGTCAGAAGCCAGGTGGGAGATGGAAAGGTGAAAGAGAAATACTGACACTTTGCATATTTACTCCTTACTGAAGCAGATGCTGAATTTAGAAGACCAGATTCTACCTAAAATTA
Organism: Leucosticte australis; assembly: GCA_025504685.1. NCBI lineage: Eukaryota > Metazoa > Chordata > Aves > Passeriformes > Fringillidae > Leucosticte > Leucosticte australis. The sequence continues at coordinate 25,722,419 of JANIJU010000012.1, read as the reverse complement.
AAACTTCTCTAATTTTGATTGTTCTCTTTGGCACATTTTCAATGCTTAGGATTTCCAGAGGGGTGAATTTCTATAGAATGCTTCTACTCTTTGATTTATCTTGATTAAGGTAAGATATGGGCAAACCAATCCCCCTCAGGTAATAGCAAGTTTATTGTTTTATGGCCCTTTGCACAGGTCTGCCATGCTTCCTATTCTTCCATTACTTCTGTTTGTGTTATATAGAAAGAGAAATTAAGAGCCAACTCATCCATCCATCCATCCATCCATTCATGCATCCATCCATCCAACAATGATCCATCCATTTATCCATCCATCAATGACCCATCCATTTATCCATCCATCCATCCATCCATCAATGATTCATCCATTTATCCATCCATCCATCCATCCCCATCTGCACCTTCCCAAAAATGTCCAAGGCATGTTTAAGTGATGTGTCCTACATACTTGAATCTTGTCAGCTTTGGTTATTGGCACATTTTGGAGCAGTTATTGATACATGGCTTAGATCATCCTCTGGGGCCATGGTTATTACTTTGCTAAGAAATTGTGCTGGCAGGGCCATATTATTCCTGTCTTGTTTTTGGAGTGCAGCTCAGAGGCTCAAGAACATCTGCACAGAGATAAAAACAATTACCACTGGAGCATCCCAGGAAGAACAGAAAAAATTCCTTTTAGGGGCAGCAGTGATTGCTTGGAGCTAGGGAGGCTCCATTGCTGCGTGGAAGTGAAATAAGGTCCTTTAAAATCATAAGGGAAAAGGAACCTCATACACAGATCAAAGGGCATCCCCATTAAAATTATTTTTGCAGAAGGAATATAATGCTGGAAAACCTGTGATGGTGTTCACAGGGGTCCTAGGATGAGGGAAGAGATGAGAACCTTGACTCCATGTTTCAGAAGGCTGATTTATTACTTTAAGATATATATTATATTAAAAGAAAAGGATATATTAAAACTATACTAAAGAATAGAAGAAAGGATTTAATCAGAAGGCTAGCAAGGAAAGGAATGGAATGATAATAAAATCTTGTGACTGACCAGAGTCTCAACACAGCTGGACTGGGATTGGTCATCAAGTAGAGACAACTCACATGGACCAATCAAAGATGCACCTGCTGCATTCCACAGCATCAGATAATTATTGATTTTCTTTCCCTCTGGGGCTTCTCAGCTTCTCAGGAGAAAAAATCCTGGCAAAAGGATTTTTCAGAAAATATGTCTGAGACAGAAAACCCATTTAAAATCCCATCCCAGTGTGCTTTCAATAATATTTTATAGATACAGGTATTATGACTCCCATAAATGTCTCAATACTTATCTTTTTCCAGCTGGGAAAACTGAGGCTGGAAGGGGCTGTTCTCTGTGTTTAAACAAGTGCAATTGTCAATGGCCACATGAGACTCCTAAAACACATTTTGCTCTTAAAATCCCTAAAGCTGCTTCCCAAACAGCATAAGGTCAGGTACATACTGATTACTCACCTAGTTTGTATCCTGGAACACTTGCTAGAAAAAAGAAAATATTTATTCTGATGCAGTGTAAATGTGTGAGGACATAAAGTACCTACAGAGGGTGGGTTTAGCTCCCCATAAAAATGAGAGCAGAGCTCAAACAGAGATGCCAGCTCTTGTCCACTACACAAAACCATTTGCATTCCAGTTGTTGGCTGAACAAATAAAGCAGAAAAAAATATTTTGATTTTAAAAGCCTTTTTTATCATTTTTATTTTAAAATAAGAAAAGATTAGTTAAGGTGAATAGAATCTTAAAATAGCATTTCAGTTCCACTTTCTCAAGATGTTATCACCAAAGGCAGGGTGTTCCTTCAGCACATCTCTGGTGGTTTCACATTTCCTCTTGTACAGGTCACTTGTAATCCTTGTAAATGTTTAATGGGAGATCAATCCCCTCTGCTTCCAGCGTGGTGGGAATCCTGCTAGGGATCACAGCACTCCCAGAATGGCAGCAGAGCTCTGGGAAGGCTCTACCCCTCACCTGGGGGCTGCTTGTGCTCTCTGCTGGCAGCACATTCCAGCTGTGCCGGTGTCCCCCCTGGAAGAGCTGCTGGTCCCCATGTCCAGCTGCCAGGGCAGTGACCATCCCTGAGCTCAGGCACAGCTGAAAATGCTACAAAATGCAGTTTATGAAAGAGCCATGGAAAGCCTGGAAATGCTGTCTCGTGATAAACAGCTCTCCAGTTTGAAAGAGACATTTTTCCTTCTCTTCTCCTTCCCTCTGAGGACATCAGCTTCTAAAGAGTCACCTGTTCTCAGCTCGTTCACCCGAAATAATCCTCTATAAGGATTAATCCTCATGGGTTTTATAATAAGGCTTTATTTTCAGGAGTTAAATGATTGTTGTGAGCTGCCAGAGAGCACTTTAGTCTGCAGCAGAGATGTAAACAAAATTAGCACTTTGCGTGGCCAAGCAGCCACTGAACAATGTAGAAGATGCAACAGTATAATGCAAGTAGGAGCTGAAGGAGAAAAACACTTCATGTTCTCATTACAAAATTAAGTTTGTGAGGTTTCCCTCAAATCCCACAAAAATACCTGTTGGCTGTCATGGGCAGGACTGACTGATCCTCTTCCTGAACCTCAAACACAAAGAATCCCATGGTTTCAGGGATGAGTGGCAATTTCTTTTCAAGCACTGCTATTTGTATGGGTATATGAAATTTCTTCCCCTCCTCTTCTTGGGTGTGAGATGAAATGATAAATCAGAACCTTAATAATAACTGAAATGGTTCAAAGAAGCCTGGAACTTAATAGTAATAAGAAGTTATACATATCTGCACTTTTGCTTATTTTTAATCCCATGAGGATAAAAATTGACATCATAAAACTTTCAATTGCCCAACTTCTCTGTAATTAAAATGACATCTCCTTGGTGTCTCTGAGTCAAAATGTGTCAGCTTTAGAAAAATACCAGCCTAAATAAAATTAGAATTGATTAAAAGATAATCTTGAAATAATTTTAAAATCACTGAAACAAAACATTTTATCTAAGCACGGCAAATCCACTGAAATGTTGAAACAGGCAGCTTCTACTGCATATTTGACATTTTCAGTGAAAATAACATTCTTGACTACAGCTCCACTCTGGCATTTCAGAATAATTCCCCTTGCATCCTGTGCCATCCACGACATGACTGATCCTTTCTGAAACATAGCAATTATAATCAGCACTCAATAATTTCTTTTATTTCATGTTCTTGTATCAACTTGCAGCAAACCCTCCTTGCATAAAATATAATTAAACCAAATCCTTTTGCTGACAGTCCCTTATTTTTCTGTGTTCCTCTGCTTTTCAGGAGCTATTGAGCTGAGAGAGAACAATAACTGTGAATATTATTAATTTGGGGATTGGGACTCACCAACAGACCAAGACTTTCCTGTGCTAAAGCGTGTACAGGCACTGGGACACAGCTCTTGTTCAGCCTTCTTTGCCCCAAATAAAGTTTGTTTTTCCCAAGTGAGCAATTGTTCACCTCCTGTTTCTGAATAACATTCCATATGTTATGGGAAGTCTTGTGTTCTCCAGGAAGATCCAACTGTGCAACCTTTCCTACTAAGGAGTTTCTTACAAATTTTTTTATCAGCTCGTTATTTTGAAAATCATTCATACAGTTATTTCATTTTATATTATATTTTATTTTATATTTTTTGTTTTATTTTGTTTTATTTTTTCCTTTCATTATATTTTAATTTTATTTATTTGGGGGCTACGATTGGGATCTGAGCAGCCCTCTGGAAAGTGACCTAGCTAATTTTTTTTATTGTCGCACATAAAACCTTCTTGTTTTATGTTAGAATTTTTGGAGACTGCAGATTTGGATTTCCAAAAACAGTTAGGTGGACTTTTTTTGGAAATGTGTTGTATTTTACCATGTTTCTACTTGCTTAATTATTAATTTTCATAAAATTATGGAATGGGGAAGACCTCCAAGACCACTGAGCCCAACCTTTGACCAAATCCCATCATACCCAGTACACCACATCTCTTAGCACCATTTCCAGTCATATTTCCCACACTTCCAAGGATGGTGACTCCACCACTGCCTGTTCAGCCTGCTCCAATGCCTTTCCTTTACTGAAAATATTTTTCCTAATATCCTGCACCTCCCCTGATACAACCTGAGGCTGTTTCTCCTTGTCCTATTACTAATTGCCTGGGAAAAGAGGCTGACCCCACATGCTGTGGTATTTTCTCTTTTTTTAGCCTAGTGCCTTACCTTTTATCATGTGCCACATTCTCAATTTTCAACTGCTTCTCTGGTTTCTCAAAACCTTCCAAAATACTTTCCAGAGCCTTCAGCTGAATATTGTCTGGGTATTCTATGGAAATACTTTCTATCACTCTTCTCAATAATCAGAATTTTTGAAAAGAGCAGGTTGAGGGTCCTGTCTGTGAAAAACGCCAATCACTTGTTTTTAATATTTTGAAAGTTTAATAGTAATAAAATGGTTATTAAAATAGTAATATAATTAGAGTAATAAAAATTTGGACAATTAGGATTTAGGACAATATGAGACAATAAAAAACAAAGAGTCCAGGTACCTCTTTCTGGGCAAAATAAGCCCGAAAAAGGCCCCACGTTAACAGAGGATTAACCCTTAAAAGCAACAGCCTGTTGCATATTCATTTACCTCATCCATGATGCATCAATTCCATTCAAACACAGGATTCTGTCTGGGCAGTGCCAGCTTCTTACTCTGAATCCTGACAGCGTCTTCAGGGCTGAGCAAGGTGGGAAGAAGTTCATTTCTGATAATGGGGCAATAAATTCTCTTTCTCTGAAAGATTCAGGTGTCCTGTGGCTGCTATCTGGTGCGAGTCCTCTCTTTAAAAAAACTATCCTACATAGCATAGTTTCTATTTTAACATTTTGTTATAACCCAAACTATATTTAGCACACTACTTAAAAAAATTAATACAGCATCACTTTCTAACATAACACATATAATATTCATTTTCATATTTGCGAAAAGCCAATCATAAAATGTGCATTTTTCACACTTTCTAATTTGATAATGCACCAGGAACAAGGAACCCTTTGCAAATCTGGGTTTGCTACCTTCAGCCAGATGACTGTGATCACTCCTTCTGTGCTGAAATACACAAATATTCATCATTTGTTTGGACTGTAAATGGACACTTATAGATCAAATTCTATCCAAGCTGATCCACAGCACAGAGATTTTCCACTTTCTGATGGTTTCTGTGTTTCTGTGGAAAAGGAGATGATTGTAGCAGACTGCAGTGAGGTCTTCGATTATTTGACACAACAATTTTCTCTCATTATGTGAGTTGTAAAAGTGCAATTTGTGTATGCAGAATGCTGCAAAAATTCCACTAGAAAACCGAAATTTGCATGGTTAATATTTTCTATTTTTATGTTATTTTCGCATCAGTGAAGGTGTACTAAACTATTAACCAGAAAATAGATTAAAAATTGGAGTGCAAGTGGAAAGTATTTGATTTATAACAACTTGTGACTTTTCTTTCGTTCAGTAAATTAATTTGAATGCGACACGGATATAAGATGTGGAGGATATTTTTTTTTCCTGTAATTTCCTTCAATTTCAAAAATTTCATTAGCTATCACAAGATGAGGCAATACCACATAGAACAGCTTACAACAAAATCAACCTTTTTAATAACAAAAAAGGCTCGGATTGCTGCAACCCCTTTTATTTCGTTTCAAGGAAAAATCAGAGAGGAAATGAAATCACCTGCTGTCCCAATTAGCATTTAAATGGTCCCTATTTGGCAGCGAATTTCGTGTGCTTATTTAAGTTAAAGAGGTGAAGAAAGCGTTTGTTCTTATCTGTGCAGCTGTTGCTGGGTCAAGTTTTCTCTTGAAAGGGTGCAGGGATTCATGGCTGTGTCAGAACTGTTGGATCCAAGACCACTTCCTAATTCTTCATATCAAGGGCATTTTTGGTCTTAGCTAGATTCAGAGCAGAACATCCCTGTGTTTTGATTTTGCTTTCATTTCCTTGGGAAAAATTAAAAAAAAAAAAAGGGTCAGGATTGCTCCCAGAGAGGCAACAGTATATTGTTTTATATATAGATATATTTAAATATTTTAATATCATTTTTAAGATGTATGTATATATTTATATATGTATAAAACAGGGCTCTAGATAAGACACCTCACTTCCAAGAGCAGATCAGATGAAGCCCAATTCTCCTGTGGGGGTTATTAATTTCTTCTGGAAACCTGCTTTTCTGCTTTTTCTGCCCTGGTTTCAGCAGGGTGTGACCACTATTGCTGCAGACCAGCCCTGGGCATGGATGGGCCTTGTGGGAAAAGAAGAATTATACAATTATCACCACTCTGAGGCTGATGCCTAAAGAGGCTGCCTGGAACAGAGGCTGGAGAGAGTTCAAGAATAAAGTAGGGATTTATTAAAAGGCATTCACAGGATACACCTTGGGCAGCACAAGAGCCTGGCTGTGGCTACACCCAAGATGGGTGACTGGCCACCAGTTTCTAAGTTTATTTATTTTTTTTTAATAAGATTTTTAAATTTTGTGAGTTTATATTATTTTAAACCCTTTTATAAGTTTTGGTCCATTTCCATATTGGGGTTCATTGTCCAGTTACAGCTCCAGGTTTTGCAGTCCCATCCTCCCAGTTTGCTCTCCTCAATTTGCTGTTGTTGGCACCTTTTGGGCCTGAAGCTGCAGTGGTGCCCTTGGTTCTGGGGCTGGAAAAGGATTGTTTTGTCAAACTAAGCTGTGAGGAGAACTTGCCAACACTTTATATGAAATTCAGAATTATATATTGATGCAGAACAGAATCTGGAAAATATGAAAGCTAAACTTGAGGCATCAAGGTGACCCCCAGCAAGGGGAGTCCAACCTCAACCACACACAGGTGTCAGGCTCAGGATGAGCAGAAAGCAGAGTAATGAAGAGTAATCCTCAAATTTGAGATATTTGAGATATCAAAATATGCCTCAAATCATAGGAATATTTACCTCTCTGCCTCTCCCTACCTGACAGAGATGGCATGGGGGTATAGGGAGGCTGTGGGTTTGTGGCTTTGTTTGTGTGTGAACTACTTCTTGCAAGAAAAGCACAGCAAGGAGTCTGATGTCAGGGAGATTTCTGTTTCTGGGATGTTTGGATAGTCACTAAATTTCTGCTCCTTGACCTGATGTCACCTGGTCCTAGGTTCAAGGGGGAGGGAGCTGTTCAGCACATGTGGCACAGCAGCTCTGACCTGGTGTGAAGCACACCAAGAGTAGCAGAGGCTGTGCCCCCCTTGCTCCAGCTCAGAGCTCAGGAGTGTCCCTGCACACAGTGGTGGCTGTGGGTTTCTCACTCATACATGTCAGGAAAATTAACCCACAAACACCAGAGGTTCATGTCCAAAAAGGAGACAGAGGAGACCTTTGACTTTATTGGAATAAAGGGAGAGGCCATGGGGCATTCCCCTGGGGTCTCTCAAGTTTTTGGAGGACGCAGCCTCCTTTTTATCCCAATTTCCAGCCACATTTCCCTTCTCTCTTTCCCCATTTCTGAGGTACTTGAGAGGTTCAGACTTCCCGGAATGCCTGATACCAAAGATTTCCCTCTAATGTACAACCCTCCCTTTTCATTTTTAATTCTTATTTAGGGGATTTTCTTCCCCATTGTTTCTTTCATCTTTCAATGTCTAATTTCATTTATCAGCAAATCTAAAGTTTATTTGTAAAAGCAAATATCTTTTCCATTCATCAATCAGTGGAATCCTTCCCCTTGTTTCTTTTCTCTCCCAGTGCTGGTTTTATCTCCCAGCAGACCCACAGCTTGTTTGGAAAGACAAATCCACTATTCCTCTCATACAGGACAACTCAAGGCACCAGCAGCACAAAGTGAGCATTAATCTCTGTAAAAGGAAATTTCCAACCATCCTGTCTCTTTTTCCCACTGCTTACATGCAGTGAGACAGGAAGAGCAGACCCTGGTGTTGTGCAGTTTCTGCCTTGTTTTCAGTGAGACTGTTTATGAATATGCTGATTAGCTTGCTCCTGCAATATTTTGATTTATTTCCCCCAGAAAGTGAAGTTGGGAGTCCCTCACAGTGGTCTCTGCCAAGTATCAGATGGCAAAAATGCCTGGTTTGTTGCACCTTGAACTGCGTTCAAGCTGGCAGTTCAAAGGGCAAGATTTTGTAACTGCTCACAGGACCCTATGTCAGCAGATTTGTCTTGTGCACTGTAAGTATAAATGACCTCATTTATTCTCACACCTTTCATTTAATGGAACATATTCTTATTACCCATAAAATACTGGGCTATATTTAACACTTAATCTCCATTCAGGGAAAGCAAGACACACTGCAGAGGTACACTGGTGTTTTTTCCTGGCAGCACTGCAGAGCTGGTGAGTGCTACAGCCAAACAAAAATCATCTTGGCCAAAACATTAAGAGCAAATCTAAATTTATTCTGGCTAAAACTGAATCCCTGGTAATTGCTCAGCATTGTTCCTTACCCCAAAAAATTGGAGAATAAACACCTTCATGTCTGTTGGGTATATGGATTGGGAAGTCAGTTAATCTTGGGTTTATTTCTAGATCTGGAGAGCCATGTTTCATTCTGTTTCTTCCTAAGCAAGCTTCCCTAGGAAAAACCTGCAATGTTCATGTAGACCTTCATAATCCTGGGCCTGAGGCAGAACAGCAGCCAGGACAATGTGGTGCAAAGTAGATTATTTGTCACAGTATAGCACTTGCTATACTGTGACAAATAATCTGAAGTTATTGGCTAATCAACCTCAAACTGAAATAAACCTAGAAGATAAACAATGATCTTTATGATAATTTTAGTTCAGTTATTATGCCTCTTAATTTCCACTGGCCTGCATATCTTATACTGCTCCCAAATATGTTAACACTTGTTGTCTTAGTTAACACAGGTTCTAATGTCATTATCATAGCACAAGGATTTTGTATTGCCAGAGCTTCATACCTTCCTGATGTTCCTCACAGGCAGCTCCTCTGGGCACAGCCTGTTCCTGGTCCTTGCAGCAGCCATCTGAGCCTAAAGCTCACCCATCCACTCTTTTATACTTCTGGTTCTTATTGCCTACAGGTGGGGCCTGTTAAGATCAGGCCCACCTCCAATCTTCAGCAACTGATCCAGCTGCAACTCACTGGGGGGGGCAAGATTACCCTCTACAAACACTCATGTTCCATAAAAAAAAAATGAGGAGAAAGGCAGAGTAACCCTGCCCATAGCTAAATGTTTGGGAGGATATGTCATGTAGTGCTCCTCTTGGCTGGAAAAGATGTCCCTGCTCTGCAGCCTCTGCTGGTGCCCAGAGTCTCAGTCCCTCCCAGTTTCTGTCAGGACTTGTGGTTTTGTACCTAAAACCTACAGTGTAAATGATAATTACATGGCATTCTTAATACTATTTTATCTCCCTCTGGTGTTTATATCCCATGTGAAATTTTCCAAAATCACCTTCATTTTTCTCTCTAAGACCTCTTCTATCAAGGTGCTGGGAGTGACAATGAAATGAATTCAGAGGCACAGAAATTTTATAGTAATGCATTTTCAATACATATATTTTACAATAGTAAATATGTAGAGCTTCAGTCTATTTACAGCTTCTTTAAAAAGCTCATATTTGGACTCTGTAGAGGGGTTAAGTAATTTTCTCAGAATTTTTAATGTAGGTTGAGCTTCAGAACAGGTCTAGATTCATACAAAATGTGTAACTCTCTAATGGATGTATTACAGTGTGCATTACCCAGTTTTGTATGATTGCCAGAGACCTTTTTTTCCCCCCTGTTTGTTTCCTCACCTTGTGTAATTTCCCTATCCCTACCACTCAGAAAGGACTGAAAGATGGACCAGAGGGCCTGGACAGCTTGGGGCTCTGTGAACCTCATGGATTCCACAAAGTGGAGTGCAAGGTCCTGCACCTGGGTCAGGGCAGTCCCAAATTCCCAACAGGGCGGGCAGAGAGGGACTGAGAGCAGCCCTGGAGAAGGACTTGGAGGTGCTGGCTGAGGAAGAACTCCCTGTGAGCTGGCCCTGAGTGCTCCCAGCCCAAAAACCAACAGAGCCCAGGGCTCATCCAGAGCTCTGTGACCACCCAGTCAAGGAAGGGGATTCTCCTCCTCTGCTCTGCTCTTGTGAAAGCCCAGCTGGAGCTCTGTGTCCAGTCCTGAAGTCCTCAGCATAAGAAGGACATGGAAATGTTGGAGCAAGTCCAGAGGAGGCCATGAAGGGCTGGGAGAGCTGGGAATGGTCAGCTGGAGAAGAGAAGGTTGTGTGGAGACCTCACAGAACCTTCCAGGGGCTCCAGGGAACTGGAGAGGGACAGCTCATCAGGAACGGGAGGGACAGGGCAAGGGGGATGGCTTCCCACTGCCAGAGAGCAAGTTTAGATTAGATATTAAGAAGAAATCCTTTCCTGTGAGTGTGGTGAAGCACTGGAATGGGTTACCCAGAGAAACTGTGGCTGCCCCTGGATCCCTGGCAGTGCCCAAGGCCAGGCTGGATGGGGCTTGGAGCAGCCTGGGACAGTGGGAGGTGTCCCTGCCCATGGCAGGGGTGGCACTGGATGGGCTTTGGGGACCCTTCCAGCCCAAACCATTCTGGGATTCTGTGATTCTATAAAGTAAGATAAATATAGGCTTTATTCTTTCACAGAGCACATTTAACACTTCACTGTTTCTGCTGCAGGAATTAATAACTGAGCTCCCATCCAATGCTTTGATTCAGTTAAGAGCATTAGGAAGCTCTGTGTTTCTAATCTGGAATTATATTGACAATTTTCTTGCCCTGATTCTCTGTTTAGCTCACCAGTGCAATTCCACTGCTTCTTTAGAGATAGTTCCAAATTAGTCCACTGGACAAAAAAACCCCACCAGGACCATTTTTAATAAAGTAACATCCCAAATTTAGTTTGGAATTAATACAAATAGTTTTTCCTAAAAGAGAAGCATCCTTTGCTGTGGCAGAAACATTTTCATATGCTGAATAAGAATTCTTCACTTATTTTTTTTTGTGTGCATGCAAAGATCTGAGCATTTCCTGCTACCAGTGAAACAACACTTGCACAGGAGGAGAACATTTAGATGCAAAGAAGATCATCTGCACATTCCCCCAAGAGCTAAGCCAAAACAAACAAATAAAACACCAAAGTATTTCCAGGAAATATTTTGGTTTACCTCCTACTCCTTTCAACAATTTGAATTTCCACAGACAACAATAGTGCAGATGTTATATTTCACAATATCAGGGCAGCATTTATGCATGTCTTTGTGAGATTTACACTTGTGTGAAGCCAGACTCATCCCAGAGGGTTGGTAGAAACAACTGCCTTTATAAATTCAAGTGCAGGTTAAGTAACTGTCATCCATCAGTGCTGTAAATAGCACTGCTGGCATCAAGCTGGAGACAAAAAGCCTCCACTTTGGAAGGATAAACTTATAAATTGAATAGAAAATGAGCCAAATAATGCACACTGTAGAAGGTTAAGTTTATACAGCATTCCTCCTGGAAAAGGAACAATTCTGGATTTTATATACAGCTTCATAAATAAGGCTTTGGATCAGTATTTCTTTGAGAAAATATTAGAGACTATATATTTTTGTTTGAAGCCAACAATTTTCCCTCTTGCAGGCAGTCAGGAGTAACATCAGCTTTTGTTTTGGGTAGAAGGCAATTTGTTCTCTGTGGCACCAGGCAGGAGCCAACCCTGAGCATCAGTAACAGCCCAGAAACAAGCAACCAAGCACCTTCCAAAGGCTCTAAGGACTCACATTCCCTGCCACACTGCCCAGGTCATAAAAGTTTTTTCTGTTTGGCTCTGGGTATGGGGTAGAAGGAGGTCATGGCTGCTCACAGCACTGCCAGAATTCTTAGCCTGGCTGTGCCTCGTTTTTCAAATGAGAGCAGAGGTGAGCAAGAGCACTCCCTTGGAACTTTAAATCATTTATCACCGTGTGGGTTTGTCTGCAGGCCTCTCCATTGCCCAGTACTGCAGATCAATTTGTAGCTCTGAAACAGAAGTTGTAAAAATGGTAATAAAAGGCATTTCAAAGACTTTGAGACTGTGAGTTGTATCCCATAATGATGAAGAATTTGAGCAGTTTGTGTTTCCCCTGTGATTCATCTGCGAGTATCCATCAACACTGAATCTGTGAATCCTCTGCTCTGCTTCATTTTCTCCAACAGGTCTTTATGCTGATTCATTCTTCATAAACTGTATTTTCATGTGTTGATATATGCACTAAAACACTTCCACAGATTCAAATTTCTTCCTTATCTCTACAAGAAACATGGTTCAATTCTTTTTGTTTTCAGTCAGGACAAAAAGAGACTGAAGAAGAACATGATTTTCATGCTGATTTTGAAGCAGTATAAGGTGTAGCCAAATCCCTAAAGTCCAGCCCCAATGACAGTTCCAGAGACTTTTGAGTTTCATTTTCTTAGGATCCATAATTTTTTTTTTCCTGTACAATTAACTACAGGGACAGGACCATAATATCAATTGGCTCTTAAGGTTAGGCAAAAAGAATGCAAACAGACTTTTTGCTTCTCTTTCTAGCAACTCATCTCCTTATTGTGTCAAAAAACTCTTTTCCAGGGCAGTCTTCTCCATTTCAAAGGTTAACTGCTGTTTTAGCTATAGATCCCTTCTTCTGTGAAAGTGAAAGACCCTTTTAGCCATTTACAGACTGTAAATCCATGTCTTTTCCTCACACTGAATTTCAGGCAATATTGGCTTTCATAACAGTCACAAATACAATGAAAAATAAAAAAGAGCAAGAATCTTCCAGTCAGAGGAATTTTTTGGATTTCATTTGTCTTCTGCCAGTCTAAACAAATGCACCATTTAATCAAATCTGTTACCTGTTTAGATAATAAATGATTCCCAGGAGCAGATGTGAACTGGGAAAGAAGGATGCTTTGAGCTTGCCAGTACAAGGTGTTGGAAACTCTTTTGATACTGCCAAGGGGAGAAGGAACAGTTTTCCAATCCCTCTAGGGCATGTGACAAACCATGAAATCAATACTTTTTGCAGGAAAAAATAAATATATAAACCAGTGAGAACGGAATATTGTAATTATTTGGATGGACAACTAATTTTGTCTCCAAATATGTCACCCTCTTACCTGCAGGCTGTAAATCCAAGTTGTCACTATAATTTTTACAGGATCCCAGACTGGCTGGGGGTGGAAGGGGTCTCTGGAGACCACCCAGTCCAGCCCTGCAGGGTCACACCCAGGCAGGTTTGGGGTGTCTGCAGAGAAGGAGAATCCACAGCCCCTCTGGGCAGCCTGAAAAGAAGATTTTCCTCATATTTGGGTGGAACTTTCTGTGTTTCAGTTTGTGCCTGTTGCCCCTTGTCCTGTCTCTGGGCACCACTGAAGGGTCTGGCCCCATCCTCTTGGCACTGACCTCTGAGTAGAGGGCACTTCCATGCTTAGAGGCACCAATGTAAAATGCACTGGTTTTGCTCAACAGATCAAAAATCTTTGGACTAAATCCAGATTTCTAGTTATTGGGAGAGACTTTTACTTCTGGATCAGGCCCCTTGTGGATATCCACACATGGCATGCACTTACAGGTGCCTACAGGGCAGAGCACATCTAAGAAAAAGAACCCCAGGAATAGAAAAGAGGTGCAAAATCTGTTTCCTGCTTACTCAGCCTGTAGGGAACCCCTCCCAAGCATCCCACTCAGATGTAGCAGAGGCAAGGGTGGGTTTTACTGGGAATTCTCCCTTTCCCCTCTGCTCCCTGACATGCAGAGCTCATGAATCACTTGCTTGGAATTTAACCCTTGTCTCACAAGCCAGTGCAAACTGGTGAGATCTTACAGGAAAATTCACCAGCTCCTCACTCTTAGATGATTCATACAAACACATTTCAGTTCTGAAGTGTTTTCACTCCTCCTGTACTTGCTGTTTATCCCTTGTGTTGTTGTTATTGTGCTCCTGGTAAGTAAGAATAAAGCATTTCTGCTTTATTCTGTGCTGCTCGGTGATTGAGCTGCCTCTGAGGCAGGAGGTAAATTAGATTTAGTCATTAGGAGCTACAAAATACCTTTGTATGAATATAGGTCCAGCTAAATATGTGGATGGTGAGCTCCTGAATGAATGTTCACAAAGGTGTTGGGAATTTAATCACAAACTCTGGGTAAAAGGCAACAACACCACAGGACAAGACGCAGAAATAATTCCCCCTTGGATTCCATCAGGGGAGGAAATTTTTCAGTACAGATGTTATAGAGGCTAAATACCAACCAGACATGCACAAAAGGAAAGCCACATCCCTCCCTCTTGTGTCCCTTTTGATGCTCATGACAGGTGAGAAGTTTGAAATCACTGATGTCCCACTAGCTGACTCAGTAATCTGACTATCAGGAGTCATAAAAAAGAAATATATCTGAGTACATTCTGGGTATAATGTATGTGCTTTTTGTTAAAATTCATTAATTCATTTGCACGTGTTTCATAGCATAATGCAAGAAGATAGTGAAGCTGATACTGATGGATTCTAGTTCTGGAAGTGGAATTTCAAATGCTAGGAAGCTGATAAGGCAAAAAAAGCATAGAAAGGAAAAAAAATATTACTAGGATAAAAAGATATTAGGATAAAGAGAAACCCTACTGATAGGGCTTATTCTCTGCAAGGTAAAAGCAACAATATGGAAAAAAAAATGCACATGTTCAGTAAACCTTTCTGTTTGACCTTGGCAAAATGTCAGACAATTACAAGCATAAAGCTGATGAAGAAATACTTTCCATTTCATAGAGGGCAAATATGGTCAAGAGCTTACTATTTCTTGAATGGTTTTTTTTTCTGATCACCACGTGTAGGTAATTGAAAATGTTAAGGGACACAGATGAGATGTGCTCTGTACTATCTGCTTTTCCTCCAGGGAGGTTGTTCTGTTTACCTGGCTCATATTGCAATGTTTCTCTCTATTGTCATGTCTCTACACTAAGGTGGAGATTTTCAGGAGGCTGCTCAGCCACAATGTAACTAGTTCCCTTCTTTTTCACCTTGGATAGAGAAATCGACCAGAACAAGCATTTAGTAAAGATTTTAGCAGATTATCCATTGTTTAACTGATTGTAATAAGCATTGGAAGTTCTATGACCTGTGCTGGTAAGGAGAATTTTTCCACTTGCCAATCTGTGAGGAACACAATCTTGGATATTACTTGATTCTAGATCTGGGGGAATCCTCTCTTTAAAAGCTAATTGTTTATTTTTTTGTTTTCATAGCAAATATTTTATCTACGTCCTGTTTTGGAACTGCTAGCAGGTAGAAGCTTAATATAAAATGAAAGTGCCTTCATCTCATCTTGGCCTTATTCAAACCATGCTTCAGGCATTAGAAATCCTGAGGATTTTAAAGAAGGTAGGAGGAGAAAAACACCATCTATTCCCTCATGAGCTGTTCTGCCAACAGCAGGACTTGCAGCTGCGTGGGAAAACATTGGATTCAGGCTGCCACTGTCATTCCAGCCCCTCCAAAGCACTCATGCTCTCACCATCCAGGAGTGAAGGTGCCTCATTTAGCAGACATTAAGAGAAAGGAACACAGAAGAGTTCTTTTGTATTAGAAATTGTATGAAGTTCATTTTCCAAGAGTGTTCTCCACATTATGCCACAATATTATTCAATAGCATTTATGCTTACCAGTAATAATATTGATTTATAAAACACAACAAATTACTGCAAATGAGGCCTAACATTGTTAATTTTGCCTGGGCTCTGTTTTGTGAGGGGTTGACCTTAGGTAGTTAGGAAGTATCCATCCAACTCACAGTAAATCTCTTTACAGGCTGATTCAGTCCCTGCAATGGAAGAGTTTATATTCCCATTTCAAATCTCCTCACACTACCATTTTAGAGTACAATGGCATTTCAAAAATTTCCTTTATCTAGTTGTTTTATAGAGAGCTTTCCATAACTCCCCATGCCATGAGATTTAAAATGTATTGAAATGAATACACTGATAGAAGCAAGTGTATAATTAATGTACACATTCGGAAAAAAAGCTGTGGCCTGAAACTCAAAGGGGACATTGTCAGCCCTAGGATTCCTTTCAGATCCACCTGCAATTTAAGCTTCTTTGAAGAGAAAAACTTGTCCAAAACTTGTATGATGCTTTACTAACAGGTCTTTCCTGTCAAAACACTAATGGTTTCCTGAGATTAAACATCTCTCTCAATGTCATTAGTAAAAGAAATCGTGTTGAAATGACAGCTGCAATTTAGAGCGTGCTTCTCCTCATCCCACATTAACTCTCTGGCTGGTCATTCTTCATGGGAGCTCCAGGGCTCCCCTGGCCAAGCAGCCAAGCAGCCAGGGATCAGATTTGGGGCAGCACATGCAAATCCATGGCTCTGATAGCTGGGAAGATGGAGAGAAGGCTGCCCGTGGCCTGGGGCACTACTTATGATAATAACATGATTCCATTATAGGCTTCATCCTGGGAGCCAGACTGACTGATTTCCTCTCCCTTGTGCAAGCCTGGGAACTCTGAGCCATCATCCTTCTCCACAGCAGGCTTTGCCTGGAGCACTGGAGAGCTCCGTGCAGTGAATCACCCTGGAAATAGATGGGCAGCACATCCACCTGCCATTCTCTCCCTGAGAGCACCATGGAAGCTGCTGGGCTGGGCTCTTACAGAGCAGAGGAAGAGCAGGAAAGGACAGTCCAAGCTTCCCTTAGCCCCAGTGTTTGTTCTCAGTGGAAAATCAGTTTTCTGGAGCAGCAGCCAGCACTGATGCCCTGCTGTTCCATGGGAGGTGTTCTCCTGATGGATGGAACTCAGTGGCTCTGGAAAGCAGCATTCTCTCTGCTCACAGTGAGATTATTAGCTCTGAAATCCTCAGGCTTTTCAAGAAGGTAGGAGGAGAAAACCACCATCTATTCCCTCAGTGAGCTGCTCTGCCAACTGCAGAACTTGCAGCTGCGTGGGAAAACATTGGATTCAGGCTGCCACTGTCATGCCAGCCCCTTCAAAGCACTCATGCTCTCACCATCCAGGAGTGCAGGTGCCCTGCTATTCCATGGGAGGTGCTCTCCTGATGGATGGAACTCAGTGCCTCTGCAAAGCAGCATTCTCTCTGCTCAGAGTAAGATTATGAACTCCATCAGACCTGCCTGTGGCAATGGGCAGGACCTTGATTTCCAAAGGGGAATAACGCACACTGGGCACTAAACAAAATATTTGGGGCTGGAGAGCTTGTGTTAGAGAGACTGCAGGGCAAACAGGTAAAGAAAGGGGTGACAAGAGAGGGTTGTGAAGTGAAATGAAGATTAAAACCAGAAATTATATATGGACAGGTATATAGGTAGACATATTTATGTGTCATTTAAAAAGGAAGATAAGGATATGATTTTACTCAGAGTGACATTGCTAAAAAGGGAAATCGGCTCCAATTTTAGGAGCTACCAGTGACCCAGAAAGCATTTGTGAAAACCTCCTCACTCAACCTGCTAGAAATAATGCACCTTAACCCCTCACCCTGAACTTCATCCCAGCTTTTACCCTGCTCCTGCACTTTGCTCTCATAAACCCAGCTCCTTCTGAAGTCTGAAATATTTCCTCATCTCTGGAAGCTGCTCATCACTTCTCTCTGGTCCAAATCCAGGTATCCCTGCTCCTGCAGACAGGGAGGCACTTTTAGTGTCCTGCATCCCTATTTTATCTTCTCCATGTCTCTCCCAGAGAGTTTAGGTCTCCATCTCTCCATATTCCAAAATACTTCATGTAAGAAAGACCTCAGCAAAATAGAAAAGCTGTTTTCTAAAATCTCTAAAAGCTTCAGCTCTGTCTGGGGCACAATTAGAAAACTGTCATCTTTTTAAAAGGGTTCCATCTTCCATATTCTACTCCCCCAGATTCCTCAGCAGTGAATTTCAAAGGATGGTTACTTGCTGCACTAATCAATGTTCCCATTGATATGTCCTGAACAAAAAAAAAGACAAAAGTTTTACAAAAGCATTTGCCTACATCCTCTCTAAACCTACAGCAAAAAAAAAAAAAAAAAAAAAACCAAAAACAAACAAACCAATCCTTCTGTAGCAAAAAACTGTGGAAGCAACTCCAATTTTCTTAAGCCAAGCAAATTTCTCTCAGTGACAGAGAGAAACCAGTCCCTGGATTCAGTAAATAAATGATTTGTAGCAGGTCAGGGCAACCCCAACTTGGAAATTCTTCTGAATTTGTCCTGGATGTGGCCATTGCTTCCAGTTTAACTCTTCCAGGAAAGGATTTGCTGCTTGTGGAGAAGGGCTGTGAGACATAATTTCTGAGCCCACTGTTGACAGAGAGACACCAAGGATGGCAATGGGCTCAGCCCAAGGTTAAGAGGGGATTCAGACAAGAGCTGTAATTACTTGCACAGATTGTATCCAATATTTAGAAAATTTTTCAGTTGCCCAGCATGAATTAAGAGCTCTAAAAATTGGAAACTGGAATTGGCAATGTTCAAACTGAAAAATAGAATGCACCCTCTGTAGTTAAATGCCACAACAGATTGCAGAGGATTTCTGAGAAATCCTCAGAATTCAAGTCAGGATGAGATGTTTTTCTGGGGGACAGTTTCTTCTCAGTCCCAAAGGTGTGACAGCAAGAGGTATTTGGGGGGGTTCACTAAAAAGAGGGCAGGTTGAGGGGATTAGGGGGGTCTTCTCTGTCCTTAAATACTCACAATGAACATCAGATCAAGGGGGGCAGCAAACTGTCATTTATAAAAATTGTATTTTTCTGTTAATATTGTGTTTGAACCTCAGCTCAGATAGAGAGCTCAGAACAAAAGGTTTCCTCAATAAAATAAATATTTTGCAGCGTAAAACTTGTGATATTTTCTTGGTGTCAAAGCAAGTCTGTCTCGCTGGTCTGTTAAGGAACTACACTTAACCAATATTTTCTGGCATATTCAAATGAAAAGTATACCCAGAAAGCAGAGAATTTAAACAACAAAAAAAAAAAAAAAAGGAAGATTTTCTTTGTAATTTATTTATTTTTTTGTGGCTAGGTTTGTTTTTCACTTGAAAATTACATTTACAGTGCAGGATAATTCACTGTTTTTAGTGTCTGCATGAATGTGATCAATATACACAATGAGGATTTTTTCACTTTACAGGCAAAAAATATTTGTGTGTAAATTTTTTCATTTCTCTCTACTCATATACCATTTCTCTCTACCCATATACCATTCCATAAAAGCTGCAAATAGAAGTTATAGGTGTTCTAGTTTCCTAACAGGAAAGGAAAGTTGTGAGAGGAAACTTCAAAACCTGACAACTAAGATGGAAAATCCCTCATCAGAAAGCAATTCTCAAATACCAATTTAGCACACTGGTGATGTGGAGTCTTTAAGAACTATGGGGTCTCGTTTAACCTCATGCCCTTGACTGGTAACTCACATTAAATTTCAGTTATGTTACAGAAATCTCTCCCTACCACCATTCTTCACGCTTGTTTTTGATTAAAAAATGGCATCTGCCAGAATGTGTCTGAGAGGAAAGGCAGTTTGGATCTGGGAGAGAAAGAGGAGGATGCTGGAAAGGGCTAAACACAAAAATGTTTTTATCTGGATTCTGCTGCTAACTGTGGACTTAAAACTATTTAAAAATCCCAGTGCTGAGTATGTGTTACACAGCCCTGGTCATCCAGCTGCTGGCAGCCCTTGGTTTCTGGCATCCCTCAAATATTATTTTTTTGTTTTGTTTTGCTGCATCTTTGATTCCTGCTTCTGTGTTAATTTTGGACATGAGTGTTTCTCTCTGTTTACCTGGGACCTTCAGCAGGATCTTGCAAGGTCGATAAGCTCTCTGCTTTCCCACCATCTTGTCCAAGAGGAATCCTAATTGATGTGGCTGTGCAAAAAACTCAACAAAGTGGTGGCTGAGTCCTCAGGTGCCTTGCACTTAATTCCCAGAGTCTGCAACCAAAACTGCTATTCCTGTATCTGGGAGAAGCCAAGTTACTGCCAAGGCTGCCTGTCCTGTCTAGATTTGAGGACAATGAGTCCTTCTCACTAATAGCTCTATCTGGTATCTTAATTGGCAAGTAAATTAATAAAAGATGTGTTTATTGCTGTGCAATGAGCTCGTTTGTTTTCCCTGCTGTCATTGATTTACTTTGGAGAGGGGAAGGAGGCAAGTCTTTGAGTTCACTTGTATCCCTCTTACAATTGAAACATCATCACTTTTTTAGGAATCACTCTATCTGCCTTTGTATTTTCCCAAAATGGAGGCCAGAAGTATAGAAAACTGGAATTGTCACAGTAAGGTCAAATGTGGAGTGACAGTGTTTCTGTAGGTTATCCAGTTTATCTAGTTCTGTACCTAAGTGACTTCACATCAAAAGGCAAAGAAGATGGGCTCTTTCTTGTTATGATTTTAATATTTACCTCGTTCTGACAAAAATACCTGTTGCATCTGGTCCATAATTGGGTAAATCATTGCTTTCATTGCAGTTTCTACCAAACTGGGTTGTTTTAGAGCTGTATTCACATCAGAGGCCACACAAACCCAAGGGGAGTAGGAGCAACGAAAGTGGCTTAGTATTTATTTGTTTCTTTCTTCTTACAATTTTAAAATTTACCTTGTTCTAACAATAATGCCTGTTGCATCTGGTCCACAATTGGGTAAATCATTGCTTTCATTTCAGTTTCTACCAAATTGTGTTGTTTTAGAGCTGTATTCACATCAGAGGCCATACAAACCCAACGGAAGCAGCAGCAACTTAAGTGGCTTAGTTTTTATTTATTCCTTCCCCAACAATTATTTTATTATGGAGTACTTTCCCCACCTCTAATAAATAACCCTCGTTGCTTGTCCTGTCCATGACACATGACAGAGTATCACTGTCAAGGCCCGTTGTAATTCCCAGCGAGTCGCCCCCGGCTACCCAGCAGAGCAGAGTCGTTTGCAAATGAAGGACATTTGTCTGAATGACACATTTCTGAATGAGAACTGCTTTGTTTTTGCAGGGAGTTTGGCCGCTGGAAAGTAAACAATCTTGCTGTGGAAAGAAGAAATTTCCTTGGCTCTCCACTGCCACTGGCCCCCGAGTTCTTCCGCAACATAAGGCTGCTGGGACGGCGCCCGACCCTCCAGCAGATCACAGAAAACCTGATCAAGAAATATGGGACACATTTCCTGCTCTCAGCTACCCTGGGAGGTAGGGTTAATTCATGGGAACATTGGGGGTGGGCTTGGTGGGGGCAGACTGAGTGCTGGTCACATCTGTTCCTCCTCTGGATGGGCAATGCTCATGGTGGAAGCAGATTCTGCCCACTCTTGGGACTCCTTCTCTTTATTGGTGCTGGGTATAGAATGTTGTGCAGAAAAAGAGAAGAAATCCATTTGCAAAGATGGGGGTGCTTTACCTGAGCTCCTGCTGTGCTGGCCCATGTCTTTTGGGGGTCTTTCTCTGCACTGGGGTCATTAAAGAGAGTGACATTTTTTTCTGTAAGTGGTTCTTGTAATTAACATAAGAACACCTTACAGAAATATCAGGGTCCATTGCAATGGAGCCAGAAAACCAGTAGCAAGTATTTCCAACAAATCTTTTAATTTATGAGACTTTTAAACTACTTTGTCCGTTGGAAAATCCCTATATTGTCACTCTGCCCTTTTTAGAATTAGTCTGCACTTAACCAGTGGGACTGCATTTTCAAAATGGGATGATGAGGCTTTGCCATGTCATTCCCATTAACTTAATGGAATCTGCATCTTTCGGTCCCCCCAGACTAATCTGGAAAGGGTAGCCCCATGGATAATTGGGATCCAGTCACCAGATGGATTGAAGAAATCCAGTGAAGAGGCCTAATGTTCAAAGGAGAGCATAAATTGTTCCGAATGAAAGATAATTAGTACCTGTGATTACCCATCCAGGCATTACACAATGAACTGACATTTTAGAAATGCAGCTCTATCCCATCGTGGGTGATAATATTAAAGATAATTCTGGTGATTGAGTGTCCTTCCAGCAGGACAGGCTTGTCGAAATCCTTTATTCACCTGAGGAATGGTTCTTTTTAATACATTTCATAACTGAATCCCAGCCATTTGCAAAGGAAATGAGAGCCCTCCTAGTCTCTCTTGGCTGATAGCTGAGCTCTGTAACAACCCAAATGGCTCACAGAGGCTTCCTTTTGAAGGAGACCATCCTAGAAACAAGAGGAATTTCTGTCTTGCTCTAGTTATTTTAAAAAATTAAGAGCTAATTTCTATCATTATTTTGGGAACTATCACCTCTGCGGCGTTACCACTAGAACTTGAAGAACAATTTATGTGTGTTGACCAGCAATTTGTAACAGATATCCCTGAATTTCTTTTAATTACTTTGAATATTTTTCCATGCAAACATACACGTTTTATAAATGACTGATTTCTTGAGTATGGAACACATGGCACATTTGAATAGGAAAACTAAATGCTGAAGAGAAAGAAAATGTTTCTTAAAATATAAAGCACAAGAGCTAAAGCTTTGGCTGCAGCATGCATCCCACTTCAAGGATCATCCAATGGTAAAAATAATTTTTCAGTACTGCTACCTATCTGCTAATTATTAACTAATGTAAATAGCAGTAGCTCCTCAGCCATGTGATGAAATTCATTGTCAAAGTGCAACTGGATCTAGCAGCTCTAGGAAAAGAGTCTGACATGACCACAGCTGGTCTTTACACTCAAAGCAGCAGCATCACACTGATCATCACAGAGCCACGGAGCTGACAACCTTCAGGAGGTCTGGACCTGGGAAAAACTCAAACTTCATGGCATTTCCTTTGAGGACATTTGAAAATTCTAGCTTAGACCTTCAGTACTCTCCCCAAAGCCTCAGGATTTGCTGCAGGGGAGCTGAGGCAGGGTACCATTTTCTCACCTCAGAAAGGCTCTAAAAGGCAGTAGCTTGCTCAAATTTTCACTCAGAGGGAGACAGTGTTGACTTTTGGGCTCTGTCACTGCTTAATGAAGTCAAAGGGAGTTTTCATATTAACTTGGGGTTTGATTTAGGTCCCTAGTCTCAATTTTTAGGCATGATTTGAGGCACACCTGCTGCCTTCCATTATCACTGGATGGGTGCTGAATACTTTGAAAAATTGGTTCAATTACAATAATTACAGGGAATTAGTAATTTCTAAGAAAGCTTTCATGAGGTAGCTAATAAACCCATACTTTCCTGGATGTGTTAGTTCTCATTTTCAGGCTGGAGTGAATGGGGATTCCCACAGATGCTTGTCCATATTTGATTAACACATAATTAGATTTTTTTTATTATTTTAATAATGTATTAGTACTTTCCCTTTAATTACAAGTTGTTTTATTGTGAAAGCTTGTCACTTATGTAGCTTGTTAAAAGCAGAAGACCAAACGGAGCGTGCACAGCACTTTTATCTAATGAATCCCCAATCATCTGTATTCATGGACAGAAAGGAAAACTTGGCAAGTGAACGATGCTGCGATAAGATTTGTGTGCCTCTGTGACCATTTGGTTTCCATACAGATCCCTTCTTGAGCATAAAGGGAACTCTTGCACATGGTTGTTTGTGAAACATTCCCTAGTCTTTATTCACAAACACAGAAATACACTCCTCAAGGGCACCCAGAAATGAGAACCGAGGGACAAAAAGTTCTATATTTCTTGCCGCCACAAGATAATGTGGAAAGTGACATTTCTCACTGCTTTTATTTCTTATGGAAATTTTATCTCCTTGTGCCACAAGCCCAGAGTCCATAACGAGCTGCATGATCGAAGGACCCTGTGTGACCCAGCAGACTGAGCACTCCCTGCGACTTTCCCTCCTTCTTGCATTTATACTTTTTTGTTTTGCTTTTCTACTTTCCTCTTCTGCCTGTCCACAACATCATGCAATGATGGTGCAGTTAGCTGGAGCTACACTTTAAAGCATTGCAAAAACCCAGATGTGAGCTTGGGAGCTGGAGGATGTTGGGAAGCTGTGGGATGGATGTAGGAGGATAAAACCGAATCCCTCCCTCCCGCTTTAAAGACATTCCCTTTGATGCTGTTCCTGCAGAAAAGGCCATTTAGCAAAGCAATGGAGTTGGTGATGAGGATAATTAGCACAGCACAATGATTGGCTCTCGTTCCAGGCGTTTGGGTGAAGTGAGGCCGATTTTGGTGCTTTGCAAGATGAAGACAGCAGGTTTTGCGAGGAGGAGCTCCTTGCACCTGCAAACTGCTCGGAATAAAAGTTTTCAGGACAATGCCAAAGCCTCTTGTGAAACCAGAACCTCGTTAGGCAACTGCCTAAGTGGACACCTGAAACGTTCCAGGTCGATTTATTTTTACTGCTATTGTCAGTCATCTTTGCTCAAGGTGTTCATTACCAGACCATCAATCCATTCAGCTCTCCGGGTCAGGAAACAGCCCTTGATGTTGTTGAAGGCTTGGCGAATGGGAAGGAAAAGAGGTAGTTTTGTCTTTAAAGCAGACAGTCTTAACAGGTGTGGGCAGACCAGCTCGGCCCCAACCTCTCTCCGCTGATTACAGCCCTGCGAGAGTGATGGTTACACCTTTACTTTCCCAGCTTTTCTGCCCCTCATTGATATTCCTCCAGAATATCCCTCTGCCTGCAGAGAGGGGGGAAATTGTCAGGTGGTGCAAAACAGTGAATCTCAGTGGGTTCTGCACTAACTGCTGATACAACCTTTGCTTCCCATAGCACTCTCGCAAGGTAAGACACAAACTGTTGGCAAAGAAGGGAAGGAGGGCACAGTCTCAAATGACTGATGTGAGAAAGAAACTTGAAAATTTTGCAAACTCCACTCACCCGCCCCCCCCCCATCTGGGTATGTAAATTCCCCAGAATTTAAGGTTATGGAACCTAAGGGGAGGGAAAAAAAAAAAAAAGCACGAAACACATTAACTTTTTTTCCTCTCCCGTTTACTTAATGAAGAAAAAATTTAAATCCTTAAACAGATGGTCTGTATAGAATTAACGTGCACTGTTATTCACTTGAACCATGGAAATGATACCACATCTGGCCTGACATTAATTTATATCGTTTTTGAGCCTGTGCATTTCCATCAGCATCTGCTTTAGTTTGGGAAAATGACCTGATAAAACCCTAATGGTGCCTTTGGTGATCCAGACAGGAATAGATTTTCCACTAGTAACTGGTGTATTTATTTAGGTGAAGTTATTTAGGTAGTAGCTGAGGTATTTTATTGAATCAGAAACCTTTGAGGAGTTCATAGACCAAAGACCTTTAGTCCTGTGTAAGAAGAGAGGGCTCTCAGTAGGCATCTGTGGGTTGTGCTCAGCTGTAGCTACCTTGGAGTGTTGTCCTTTTATTCCTATTTCCTCTCTCTCTGACATGGAGTGATGGGAACTGCTTGGATCACTGCCTTTTCCTACCACTCTCCAGTCTACAGATGAAAATATGAAACATCAAGGCCTACAACCCCTTTATTTTTCCAAAGATGTGGGTACAGGCAAACAGTCTCTCAACAACTGAGGAAGGAAATAGCACTAACTATTTAAATCATATGAATATGTATGGTTATGTACTAAAAAAATAGATTTACTCCTTCAATAGATGGTTATATTTAGTTACAGTTGTTACAGCATTATTCCAATTCCACCATGTTGATGGAGATTTGCATTTTTAGTTTAAATAATTAATAATTTAAATAATTCCTGAATATGCTTTTAAGACAAAGGCAAAATTAATTTCTAATTTCTGAATACCATTGTTATTTAGGAACCTTACATCTAAATGGTCACAGACAGGCTGAATATCTGGGTAAATTTCTACAGACTTATTTTATTTTATTTCATTATTTTATTTTAACAGCACATGTTGTTGGGACCTAGTTGAATTTATAAATATATAAGTCATGGACAATACGTTCCTATAAACCTGGCAAGAATTAAAAATTGAAGTTAAGTTCTAAGCTTGCATATTCCAGGGCTGGTGGGGACAGGAGTGGACACTGTGGCAAGGTCAGTGAAGAGCAGGAACATCAGTCCCCTGCCCCTGCAGGGACATTCTGTCAGGGACAGCCCCCACATGGCAATAAAACATCCCTGTAGTGACTCAGAGCTTCTTGAACCACCCAGCTGGGCTATGTGGAATTGTTTTGTGAGCATAGTTCTGTGTTTCCGTGCTACTTCCTTTAAACCTGAGAAAGTGAAGTTTAGCGTCTCTTGAATTTTGAGAAGGAGAGCAAATGCTGCTTTCAGAGCTCGTGAAAAGCACAGCTGGGAGGATTTGATGCTGAATAATCATGTTTTATAAATGTTCACTGTCATTACTCCTTTTCAATTCTTAAAATTCATCACCTTGTTTTCTAAATCACACTTGTTTTTAGCTGATGCTTGGATGTCTTCTTAGCCTGTTTTATGGTGGCAGACAGTAACCAGTGAAAAACAAGATTCCTCCATGTTTTCAATGTGACAAAAGAATCTCTTTTGGCGTGGGTTTAATTTTCTCCAAATGAACTTAAAACTCAAATCTGAGTTGGCAGTGTTACTTCCCAAAGCCTGGAGCTCTGGGTGCTGAAGGCAGCCCTTTCACAGCTCTGCAGGGACAGGGGTGCCTAAGCACCAATGGAGAGGGGAGTCCAGCTTTTCTAGAAGAGCTCAATCAGCTCTGACAGATGAAAAACTCAGTGAAAAGTCTTTTGGGCAGCAAATATTTTTGAGCTGCCCCTGATGGCACCTGCTGGTAGCACAGTGCCTGGGAATGCCAGTGATGAGCCAGGATGTGTGATACAGACACCTCTTGGGTGAGATGCCATGAAAGCATTCAAAGTCCTTTCAGTCTGGTTAGAGAGAATGAAAACCCAAACATATCTGTCAGGGTGTGGGGATGATGCCTTGTGTGGGCTGACCTGGAACAGAGGCTGGACAGAGCTAAAGAATAAAGCAGGGATTTATTAGGTGGCCTCAATGGATCCACCTTGGGCAGCACAAGAGCCCAGCCAGGGCTGCACCCAAGATGAACCAAAATGGTCACAAAAAATGGACAACTGCTCACGGGGTCTCTCACTTTTATCAGTTCTGCTCCATTTGCATATTGGAGTTAATTGCCCAATTCCAGCTTTAGCCCAGGCAGTCCCACCCTGCTTGTTTTTCTCTCTCCAGCCCACGGGGTTTGTGCTCTTGGGCTGAGATTTGGATCGTTTGTCCTTGGTGCCCAGCTGGAGCAGGAATTGTTTTGTCTCCCTGCTCTGTGAAGCTACTATCCCTTGATGTGAAGCTCAGAACAACACACTAAAGCAGCACAGAACCTGAAAAGTACAAAAGCTAAAACCTGAGGCATCAGGGACAGAGCCTGCAGGGCTGGGGGTGCCAGGGGATCCTGCCAGAGCACCCAGCAGCCACTGCCATGGAAAGTGTAGGGTCAAGCAGAATGAGGCAAATAGGATGATGTGATGACTCTGATGTGGTCCAAACGTTCCTTTCCTGAGATGTTCTAATCAAAGAAAAGCATCACAACACGCAGCCCTGTCCTTTCCAAGGTTTGTTTATTTGTTTGTTTGTTTTTGAAATGGGAGTTTTTGTTGCAGTTCTGCTGTCTGCTCCTAGAGAGCAGGGAACAGGAAAATGCCTGAGATGTTTTTATGTGAACAAAACTCAACAAGCTCTGCTTAAATAATAATATAACTTGTGATAATGAAACACAAAGAACCTCAAAAAAAATTTTTTTTCATCTTTCCCAGAGATTTTCTGCAGCTCTAAGTCCTTGTTTTCTTTGCCCTTACAATTAATTATATTTTCAGTGGAGAGGTGGTTGACCTTGCAAAAGCCACTTTAATCTAAATAAACTACCTCAGACCTCTGGAAAAGGGGAAAGCACGGAGAGAAAGCTCCTAGAAAAATTTTGCACCTAATCTGTGCAGCCTGAACTGGTTGGTGGCACAATATTCACCCTCTGAGTTCTGCTGTTGTCTTCTCTGATACCACAGAACCATGGCATGGTCTGGGCTGGAAGGCAGGAGTCACCTGGCAGGTTGTGACAAGTCAGGATTTATTGCATGGGCATATTGAATGCCAGCACTGCTGGAACCCAGAGCAGGTTCTGATGGCAGATTTCTCTCAGGGCACAGGTCATTAGAGTCTGCTGTGCTTTCCCAGTTCCCTCCTCACTGCAGTTGTGAACCTTTGTCCACATATTACAGCAGAAAGATGAAATAATTGGGTGGGGAAGTCCTGGTACTTAAGGAGGCTGTGCTAATTCCTGGTTCTTTGGAGCTTCAGGCAATTAATCCCTGCATTGATGACTTCATGCACAAAATAATGACCCATTAGGAAACTGTAGGAGGAGAAGCATAAATGTAGTGGTGGAAACTGAGGTTAGCTCCAGCTGGAACAGCCACCTGTCCCTCCCAGGACAAAAGGAATATTCTGGACAAGCCCTGCAGGTCCAATTAGATAAAAAGCTGCTGTATAATGCAAGTTTTGCCTGTGTAAGGTCTGAAGGGCTTGTCTGTCCTCTGAATTTCTGAGAGACTGGGAAACACACAGTGTACATTGGGGAGCAAGGAGTGTGCTCGTGTTAACCAAAGACAAATTTTGCGAGTCAGAATCTGCCAGCAAAGGTGATCTCCTGCACAGAGGCACACGTTCCTCACTTAGCATTGCTCACCACCAAGATTAGCTCCCTTTGAAGATGATGTCATGTTTTCATCCTAGATTTTTATCCTACAGCTATTACTTTTTGGCACATAATCCCATCTGAAGTTGGCATCCTCTGCACGGGCACGGTGCCACTGCAGCAGATGGGTGAGCAGTGGAAGTAGCACCAGTGGCAAGGCAGACCTTAGCAGGGTAACTTCCTTTCCAGGAACTAGGAAAAGGCACTCAGTGGAGCTGTTCAGCACCTAAAATCCAGGTATAATGACATTATTAATCAATTGTTGAGCTAAATGCTGAAGGATGCAGGTTACCAAACACATGCTCAGAGAGTGAGGAAATTTACTTCTGTCCAGTTTATTTTGGACATAAATTGCACAGAAGAAAATACTGGGTCCAGAAATTGCTTTTCCAATTTGTTTTGTGATGTAAAGGGTTTTGCCTAAACACTCTACTAAATGAATGAATTCTTGCTTAGCCTGAAACACAGGAGAATATATCCATGAAGTAGATAAACATGGAAAATTTGACAGTATCAGTAAGTATGTTCTGAAAATGTTCCTAAGAACTCACTCAGTTAAGCAAGTCAGATTTTTGGGTTTCAATAATCTTACAGAAATTAAAATTTTTGAATTCAACAGTATTTATCCACGTCTCTGCAAAGAGATAGGAAGTGAGAAATCCACAACACAAGGTGCTGGAGCTTCTATTTTCTTTTGGAAAAACACCAACTTTCTGAAACTCCCACATTTTTCAGCTGCAGAAACCTGTTTCAAGGCAACTGTTCTATCAGATTTCAGGCGCTGCTGAATTGATTAGAAAGCACATGGTTGCTCACAACAAGGTGTAACAAGGTGCCTTTCTTCCAAAATCAGCTATGAGAGAAGGAAACAAACAAACACCTCAAGTATTACACTGGTTTCATTTTCTTTTGTGCCAACACAGAACACTACAGAATGACTGCATTAAGTGACCTTGGAAATAAACATATTTTGTATGTTCTTCAGGCTGAATGTTTACAAAATCTCTCTGTACTGATGCCTGCTGGGGCTTCTCTCTCCCTGCCCAGGAGAGGAGTCGCTCACAATTTTTGTGGACAAACGGAAGCTGAGCAAGAGGTCAGAAGGGAGCGACCCCAGTGCCAACAGCTCTGTGGTGACCCTGGAGACCCTGCACCAGCTGGCAGCCTCCTACTTCATCGACAGGGACAGCACCCTGCGCCGGCTGCACCACATCCAGATCGCCTCCACCGCCATCAAGGTAGGGACAGCGTCACCGTCGTGTCCTCTGAAAAATCCTCCCTGCCCAGGGTTTTCTCCTTGGAAGCTGAGAGGCCTCAGGAAAGAATGAAAGCAAGAATTATCTGATTGCTTGGGAATGCGGTCTGGAGATCGTTTACCAACAGGTGCATCTTTGATTGGTTCCATGTGAATGGTTTTTAATTAATGGCCAATCACCATCAGCTGTGTCAGACTCTCTGCATCAGTCAGGAGCTTTCATTCTCATTCTTGTTTAGCCTTCTGGTGTATCCTTTCTCTTTCTCTAGTATAGTTTTAGTATAACATTTCTTTTAATATAATATATATCATAAAATAATAAATCAGCCTTCTGAGAACATGGAGTCAAATTCTCATCTCTCACCTCATCCTGGGGACCCTCACAAACACCACCACAGGGCAGCTCCAGGGCACACCTCCAGAGGAGATCCCAGCCTCACCAGCTCCTCAGGAAGTGTGGTTGGATTGGTAATTGTTAGCAGAATAATCAGTTTTATTCTCTCTTTTTGCCCAAATCAGAGTTTGATTTATAAGGGAGGTGCTGGCATGGAAGAGAGCCCAAAGATGTGCTAGAGATATTAGTGATGAATAATTGGTACAGAAGTGTTTATAGAAGTGTTTGGTCATTGGGACAACCTCATGAACATGTGTGATCAGTAACTCCATTTACAGGTGAATTTATATTTCTCATACGTCTTTCTTTTTCTTATTTTATTTATTTATTTATTTATTTTAGATATAGTTATTGTACTCCTGTGCTTGAATTCCTTTTCTTTTAAAATGACCTTTGGAATAGCTTGGAGCTCTTGGCTCTACAGTTTGATGGAGATGTATCATTTTCTGTTAGGAAGTAGTTCTAGCACAGTTTGTCAGTCAAAGCACCCTCTGTGCTGACTGCTGCTGCTCACTCCTAGCACTGGAGGATGTTTGGCCAAGATCAGTGGCCCAGGTAGGACACAGAGCAACAATGCTCTCCTGAGGAGATCTCTAGTCTTATGTTACTCATTTGAAATATCCTCTCCCAGTTAATTTCCAGCTTTG
This sequence comes from Leucosticte australis, assembly GCA_025504685.1. Taxonomy (NCBI): domain Eukaryota; kingdom Metazoa; phylum Chordata; class Aves; order Passeriformes; family Fringillidae; genus Leucosticte; species Leucosticte australis. The sequence goes on along the minus strand of JANIJU010000012.1, from coordinate 25,691,499 downwards.
AAGGGCAAACAAAATTGTAACTTGCAGTTGAATGTGCAGTAATAATGAAGCTCTTGATTTAATGTGTGATTTAGGATTCTTTCTGCTCATTGGATCCTTCCACTGGTAACCAAGATCTTCATTAAAGGCACCTGAAACCAGATACAATTCCCAACTGCTTTAGCTGTTACTCGAGCAAATATAAATTTACTTCCTCGGAAGTGCCTTTACTGGGAGAAGGACACAACCAGAATTTGTGGCTCCAGGGCACGTGTTCAGTTTGGCTACTGGTCCCTGGAGGATATTCCCAAGGTCCCATCCATCCTGGAATGGTGCCATGGCAGCTCAGCTCAGCCCAGCTCAGGGCTGGCCATCTGCTGGTGCCAGAGTTGAGCTGAGAGTGCAGCAGAACAAACCCAGGTTTGGTTGAGGCTGCCCATCTCATCACCCGGTCTTGGAGGTTGTGGCAAGGTGGGCTTGGAGTCTTCTCCCAAGCAGCTACTGATGGACAAGGGGAAATGGTCTCAGGTTGTTCCAGGGCAGGTTCAGGATGGATTTAGGAATAATTCCTTCCCTTAAAGCGTGGTGAGGCATTGGAAGGGGCTCTCCAGGGCAGTGGTGGAGTCCCCATCCTTGGAGGTGTTCAAGAAGTGAGTGGATGAGATGTGGATTGATTGACAGAGTGGTTTGAAGGTTGATGTTCTTGGAGGACTTTTCAACCTTAATGGTTGAATTGTCTGATCCTTGCTGCAGACCATGGTATCACCCACCCCTCAGGTGTGACCTACCTTCACAACCTGACTTTATTATGTAGATGGACAGCAACCCTTGAAACCAGGCCCCCTCCACATGCAAAAATTCCTTCCATGTGAAGACAATTGGTGACTGCAACCAGTGGTAGAACACAGAAATGCAGAGACAAAACACTGCCTGAAAGAAACCTGCCCTTTCTGGCCACTGAAATATTTTAAAGAAAATTTGTGCCACAAAGCAAAATTCAACCCTGCCAGCCTTCAATTTACAGAGAAACCTTCTGCATGTCCCAAGATTTCTACAACCACTACAAAGGAAAGCTTTCTCTCCAGCCTCCTGCTGAAGTGGATGCAAACCAAGTGTTAGTCCACCAGCAAATCTGATTTGGTTAATTGGCAGCAGGAGCCTCCAGGAAATGGTTCTCACATCAGATGCACCAGTGCTGATAAATGAAAGCCTGGCTTCTCTCACCGCTTTCATTGAGAGGCTGGGAACATTTGCAAGACAAATTTCTACTGTCAGAACACTTAATTGAACAAAAAACCTGTTTCTGTTGAAATGCAGGAGCACAAAAACAGCCAAGGAAGGCTTTTTTTTTTTTTTTTTTTTTTTTTTTTCTACATGCACAGGCTTTTGAAAGACTGCTGGTTTTAAACTGGAAAACCATCAAGTAAAGTTTTAGATCCAGGGTGTAAGTAGCACATTTGAAGGTTATTCATTAATCTTCAATCAGGTATATACTGACACCTGACTTAGAGTACTTTCCATACAGCTGCTGGACCAGATCTCTGTCACAGCTTGAGGGCTGGTTTGGGAGAAGTGACACCCTGAAGGACCTGGGGACCAGGGTGACACTCAGAGCCCCGCCTCCTGTGCTGCTGCAGGGAGGAGTGACCCCAGTGCTTGTTACACCAGATTCCTGAGCAGCTTTCCAAGTCCCAGTGTCACCAAAACTGTGGGAAAAACAAAAGCTCTGCAGCATCACTTTCAGTGTTAGAGAATGAAGGCATGACTTTGTTCTGGAGAATTAAAGCATTACTTCATTCTGGACAGGATGCTGTCCTGGAAGAGAAATAATTTCATCCACGTGTTGCAGAGTAATTCCATCACACATGGCTCTTTCCTAGACCTTTTCACATACTTATACAGACAAAACCCAGAGAAATTCAATGGTTTGATGTTCATTGGTCCCAAATTACACAATTCTCAATATTTGGGTTCCTGTGGGTATTGATTCCTTCACCTTCAATGCTAACTAGATCCTCATGTGCTGCTCCCAGGCTGCAGATGTTAAATCATCAGGACTCACCCAGGCAACAGACTCTTTTAAAAAGAAACTTTAATTCCTTTCCCTTGGGAAAAGACAAACAAACCCCCGGACCAAAGTTAGTTAAAAATGTTAAAACTGTATCAACACCAGCACCTCCCCTGTCTGGTGTGCTCACCACAGCTCTGCTCAAAGCCTTCCTCTTTTGGATGGATTTGCCAAAGGAGCCCAAGGAAAGGTCTCACAGCTTGGCATAACTCCCTTTTGACCAGCATCAAGGAAATCCAAGATAAAGGTAGTGCAACAGGTTGAGAAATCCCTAAAGTTCTAAAGTAATATTAGAAGTTTTCCCAGCAGTCGTTTTTGATTGCTGACTCGTTAGCAACAACAATAACAACAACAGAATCATGCTCAGGACCTAGTTAGTGTGTGATACTGTCATTTTTTATTCATTTTGGGTGGCTTTTTCATATGCAGTACTCTAGGCTCTACCATTCTAACAAGAGCTGTTTATATTTTTGGAAGAGAGAGCTGAGAGTACCAAAAATGTTTCATATAACTCGTGCCCTTACTAGGAAGAACATAACTGCCCTCTTGGGAATGCATATCTGAATAAACCAACCAAACAAAAATATGATATGGAACAGAAAAGACTTAAAACACAAATCAGAAGCCCTGGCATTTGCAGTTAAATCAGAGCACTCTGGTGCAAAAATGAAAAATCTGCCACTCAGGATCCTGGAGTTTGGGGCTTCTAAATGAAGGGGAATAATTTGCTTTGCTATTTGACTTATTGTTTGTCACATTTCCTGTGATGATGGGCAATCTGGAACTGCAGTAGGAGTCAGGGAAAAATAGCACAACTCCTTACACACCTACATGTTTTCTGATTGTAATGCTCAGAGACTGCTCTCTTGATGGCTGGGACACCTCTAAAATATTATTTGAGAAGAGAGATTACAAATACAGTTTCTTTCCTCCAAAATCACACAACCCCCCCCACAAACAAAGCCAATGTGTGTTCCTTCTTTTTCCCCCCAGATTGGCATAAGCATCCCTTTTCAGGCTAGACCACAATCACTCTCACACCTCTTTATCTTTCTATTTCTATGAAAAAAAAATTGCATATTTTCTCCTAAAAAAAGTGATAATTTTTATCTACATGTGATGTATCTTCTAAACAAATTATTACATTAATTCTGTGTCCTTTCTTGCAATTTTTTTGTTTCTTCTGCCACCCATGAATCCTTAAGAGTAGGATTGAGGCTGCTGCTGATGGAGGTTTTGCATTAATCATGCAGACAATCCGCTGTATATTCCACATTAAAAGAGGTAACATCATCCCGTGGCAACATTTTCTGACTGGAAATCAAAATGTCCATGGGAAGAGCCCATAGCTTGCATCAATATTTAACAGATTTCAAAGTCCCTGACACATGCATTCTTTCAATGTGATTTTAGCACATGCATTTCAGTGCAAGTGCTCAGGCTCATGAGCTAAATCAACAGTTTGGAGCCTCCAGGGCCTCTCTGGAAGCTCACCAGGTGCCTGAGGGCTGTGTCTCATTTGCATAACATTTACATGAACATACAGCCTGTTGTGTTTGAAATATGACACGTCCAACATCACTTCCTTGGCACGCTCATTTTGGAGGCATTTTCCTACCAAAACCTCTCTTCAGCTGCACGGATGGCTGTTGGTTCTCCTTATTAACAACCTATTAGGGTGATGGGGCTCTTGTCTGATAAAGCCCTGCCCAGCTGTGGGAGCAGAATGCAAATAAAGGCAGCAGAATGCAGAGAAAGTGCTGTTTTACAGATGAGAAAGGCAGCACTTTTCCCCACCTCCTGTCACTGCCTGCTGGCAGAATGACCCTGCTGAGCTGGCCCCGGGTGGCGTGGCCACGTTCCTACCAGCACATTAGAGATTTTTGTGGTTGTGGGTGGGTGGCAGAGGGCTGTGCCACCAACATCTGGGTTTCTGTACATCTGGATTTCACCCTGCTTCCCGGGCCCCAGCTCTCAGATGACCCCAATTCCAGTTTGCTACAAGCTGTAATTCCAGCACTGTCCCTCACAAACTTCTGCAAATAGTCCAAACAGTTGTGCAGAACTTAAACATAAAAACATAAAAACCACCTTGGCTGCAGGGTTAAGTTAAATATTATTGAATAGTCTCACTGCATTCTGCAAAATTATAAACACAGTTATGTTAGAGCATTGCCATTAATGAAGTGAGGCTGTTCCATGGGTGTCTCTTGGAGGATATTGTCTTCCATCCCAGAATACACCTCCTTCTGTGGGAGCTGGGCCAGGTGAGTACAGCAGAGGTGTTATTGTAGAGTCCAAACAGTTCTGGGACAGCCACAGTGCAACAAAGGAACAGGAGGCAACAGAAGAACAGATGCATAAATTGAATTTTCCACCAGCTATTTACAGCTATTTACAGCCCATTTATTCCATCTGAGTGAGAAAGAATAAACATCCTTGAGAACGTGCCCTGTAATTCCAATTAAATTTTATTGTGCAATTTGCTTTTTACTTTCCCCAAACCACTTTTTTTTTTCTTTGCTGTGAGAGATTCAAGCATTTGGTTTTATCTGAGAAGTTTAGATTACAAAGAACAGGGCTCTGTTGTGGTGGTAACTATCTCTGATTATCTATAATTAACCCGTGAATGACTCATGGTGGGCTGTTAGAGAGGAAACTTAAGTGCAATGAAATTAATTTCTCCCCCAAAACTCAGACTGAAATACAGACTTTTCTTTCTGTTTTCTTTTTTATTTTTTTTGTCTGAAAAAGCTTGCTTGGTTCACTTTTTTTTTTCCTTTATACCTCCTATTTGCATCTGTTTTTCTGTGAATTCAAGTAATTGCCCTAATCGAAAGGAGAAATGCTGAAATACTATAAAGCCTTTAGCTTTTGTCAGATTTCTGGCAAGTTCTAAATCTCAACAGGTTGCACAGTTTTGTATAAACAGCCAGTTTTTGGGAAGCTTTTGAAATCCAGATCTCCAACCCTTCTTACCCTCACTTTATCCATTCAGTTTGTGGGTAGAACTTAAGACTGTACAGCTGTCAAACCTTGTAAAGAACCAAAGGCTGGGAAAAAAAATTGCCCAGGAACAGCTCTAAAGCATAAAATCACAGTTGGAAACATTGTTTTGGAAAGTCCTGTGATAGCAGGTTTTTATTGATTTCA
>JANIJU010000012.1:25663489-25686199 GCA_025504685.1 Leucosticte australis | reverse complement strand
TGTCCTTCCTTGATGCAGATACCCCAAACTGACAAGTCTGTAGTGTGTGACCTGAGAGTTGTACCCTGATACCACTGTGCAGTGGCTTAGAAATAATTGTGCATACATACAAGACAAACATTCTGATAGCAAAAGGGCATCAAGAAAATATACAGCGGCATATATGACTTTGATCCAGATATTTACATGGGCAGGACCTTTAATTGAGAAAACAGCTCCTGTCAAAAGGCTTTTCACCTACAGTACTGGGAAAGGAGCTGGATATCCAGGAATGTCCCACCTCACATGGTCATCTGCATAGAAACAAAGCAAAACCTGCAGGTGGTGGAGCTGTTTCAATTCTGAGCAGAACTAAGTCCTTTCACTTCCCCAGGGCTCCACAGTCCTGATAATAACTGCTGCTGTCTTTTCATAGGTTTCCTCTTTTCCCTTCTGAACTTCTCTCCTTCCTTAGATTCTTGTGCTCATAGGAACTCTGGCTCTCTCTGATTTTTTGATGGAAGAAATGCACCTGCCCTTATGATACATCATTCTTTGCCCCTGCCATTGGCTCATCTGTGAGAGGATAAGAAAAGAATGAATAAAACCCCTTGGCTAAGATCCTATATTCTATATTCTAAATATTTTTTCCTACCCATAGTAGGACACATTCCTGTATGTTTTAATGAACAGGTCTTGGTATTTGATAGGTCTTTCTGTTCCCATGAATCAGGATGATGTGAAGGATTTTCCAGCTGGGCTCAGCAGTCAGCCTGGGTAACATTGCCCTCAGAGCCTAATTCTAAGAGCAGTCTTCTGTACATTAAAATATCTCTTCTAGTTTTGTTCATGAAATAACAATATTGAGAGTCACTGGGTTCTCTGACAGAACTTTCCATATGAATGAAGCAGCCATATGAAATGAAGTTTAAAGATTCAGTGTTAAGTTGCTTTTCTTCTCTAACACAAATTTAGCAAAGCTAAATTCCCTTTAGCTTGAGCACCTGATAGGGATTTAATGATTAAATTATAGATCAGTTGTAGCTGCCTGGTCTGTGGTAGGTCTGCAAAGATGCAGGAAAACACTCTAAAAAGCAAGTTGCATAAAAACAAGAGTTCAGCAAAACTCTAAATTGAGAGTTGGCCATACCAATGAGACAGAAAGGGCAAATGTGTTACAATCGTTTACCAGAGGGAATAAATGGGTGGGAAGTAATGAGGATATAACCTAAAAATAAATCCCTGCACACATCTCTGTGAGCCAGGCAGACACCCCTGTTATGGACACTAATGTGATTCCTTGTGAGAGCTTGGGATGACAACCCCAGGAGGGGGAGTTTGATGGCAAAATAAAATGGACATGAGAAATGTCCTGCTGCAGATGTGACTGCCAGGGAGGGGCAGGGTGGGCTGAGCTGGAGTGCCATGGACAGCACAAATAACTCAGGAGTTTCTGGGCAGCAAATCTAACACCTGCAAACAGCCTACATTAGTGACTTGTCAGAGAGAATATTGCAGCCAAGGTTTAGAATTGCATGGGAATGTATAATCAAAGGTAAAATTCTCTAGATTCTCTCTGTGGAAAATTAAATTCTTAATTAACCTGCCCTTATCATTTTGATTTTTAAGCTTCAAGACTTTAAATGCCTTTCATGTTCTTTTTAGGAGCCAATGTTAACTCATCACATTTTTTCTTTGGCACAAGTTTGGGGTGTTTTTTTTTTTTTAATTTTATTTTTCTCTTTAAAATTGTATATACATGATTTTAAAAACTGGCCACATTACAGGTATAATGTTCCCAAATGATCCAAAGATAATTTTTATATTTACCAAGAGGATCTTTTTCCTGACACGTCAAAAAGAAAAGGAACATTTTAACTTTTGAATCCTGATTTAGGAAGGGCTATACTTTTTATTCCCACTTTCCCAACATTAAAAAAAAAAAAATCCATTCACCTGCAGTATTATTATGACTAATAATATCTGTGAGTCTTATAAATAGTCAAATCATTCTGTCTTCTTGAAACTAATGGGGACACAGTGAAAAATTCCAGTGGCCTCAGCATTGCCTGCTGGAGCTGGCCCATGAAGATACAAATCCTGTACCCAAAACTCTTGGGAAGTCCTTGCATGGGATATTGCAGCTGGGTTAAATGTAAGAAGGTATTTAACCTGTACAGTATGAGCCCCCAAAATTCTTTGAAGCTTTTTCTCCTCTATCTGGTAATGCAATTATGTTTGGAAAAGGAGGTGAAACTGGGAAATGGGTTTCTCCTAAGTAGGCATCTTTGCTTTCTGCAGATACCTTGAGATTTTTATGAACTTGAAATATTATTTTAATTTGTATCTGCGCTGTTCTCTCTGTTTCTAATTTTATCTTTTAAAGCAAATATATAGATTTCATTTGCTGTTTGTTGCTCAGCTGTCTGTTTAGGCAATAAAACTGAGAAAAAAATAATATTAGTGTTAATTTAAGTAAGATATGGGCAAGCAGAAGTAGCTAAATGGAGACTGAGACAAAATCCTCTGTTTTTTATTAAATTTTTGCTAACTCTATTATTTCTCTGTAAGAGAACTTCACTGTCATCTCTTCAAGATTAATTAAAAGAGATAACCTGTTCTTTTGGAGATAAAGCCTGTCCTTATTCTCTGTATGAGGCTGATGCACCTTTGATTTCTGAAAGTGCAGGAAATAAAGGCTCTGGCAGGGCTGCCCTGACCGGTTTTCCAGCAGCCTCATTTCCTGCAAACTTCCCTGCTGCAATCCAGAAGGCTGCATGGGAATGTGGCACCTGACAGGCAGTGGATTGAAAATGTCCTTGAAAAGGGAAAATCGTGGCTCTGATGCCAGAGCTGTCAGTGCTGCCAGACTTCTTCCAGCATTCTTGTGGATTCTCCTGGAATTTACAGACAATAAATGGCTCCCTGAGATAGTGGGGAATAGTCTTGAGCAGAAAGGGGATTGTTCCCTATCAGACAGACCCTGAACAGCCTTAAAAAATCATAGCATTTTCAGCAGTTGCAACAGAGCAGAATTCAAATAGTGTGAGCTCATTCCCAGTTCCTGAAATATTCTGGTTTCTGAGGTATTTAATGCTTTATGTAAGAAGAATGCATTTCAATTTCCTTGTTATTTTAAGGTAGCAATCTGGTTCACAGTAAATTCCTGGGAGTGTAGAAACAAAGCAGTGCGAATGGAAGGATTAGACTGATCTCTTGGGAAGCTTTAGTGCTGCATTCAGTAAAATTCAAAGTCATCTCCTTGCCCAGAAACTTGAAAGAAGTCCCTATTTCCCTTCTAATGAAGTTAATGGAAATTTTGCAATTATCTCTTTTGCAGAAAGATCAAGTTTACTGTTCCTCTTCCATTTTACAGATGACAGAAAAATAGGATGGGAGTGTTTCCAGGTCTCCCGAGTTAGGGGGCTCTTCAAATGAAAGTGTCAGCCCTATGCTGCTAAGAAATCTGTTCAAAATATGTCATGCCTTTGAGGTATTGTTTTAGATTCCTGGCAATTAAAAAAGTCATATTGAAAACACGAATCCAACCTCTGACATTGTGAATGCTTCTGGTTTGTCTGCACCTCCTTCAGAAATGTTCACCTAGCCCCTAGCTGAGAAGTATCAGTGCTTGGAACACTCAGAAAATTTGATTTATTTTAATTGCATACTCATTAGCATGAGTTTTTTAATATGTTCAATGACAAAAATAGGGCAGTGGAGCAGCAACTATTGTGTGGCAAAGGGAAGTGCTGGAATAAAGGTGCTTTTGTGAAAAACTGTCAAGCCTGGGGGAAAAGAAAGAAAAGAGTTGGCAGGAGATGCACATCTAAATAGAAAGTACACTTAGTGCCTATTTATTTGATCAACTCTTTTTTTAAGGTGAAATGAGCATTGACTGCAGGATGGGCAGGGACTAGAGGGGGTGGGAGCACGGGCTGAAGGTGAGGTAGGTAGGAGGGCCATGGAATCAGGACCATCGTGGTTGGAAAAGACCTTGAAGATCACCAGGTACAGCCATCAGCCCAGCACCACCATGGTGTCACTCAGGAGAATCCCAATTTCTCCCCATTCCAGACTTTAGCCCCATCTTCTGTCAGCACAGCCTCTCAGAACAGACCTCACTCCCTCATGCAGATATGAGGAGTTTGCTCTAAATCCTTATTTGAATGTTTGAAGCATTAAAGAGGTTTATGTGAATGTGAGCACAGCTGCCTGTTTCTGCAGTGACCAGCATTGCCTCATCCTCCTTTGTGCTGCCTCAGTTCTCATCCTCAGAAGCCAAACCCATTTTTAAGGAGTCCTGCTGAAGAGGACAGTCCTTTATGCAAGGCACACACCACCTCTGCATGGGCACTTCGTTAGGAATATTAGCTACATGTGCTTCAAAGGACTCACCAGGAGCAAAATCTCTGCAGAAATGTATTTCCCTTTTATTAGGAAAGTCTTCTGTTGGCTTAATTATCATGGACAAAAAAAGGCAGGCTGTTTCCCAGGGAAATACTACCCACTGATATCACAAGAATTCAGCCCTGCTTAAGTGCTAGGAGGTATGTTCTCAGTGCACTTCTAATCGGGTCATTATCACCATGGTTATGAGATTTAACTGACTGAAAACTGTAGGCATTTGTCTCATTAATGCCAAATGTTAGAGTTTATTTCTGGGAGCTGAAAACTCTGCTGCCCAGGGACACGTGTTCTGGGATAATCTCTGAAAACAAGGCACTGGAGAACATCCTGCCTGCTTCGTGTCAGGTGATTTCACAGGTGGTTTTTGCTGGTTCTTAGGGGGTTTTGGTTATTGAATAACTTTGTTCTGTAGTGCTTTGCTTTGTGAGTTAATGTTCTTTGTGGGTTGCAGGTCATGCAAAACAAACTCTTTGCACAACACAACGTCAGTCACTTCTGGACCATGCCACCTCCCAGCATAATCTGAATTTCTATTTTATTACCTGTCCCTCTCCTCTTTTTGGTCCATCTTTTTTTCATACACGTTCTGACAGAACAGTTTTCAACTGTGATCTTGGGACTGAGCACAGTCACACTTCTGTACTTGGAAGATAATTAAAGACGTGTCATTGCCTTTCCAATTTCATTCCTATTGTTGCTGAAACAAAAAATGTAAAATCGTCAGTAACACTTGGCTCAAACCAGAATTAATGTATTTTTATCCTTTCAAAAATTTTTTTTCTTCTTCTCTAGTCTGCCTTTTTATCACCCAAGTTACCCCAAAAGGTCCAAGACTAGGTTGGATGGAGCTTGGATTAGCTCAGTCCAGTGGATGTGTCCCTGTGGCAGGGGCTGGAATTAGATATTCTTTAAAGCCCCTTCCAACCCAAACCAGTCTGTACCTGCATAATTTAGGGAAATCAAATCCTTTCATCTGGTCTGAAAATTTGATAGAAATTTGAGGCTTTCATTTATCAATCCCTCACAATTTTTTCTGGTTTACAGTCTTTGTGGAGTAGGATTTGTGTAGAGTGTACAAAACCATACATAACTGCATAGCTCTGACCTCTGACTAGAATTGTCATCCATCAAAAGTTGAAGGTTGGATGATTATTATATTCTTTAGCATTTCTTTTTTACATTCTGAGACTATTCATTTTGAATTTCTAGTTGCAATGTATTTTCTATGCAGAAGATAAGAGTACCAGAGCAAGGCAGCTGACAGAGGGTGTGAAGGGACCTGGAAAAGTAAAAGAATGAATAATATAAATATATAGATTGGAATGAAAAATGAACATTTAGAAAAGGTCCTTATTTATTGATGTATCTATAGAGCATTGTCTATTATTATTATTATTATTATTATTATTATTATTATTATTATTATTATTATTATTATTATTATTATTACATTTTTTAATTACTTCACTGCAATGATTGTCTGTAGTTCATATCAAAACTGCTCTATATAATTTTCTTCTGAATCAATGTATTTATAAATGTTATCACTCAAAACAGTGGCAGTCTCTACCCATGTCTGGCATAATTCAGATAAGAGTGAAGAAATATGAACAAAGAGGGGCACAATAACTACAAAGCTACTTACCACCCTTCCTTATTTTGTGATTTCAGGGGGCATAAAAGAGTGATAGGAATGGATAGGAATGGTAATATTTGCTTTATAGTTTATACATTCCATATAATTTTATGAAGCTGCATTGCCTTATAGAGAAATGCTTGAAAATCATAGTAATGATGTGCAAGCAAAAACAACATTAAAATAAATGGATCTTTAAATAAAGAATTGCATAGGTGAATGATGAGCATTGTATGTCAGAGTAAGGATAAAATTCATTGCAACATTTACCTGTCTTTTTTTTTGTCCTCTGGCTATTTCTCTTATTTAATCTAAGTAACACGATTTTTTTTTTGTATAAAGAGATTAGGATTCTATGCATGGACTGGGGGTACTTCCAAAAAAATCATATTTTAGAATGGAATTTTAGACTACCTGTTGGCAGAGGACTGAAGGATCAATTCCCAATTGTCATTCCAGCCCTGTCCAATCCAAACCTTATCCCACTGCAAGAATCTTTGTGCTGATTCAGGATGATTAGGCAAAAACCATGGCAAATCTGCTGCTGTCATAAATATTAAAGATTGCCAAATATGTGCAGAGAGGACACAACCTGGCTTGGCCCCTTTTCCTCATGCAACTCCAGCTCTGCTCTCAGGTTTGGTGTGGGCCAGTTCTGTGTCCTCTCCATGGGCTGTCCACCCTCAAAGTGATGGAAAGGTGCCAGGAGCTTGGAACGACAGGAAATCTCAGATATTCTTTGCAAGAGGGCAAGAAGAATGTGAAATCTCAGAAGAACACCAACTCTGAAGGTTTCAAGGACATCACAGCCCAGGTGCAGCCACCCACAGGCTGTGGGTGAGCCAGGGAGCCCTCAGCAACATGAAAAATCAGGGTTTATAGCAGCAAACCTTCATATTCCCATCAAATCAGACTGTTCAGATTTCCACCTCCCTTCTGTTCTGTACAATTCACCTGGTTGCATGGCTGGCACTTGCTCAGTGCACGTTCTGCATTTTGGAAATCTGCTCCCTCACCCTGTAATTTAGGCTGATTCTCCAGGAGATCCAGAGCTGGTTATGATACCTGAAGTTACAGAACATAGAAGTGGCTGTATCCAAAACTGGGGCAGGTACAAAATAAGGATAAATCTGGCCACAGTTTCTGAAACAAAGGAAGAGAAGTAGGAAATTCCAGGAGAGTGGCTGAGAACAGTTTGGGAGCTGCATGACAGAGAGATTGGTCGTACTTCTCATTTTAGAAAGAAATTGTTGACACTTAAGAACTATATATAATATTCCAGGAAGCATATAAATTACTAACTTTTTTTTTCTATTTATTTAAATGTGTTTATTCACCAAGTTGCACCAAAGAGAGACATTTGGATTGGATATTAGGAAAAATGTATTCACTGAAAGGATGGCCCGTCACTGGTACAGGTTGTCCCCAGGAGAGTGGTGGAATGGTGCTTCCATTCCTGGAAGTGTTCAAAAACCAGGCTGTGGTGCTTAGGACATGGGTTGATGGTTGGACTTGAAGGTCTGAAAGGGCTTTTCCAACCCTAATGATTCTATGATGTAAATAACTGCTCTCTCCCAAATTCAAACCTTCACTGTCAAGCCAGTGCTCTGCTTGTGGGGGTCCTGTTTGATAAATTAGCTGTATTTTGGTTCTGTGGCCATGGATTTGGTGATTACCACAGACAGAATATCCAGAATTTTGTGCCCAAACTTATCTTAGGCCCTTCCTTTATGAAAAAAAATCCCACTATAAAAACTATCATCATTATAAATACAGCTCATGAAGGGTTTTTAATTCCAAATCATGATCTTCTTCACTGGAAAAGTCAGAGCTTTTTCCATGACTTCAAGCAGGACTTGTCACGTGCAAAACTTTCAAGAGGGGAAAATCACACTCCTCATTTATATAAACTTAGTATTAATATTTTATTTAATTATAATTTATTTAATTATTAATATAATTATTTTATTTATCATAGTAAATAGAATAGAATAGAATATATAAATATATTTATTATATTGTATATATACATATATATGTATATATATTTATTATATTGTAGAATATATAAATATAGTTATTATATTTATATAAATAGAATATATTATATATTTCTTATATTTATAAAAATATATTTTTATATTTATGTATATTATATTTATTATTATTTTATTTTATGAACTGAGTATTTCGCAAACTCATTGTAATTCCCTCAGCCATGGAAAATGAATTGTCTTTAGACTGTTGGTGTGGCATTACACCACTCTAGCATTATACTACTGTAGTATTTGTGTAGTATTGCAGTGGTGGGGTGTTTGTAAGGGTTCTCTGTGGTACAAACAGCACGCCCTGCTGCTAAAACATTTGCACTCACCCTTTTGGCAATTAAATTGTTATTCATTAATTAGGTATATTCACATATTTTTAATTATGTCACATATTTTTAATTAAGTCTGACATGTATTTCTGGCTGAAATGGGGGGAAACTTTATGAAACAATCCTCTGAACTCCTCAGTCTGCTTTGGATATTTCAGCGAGTGCTTCTCCCTCCCACCAGGTGACAGAGACACGGACGGGTCCCCTCGGCTGCAGTAACTATGACAACCTAGATTCTGTCAGCTCTGTTCTGGTTCAGAGTCCTGAAAATAAGATTCAGTTGCAAGGTATGTAGCTGCAATTTCATTAATTTGTTTTTGGAGCAGGGTGATATTTATCACGCTATTTGTATTTTTTTCTTTCTTCTACCTCATAAAAGGTCATTTTCCTAATTTCTCTGTCAGTGTGTGTGTGTGTGTGTGTGCAATGAGTGCACTGCAGCCAAAGTGAAGGAAATGTCACTACCTCGTGGTGCCTTTCAAATGGAAACAATTTCTGCACCCATCAGAAAATAATTTGAATAGCCCTGTTAACATTTTGCATCCCTGTTTAGCACAGCTCTTAAACTGCCTGAATTCCCAGAGATTCCACCCAGCTGGGGGGGACACTTGGTGTGCTCAGCCTGCTTTGCACCTGCTGAGCAGCAGCTGGCACCCCCTGCACTTGTTGCACCAAAATTGATGGAGTCACCAGAAAAACAGGATGTAAATTTTGAAATACTCTAGATCAGGAGGAGCCAAAGGGCTCCTCCTCTTGGGAATTAAAAAAAAAACAAACCCAAACTTGGAAGGTTAAAATTTCACTCGTTAGGAAAATAGTAGTAACATGCAAATAGTGGTATTTGTGAATAAATAGTAAATAGTAGTATTTGTGTATAAATAAAAATGAAAAATATAGAGAAGCAGAAAGAGGAAGCAAAAGGAAGAAGAGAATCATCATTTCTAAAAATTTTTTTTTTCAAAATTCCAGCAGAAGCATTTCCTGCCCATTTTTATTTGGGCATAAAATTTTCTGAAAAGTCATCCTTTATGGTATTAGGCCATTAATAATTTTTATTTTCAGTTACAAAAGTAAAGCATGAGCAAATTATGACTAGGAAAACACCCACTAAATTCTCTTTAATGTGTGTGTTTGTGCACACCTCTGACTCTGTGCCATGACAGAGCCATACAATTCTTAATTTGCAGTTGAAGGTAGATACACAATAATTTCCAAGATTTAAAGTTTTCTATGTGAGTGTGTAAATCACTTGGACAGAGAGTGTGAGGTGGTTGGTGACATTAAGAACAGCTCTCAGGGATGATGATCCCTATGGTCCCTTCAATCTCAGGATATTCTTCCTTAAAATATCCATATGTGCTCTCTCCCTTTCTTCCCAGAATCAATTAAATCCATAAAAACATAAAATTATTTCCCAGAGATATATTTTTTTTACAAAAAACTTGTCATTTCCACTGGGATGCCATGAATATTTCCAGAAAATATAATTTTTTGATGGTTTCCAGCATATTCATGATGCTTGTCTGTTAAAATCTGGAAAATAATCTTAGCATCTCTCAGGCTGTGGAGAAATGTATTATCAGAACTGTGCAAACTCTTTAATGGAAGAATCAAACTGGGTTTTTTTTCCCTTGCACAGCCTCTATGGTTGAAAAAATAATTGTTTTTCACCAGAGAGTAGCAGAGTTTTCCAAATTTTGACATGAGACAGAAGGAAGCACAATCAGAGCAGGTTTCAGCAGTTGGAAGGGTTCTGAAATTCCTGTTACAGCTACAGTTTTGTATATACCTAAAAATAAGGAATAAATCTCTGCGAAATCATCCAAGTGCATATGGAGAAGAAAATGATATCACCAAATACCCAATTCAGACAATGAGAAATTACTTGGAACATGTGTAGCAGGAGTTTTTTGAAGCCCCACAGGAACTGGACTTTGCACCCTTTCCATGCTAAAACTTCAGTAGATTTAAGAATGAATTTTCTTGCTCAAGGTTTGGTAGCCCTACCCTTCACATCCAATTGACTGTCCCACAGAAATTTGCTACCAATGCTAAAAAAATAATCAGCCAGATTTGATTTTTCAAAGATTTCTTCCAACCCAATTTCGCCCTTCCTTCTTAGTTTGCCCCCGCAGAATCACAGGAGATAATGAGTTGTTTAGACAAGCTGCATCTTGTTGTGCCAAAGGAAACATGGAAAACAAGCCCAATTTTGGATGGAAATGTTTACACCTCTTTCCCTGATTATGCTGTCTCTTCACTCTGTCTCTCAGGGCTGCTTTCCCTTCATCAGCACTTTCAGAATCTGCATTATTGCTGGCACCAGGATTATAATTCAGCTGTGTGATTTCCTGCTGCAAGGCTCTGGCTGCTGTTCACTCAGCAAGGAGAAGCTGATGTTACCCAATCCCCCTAGAAAGATTAAAACAATAAACTCTCTGTCTGAGGAGTACAGGTTACTCATTAGTGGGTGGATGTTCCATGCTGAGAGGGAGATGTGAGGAATATGTCTGAAAATAATTATTAAGAAAGGAAATACACAACATAGTAGAAATGCTGGACAGATGTGCAAATTATCCTAAAAACTCCATATATTTTTGTTTTTCATAACTGTTTGTTTATTTGCTGTGAAGCTGCTCAGCTCCAGAACTTCCTTTGCGTTTAACACCAAAATATTTTCCCCATTTCCCGCAGGTCTTCAGGTCATCCTCCCTGAGTACCTGCAAGAGCACTTTGTGCAGGCAGCTCTGAGCTACATTGCCTGCAATTCAGAGGGGGAGTTCATCTGCAAGGACAATGACTGCTGGTGCCACTGTGGCCCCAAATTCCCCGAGTGCAACTGCCCCTACATGGACATTCAAGCCATGGAGGAGAACCTGCTCCGCATAAGCGAGACCTGGAATGCATACAACAGTGAATTTGAAGAATCTGGTGAGGGTTGTTTTTTTTAAATTTATTTTTTTCCCCTTTTCTTTGTATCTCATAGAATGGTTTGGGTTCCAACTGGTCCCATCCATGTTTTTACAATTCACTCACACCACGTTGTCACTGCCATATTTTCTGAAAAATCCTCTTTGCCCAGGGTTCTTCTCCTGGGAAGCTGAGAAGCCTCAGAGGAAAAATGAAAACAATTCTTATTCTTCTCCTGGGAAGCTGAGAAGCCTCAGAGGAATGAAATGAAAACAATTCTTATCTCATTTGCTTCTCCTGTGTTTTGCTGCTTTGGAATGTGGTTGGAGGTTGTTTACCCAAGAGGTGGTTGTTTAATTGGTCATTAAGTAAAAACAATTCACATGTTGGATAAACAATCTCCAAACCACATTCCAAAGCAGCAAAACAGGGAGAAAGAAATGAGATAATATTTTCCTTTTTCTCTGAGGCTTCTCAGCTTCCCAGGAGAAGAATCCTGGGCAAAGAGGATTTTTCAGAAAACGTGATGGTGACTCCACATTGGTTTTTCCTTAATGCATCAAGGTTTGTTTCTGCTAGAACCCCAATTACTAAGAATTTTAGACTTTCTATACTGACAAAAAATAACTCCCAAGAAAACACTGCATTTAACCTGAGACCGCAAAGAAAACTTCCAAAATTAAATAACAGAACTAAAATTTTAAGTGTATAGTTTAAACAGAAGTATATAATGTCACACAGTAAAAAACCTTAGAGTTTAAAGTTTTAGAATATACTAATACATATAACAAGATAGAAGTTTTAGTAACTAGTAACTAGTGATAACAGTAACTAGTCCTTCTTCTCCACCTTCTTCTTCATGAATTTAAGTAGTATTGTATAATTAAATAAAAAAATCCACATTACAAACCACTAGTAATTAGTTACTGAGTTAAAAGTAAAAATAATTTAAGTATAATTTCTTAAAAACAGTTTATTCTTAAAAAATTTTCTCCATTTATAAAAAGAAAAATACAACTCCATTTTTAGTTCATTAAAATAAAATACTATAGAACTCACAGCTTGTGAGTTCTATATAAAGAACTATAATATATATAATAATAACTATAACTATAATATAAATTAAAAAAAAAGCATCTAAATCCAAACAAAAAATACCATCTCATTAATTTAATCCCAACCTTGACAAAAAAAAAACCCTAAAAAAATCCAGTTTCATACATCATTTCACCTGTTCTGATCATCAGAACTTCCTGTCCCACAGAGAATGGGAGCTACAGGTAAAATCAGCTTCTGAACAAGTGTTTTCACAACTCTCTTGTTCAGTGCTATCAGAAACAGCTGTCTGGCCAGATGGTGGGAAAAGTAAGGAGAGCTCAGCAGACCTGGGAAAAATTGTTGAGGAGTAAAAAAGAATTGAGGGAGATAAGGAAAAGTCAGAAAAACCACAAAAATCACAGGTTCTAATGAGTTGTGTTGGAGAAAGAGAACAAATCAGTAGAAGAGAAAAGGAGGAAGACTATACAGTGGTCAAGGGAAGGGTAGAATAAATATCAGTAAAAGAGTTTGAATGAACAGTGCTTTAGATACATCCATTTTTGTATTTCTTGTTTTATTGTTAAAGACTGATTCCTCAGCTCGAGAACTGGTCATTTCAAGAGACCCTGAATCAGTTAAAATGTCATTTGTTGCAATTTTCAATCTGGTGCTGTTTTTTATCTGAGTCTGTTTAGAAGGTCTGAGGCCCTTTTCCTATCCCCATTCCCACATTTAGCAGGAGCACATCAGAATTTACAATATTTCTCCTTGGAGGACCACAGACATCACTGACTGTAAAAGCAGGAATTGATGTGTTGGTTTTGTGTGCATTTGGGTGCATTTTCCCAATGACTATTTGGACACTTTTAATTATTTCTGGAGCCATGCTATCATCTCCTACTTTTCAAACTAGGGCAAATATATTGACTCTTCAGAGGGGCACACATTTTGCCATATTTTGTCTTATCTGAATGGGCTCTGACACTGTTCAGTGCCTGAAAAATGTCCTTTGCAGGCACCTACTTAACAGCAATTTAGTCAAGCTGGAAGAACACACACATCTGGGGCTGTGGAGGGTTCTTACAGCAAGCTGTATAATGGACATCAAGTTAATTATGAGTTTGAATCATTGTCAGCTACATTTCTAGTCCTGTGCTCAGGTCTGTGACACGAATGTCAGGGGAAAATTGGTAAGAGTTAAATTCTGGGCTTTTAAAAGACTCTTTAGCTCTGCTGGGTGAATCACTAAAATGCCAACTTCACATATATCTGTCAATTTGGTAATTGCTAGTAGGTGTGGTTACTAAGAAGTGTGAAATTTAGGTTATTAACATCATTAAGACATATGCCACGCTCCCCTCTTTAGCCCTTGAAATATTTAAATCGTTTTTAATCTAATGAATACACCAAGCATGACTTCCACAACTCAGAGGTAGCTTCTGATATTTCTGCTTTTGTCTCACAAAGTGTTTTGCATAAAGATGGTCGTGGGAAGATGAGATAGGTAACCTTGTATGGGTCTGCTCTTGGAAAAAAGTTGGCATGGGAATTTTTGATTGATAACTTCGTCATTGAGCAGCCAACCTCATATAAATCATATATTTCCACTGAGCAGCTCTTCCAGGGCTGTCACACATGATCTGCAAGCATTTCCAGCCACACTGATCTATACATATTTTTTTAAATAAGCATTGAGACACATTCTGAAACATCTGGAGCTTGAGCAATATTTCCATAATGAAAAATTATTAACAAATATCAGTGTGATCTGATCCGTGTTAGCAGCACATTCTGGGAACAAAAGTGACCTTTATTAAGGAAAATTAGAAAACTGCTAAGTCTTTGTCTAAATCAGTGGAAGTCAGCTTCTGAGATAACAGTATGTTGCTTTATTCTAATCTATTTATAATAAAAAATAAATTCACTAGAAAGGAGGCCAGATTATGTAGTAATTTCAGTCTGAGCAGCAAGGGGCAAAATAATCCAGAGCAGTCACTGCTGGTCCAAATAGCTCCTATTAATGGCAGAGGAATTAATGAACTCATGAATGAGTTCTATGACACTGCGAACTCCAGAGTCAACTAAAGGGAAACACAAGAGAATAAAATTTTTACCTTTTCTGCTTCCAAACCCTTTCTTAGCCTAGATGTTACAAAATAGTCTTCTGACTCCAGAAACAAATCTTGTCCCCTAATACAGACCTGTAAGACTTTCTGGGTTCACTTGAGGCCATTCACTGTGGGCAGGATTTAGTTTAAAGACGAAGAAGTAAATATTCTATTTAAGATGGTGTGTTTATTCTCTGTGTTATCTCTCCTCCTGTCTGTGCAAGATAAAACAACTGAGGAATGGTTTTTTTGGTTTTTTTTTTTTGAGGAAAGGATGAGAGGGCTGGGGGTGTTCAGCCTGGAGAGGACAATATATAAATACCTGAAGGAGGGTGCCAAGAGGACAGAGCAAAGCTCTTTTCAGTGGTGCCCAGTGACAGGAGAAGGGGAAATGGGCAGAAATGGAAGACAGGAGGTTCCTTCTGATCATCAGGAAGGAGTTTTTCACTGAGATGACCTAGTGCTGGCACAGGGAGGTTGTGGAACCTCCTTTCCTGGAGTTCTAAGGTTGACTGGCCATGGTCCTGGGCAGCTGGGTCTGGGTGGCCTTGCCTCAGCAGGGGTTTGGACCAGGGGTTCTTCCCATCTCAGCCATTCTTTGATCAAAGAATTGTCCTGATTTCCACACTGGAAGACTCTGGTCTGCAATCTGGGCCTGCTGGTAGTGGCAATTCTCTTTGAGCCTCTCTGGCTGTTGCAGGTGACATGACCAAAAATATCCTTATGTGCAGACTGCATTTCACTCAGGCTCTTCTGGCACTTTTTAACTACTCAAATCCCCTTTTGGAGGACGTGCAGCAGTATGTTATTTATCTCTCAGTAAATTTGGCTGCCTTTTTCATTTCTCTAGCTGCCCTCCAGCAATAAATATTTGATCACTATTAGCTCAATGAGCTTTGTATAACCTCTTAGTGTCAGGTTATGTACCAAGATCTTAAAAAAACTACAAGAGCTTCCTTCAAATTGTTTACTCTGAACCATCTGCTTATCCTTTATCAGATCTTGTGGCCTCCAGACTCTAAGACTACCCAAGAAAATGAGCAGCTGTTTCCTTATCAATAAATCCATAGGAAAGCTGCTCAACCTTTATTAACAAATTTCATTAGCTTCTTGAGGAGTTTGGCTGAATCACTGTGCAAGCAAAGAGCTCCCTGAGACCATCACTCCAAGAAGCTGTGTTCTTACTACTAGCACTAAAAATATCTAATGGAATCAAGCAGGGCTCCATTTACCTTTCCTGATGTGCATGGAAGTAGCCCTTGCAGCCTGAAAGGGCAGCTAGAAACAACAAACACGCTGGTGATGCAGTTTGACCTGCTGCTTTCACAGGTCACTCAGTTTCCCTGAGATTCCAGGCTGTGGAGTTAATCTCACCCAGGTTAGATTAAAGCTGTGCAATCTTCTCGAGTGTCCCTGCAGCCCTCCTCACCTTTTCAGTGTTCAGCTGTTCTTTAAAACTGCCAATTTTCTTGTTCCCCTTCTGCCCCAATACAGGAGCACCTTCTTGTCCAGGTGTTTCTCCTACCTCACCTCAGTGAACTCCACCTTTCTATTTCAGGAAAAAGGTTTGACCTAAGCACTTGGATGTCATTTGTTTCCCTCAATAAAGAGTGTCAAATATTCCTTGGAAATATTCTCACATTTTGGATGTAGGTGGGACTTGCACAGCTTATGGTTGGAGCAGTGTTGAAGACGGTGCAGATAAAAAATTTGCTGTGTTACACATTTGGGAAGATTTTGAGACTTTTAAAGAGTTAATATACAAAGAAACTAATTCTGACCTACAACACTGAATGGCAATTTAGCATGTTCCAGAGATCATGATCTGCTCTAAAACACAGGAAAGTCACAAAGACTCCCAAAACCATCCACAGGCTCTGGATTCTGACAACAAGGATAAGAACATGATCACACATTGCCATAATCTTGGTGTGGTTGGCTGCTGAGTATCTTTGGAAATCTGAGCACTCCATTTAAACAATTTAAATGACAGCAATTTTCTTTTAAGGTGATCTGGTCATTGACATTGGAAAAAAAATAAATTGTAGCAGTCCCTGTAGTGTAATTTCATCTTTCAGAATTAAAAAGGCTATCAAAATAAATAAGGACATGGATGATACTGTTGCTCAAAAAATAGAAAATGGCAAAATTCTGTTTTCATAATTTCTTTTTTTATCACTAGCATTTATGAGACCTCCTGGAAATATGAAAGTAAAATTTTCCATCAAGCATTTCTTTTCTGACATGCAATGGCAGCTTGTTGCCTTCTCTCTGCATATTTCACAATATGCTGAGCAGTGGATTTTTTCCCTCCTTGAAGGCAACAAAGTCCCTTTTGGAATATATCCTTGGAAAGCTTGGGATCAGGAGATGTACAATAAATATTATGATACATAATTTCAAAGTAGCTTTGAAACAACAAACTCATTCTGTTAAACATTTAATTTAAATACCAGCTAAGATGGAAGGAAAGAGCACACCCACCACAAACTGGACAGCTGGGCTCAAAGGTGATTCAGTGAAGCACTGAAATATGTGCTTGTGTGAATCATTGGAAGTGCTTGAGGAAGTGAAGATAACATTTTTTAAGCAATCTGTAGTCCATAAACTTCAGGGATTTGACTTGAATGTCCAGCAGAAGCTTTAGAGGAGCAGAGCCAGAGCCATGGAGGGCCCTGAAGGGTTTGACCAGAGAACACAAACACTGCTCACTCCAACAGACACGTTGGACACAGACAGAAATATTCAAAAGTCACCTTGCAAATATTTTGAAGTGCATCCATCCACAGCTTTAAATGACAAACAACTTCTCAAAATGTCGAGTTTGATTTTTTTCACTCACTTCTGTATCTGCTTTACAGAGATAATTCAAAAGGTAAATTTCAGTATCACAGAAAGTGCAAGTGATGAAAGTGCAGCCAAAGTAAATTGATATTAACTTTCACATGAATATTTGCTGAAACTATTTTTCATTGTCCACCCATCCACCATCACTGCTTTGATTGCAAATACTAACAGAAATGAATTGCTGGTGCAAGCTATTCTTAAATCCCTGGTTTCATTGGATTTGGATTTCATGTCTAATGCATTCCATAATTCCCTAATAACTCTGGGATGTCTTGCTATTGAGCATTGGTTACCCTTTACATGTACAGACTTAAATCATCTGAAAAAATGCACAGTTTGGAAAGGTTCACCTGAAAATGAGGTCTGAACCTCAGTTAATACATAGCACTGCATAGATGTTAACAAAGTTTTTTTGTTTGCTCAGCAGAGATTGCTTTGGAGACTTTGGAGTCCTGTTCCTCACTTCAATTATATTTTTCCCTCTCTTTACAGTGATTGAATTAATGATGTTCCCAAAATCCCTTGTATAAAAGAATTGGATTTAAAGGGTTGGAGAAAGAGGATTCTAATAGAGGAGATGATAAGCTTATTACTGAATTAAAAATCAGTAATACTGAAGATGAGGAAGTCCAACCATTTCATTATTTTTGGGGGGGCAGCATTGGCATCCTATATAATTACTTTTATGCAAAACCTACAGAAAGTAATAGGAAAGATCATCCCCAGCATTCCATAATCTGCAGTGAGATTTAGAGAATTATCCATTCAATGGTGCCATGTATTTATATCTCCATTTTCAAAACTGCAAAATGTGGAAAATCACCATATTTTGCTGATACACTTTCCAAACTCTCACTTCTCCTTCAGCTGATACTTTCCCAAATGAAGTAAGCCCATGCTGTAAAATACCAACCTGGGAACAAGAAAGGCTCTTTCCACTCCTTCCATCAAATCTGTGGAACTGGTTTAGGAAAGCCAAGCACAACAGAAGATTGACCAACCCTTTGTGGTCACACTCTGTATAAAACAGGACCCTGCCTCACTCCTTGAAAACTGTTCCACTGTTTCTTGAGGAATATTCTGATCCCTGTTTTCACACTGAAAGTTGTTTCCAACAGCCAGGCTGCAAACTGTTGTAAAATACAGCAAAATCAAAGCTGGAAATGAACATTGCAGGTGCTCAGGGGTGTTACTGCTGTATTTTCTGAAAAATTCTTTTGCTAGGATTTTTTCTTTTGGGAAGCTGAGAAGCCTCAGAGAATTATCTCATTGCTTCTGCTGTGTTTTGCTGCTTTGGAATGGGGTTGGAGATTGTTTCTTCAACAAGTAGTTGTTTAATTAGTTTCATGTGAATTGTTTTTACTTCATAACCAATTGCTGTCTAGTTGTGTTGAGACTCTGGCAGCAGTCACGAGTTTTTAGTGAGTGTCTTGTTAAACCTTCTGTAAGTATCTTTTCTCTATTCTTTAGTAAAGTTTTAGTATAGCATAATATAATATAATTAATACAATATAATACAATATAATAGAATACAATATAATATAATTAATATAATATAATATCAGCCTTCTGAGAACATGGAGTCAGATTCTCAATTCCTCCTTTGTCCTGAGGACCCCAAAAATGCCACACAGGGGAGAATCCCTTACACTCCCTGCCAGCCTCATGTGCTTGTTACAGATGGACAGCACTGCCTCTGTGATTGCTGAGGCTGTAAAGAAGTTGCAAAATAGGAATTCAGAGGTTATCCCAACATCAGAGACAGTCCAACAGTCAATCAATACACCCAGCCATAGCAAGTGGTCATATCTAATCTCAAAATCTACACAAATCTCTTAGCACTTCTTATAAAAGAGAATTATAGCCATAATTCTTGCATGTAGATGCTCCTAGATGCTGAGCACATAGCAATAAAGAGTGATAGATCTGTTGAGTTACTTTTTCATCCATTTTTTTGTAGCAATAAGAAAACAACAGATACAGCTGGACTTACTTAATTTGCTAAAAATATATTGATGCTTTGAGAAAGCAGGTGCAAAGCCAGGCAGTTAAACAAAATATAAAGTTATATCTTTAACTTAGATTTGAATAGACTAAATTTCAAGCTAGAAAAACAGTGATGTAAATAAATTTGAATAGATTGTCCAGTGCTGAAGACAGAAACCTTCTGTGATGCACAGAATACATTATGAGTAGAGCCAAAGACAAATTCAAATCTGCAAGATCAAAAGTGAATCACAACATAAAGACACAGGGGGCAAGAAGTCTGCACCATCAGATAAGTACTAGCTTTTCCACCATTTCATACACCATTGTTCTGGAATCATCTTAATTATGGATTATATTAATATTTCCTGGCAGTGCATTAAGGAATGCAACCAGTGGAAGAGTTTTCTCCTCTTCTTCATCAGACAAGCATTTTAAACTTTGCTGTCATGTTCTTCCTGATGGAAGAACAACTCCAGAAAAGCTGCAGCAAATCTGCATTCAGCCTGTGAAATTTAATCTTTAAGATCCCTCTATCTAGTCAGAAAAATCAAGTGTAATTTTGTTTGCCACCTCAATAAGGCTCAGATTTTTGCTATTCCTGTGGCACAAATCCTTTCTTAAAACTGCTATAGCAGAAGAGGACACTGTGGGATTCCTTTTTATCGTCTCTCTCTGCATCCAAATCAAAGTCACCTGGCTGACAGGTAAAAAAGGTAATTCTTCCCAGCAGCCAAGCTTGTGGATTGACATCATGGAGACACTGACCTGGCTCCCAGCCTTCTTCTCTCTTACCAGCAGTGATAATGACAACCCTAAGTGCTAAAAAATGCCCTCAATGACTCCTGTGTAAAATACACTGATGTTGTCTTAAAAAATTTCAGGCTGTCATTTAATCTCTAGCTAAAAATTAGCTTACCATTTATAGTGTTTGCTATGGTTCTTCTGCTACAGGAGGAAGAAAACAACCACACCCTGCCCCCTAAAAAAAGCCCAGAAAAGCTACCCCCCAAAAAAAGGCCAACAAAAATCCCTCAAAGAGAAACTACATTCTGAGACAGACATTTTAAAACATGTACCAAATGTCTCTTTTAGACCTGTTTCAAATTACTAAAAGGAAGTAAAAGGGCAGAAGGTAACTGCAGGCATAATTTGGAAATGTCAGTTTAAACAGAGATGTTGTGTTGTACACTCTGATCGGAAGAAACTTATTGCATTTTTAACAGAAAAAAAGATGCCCAGACTGATTTTCAGACTCAGTGTTGAGATTTCAAATCCTAAATAACATCACAAGATGACAAGGTTTCTCCTGGCATCACAGACTGACTATAAATTCACAGGCCCACTCCATCACTGGCAGTGAAGGCAGTTTGCACTGGAAGTCCTCTCTTAGCCCAGGGACATATTCCTGCTTTTCCAGCTGCAGTGATTCGATTAAAATGCATGTAAATGAGATTAAAATGAAATCTGGAATTCAAACAGAATGCTGGAGGATTTCTTCAGTTTATGGACACCACAAATCCAACCTTGCTGTCTGAAGAGCTTTGTTTTGGTGGGTTTGGGGCAAAGGTCCTTGCACAGAGCCCATCCCAGGTGTGCCTGGGTCACTGTGCACAGCCTGTCTCTCTCTGCTGACCAGGACAGACCCATTGCCATGCAAAGTGAGTCCCATTTGAAATCCTAATTGAAAGACTCCTTGTGAACAGTCTGAAGTGACTCACTGGCAGCTGAAGGTGCTTTTTAATCACTGAGAATAAAGACTTCAATCAATATGGTTCAAACTATTTGCCCCTGAGCAGTGGAGCGGTGGTTTGCTTTCAAGCACTGCTTACAGCCTCAGGCTCAGGGCCAGGAAAACTTAGCCCCCTGAGTTCTTAATACAATTATTGTTTTCTCTATTATCTTGCAGGGGTGTTAATTTGCCTCCCAGTAATTAACTTCCCTCTGTGGTTGTCAGGAAGTTTAATCAATAACATGAGCAGATACACCAAGCTGCCTTTCCTTCTGTGACCAACGCTCCCCTCCCAGCTCCTCCACCCCTGCGGAGGTGTCACTGTTTGAATCAAATGAACAGGTGGGATGTGCATAATGTCTTTGGAGGGTCAGGGTCTAAATTGTTCCTGTCCTACCTCAGAAATGATGGTACAGCTGATATAATTGCCCCTGTTCCAAAACTAAAAGCATTATGCAGCTCCTGCTGCACCTGGCAAATCAACTTATTCAAGTTTCATGTGGCACTGCACTCTGAGGTGCTTCAAACACTGTGATGACATTGTAATAAGAGGAGGAGCAGAAGGCTTGATCTAATATAATTCTACTTATGTCCACCATGTACAGGACATAATGTAATTCCCTTCAAAGCTAGTGACAAAATCCCCTCGTTCTTGGTGGAATTCCAATGTGCCTTGGCAGCTTTGGGCTTGCTTTATTAAGAGTGATGTCACTCTGTGGCCTCTCTTTTCTTCTAGGGCAGTGTTGTCTGTTCTGATTCATAGCTTCTTAAATCTTCTCCTGGAACAGCTTAACACTGCTTATTTACTTCAATGTGTTTTCCAAGAACATTTTTCAGTTTCACTCATTCTCTTCCCTCCTTTATCCTCCTGTGAATCATTACACGTTTATTTACCTTACCCAGTTTTCAAACTCTAGGAGTTGCCAGAACGTTCAACTGAGGTAAATTTTGGACTGACAGACGTTTTATCTATATCTGCCCATAAGGAATATGTCTTATGCATTAAGTGAATTCATAGTTCTGCAGAAAGGTAATAAAGGACTTTGGGACATCTATGTTGCAGGACTACTTCTAAACCACTGAAGTCATAAAAATGTTTACCAAAAAAAATTCAAAAAAAACCTGTAGATAAATTTTTGAGACATTTTTCTTGAAAGCTTACTACTGTGACTTCCAAGGAGCATCCCTTTGAAGGGCTGGGATAGAAACATTTTAAGGAGTAATGAACCAAAATCAAACCTGACAGGATGAAGGGAATGCCCTTCAAACACTGGGACTTTCAGAGACAGCTGTGGAGTCTGGCTTTTGGGTTTCTGAAAAGGCAACTTGCTATCAAGGTCATGCTTAGATTGCAATAAGAAACATGTTGCTTCACTGTAGGAAATGTGAATTAATCCACAATTTATAGCATGATATTCTGGTTCCACTACCGATTTGGACTGAAATTGTTTCACCTTTATGTGGCACCAGGAGAATTTCAGGGCTTGTGAGAGGGGGATTTTTGTTTTTGTGTTTCTGTGACAGGCTGACATTACTAGCATTAACTCCATAACATACATATATGTTGTATGCTATGTGATTCTGGTGTATTCTGTGATTCTATGGTAGATGTTAGATATGTCTATAAATATACAAACACACATGTATATACATATCTATATGGATTATCTATGTCTATAAATATACA